>WEKY01060607.1:319160-342603 GCA_013390045.1 Picathartes gymnocephalus | reverse complement strand
GAAAGCTACATTTCTTCCCTTAAAAGAAGAAGTCTCCAGGGACTCACAAACAAAATAAAAAGCAAATTCTCCAGATCCTTATCTCATGTTATTTTTGAGAGCGTTTTCTTTTGTTCCTTTGCTCTTATCATATTTTGGATTAAAAGACTTTCACAGACACAGCACATGTGCAAACAGACCATTCACCACTCCAGATTTGTGCCCCCCATGCCAGGCCAGGGCAACTCCTCCCACTTCAGCTTTTCCTTTTCAGGAAAAGCACAGCCCAGCCTCAGACTGAAGCATGACAGGAAAAATGTCATGACAGGCAGCTTGCTCAGATGAGTTCTGCAAAGGTAAAGCATCGACCCAAAGTGAATTTGCACCCACAAAAGCACTCTCACAGCCAGCCACACCTTGTGACGGGTCAGTGTCTGGACAGCACTTACACAGCACTCAGACTTGCACACCGACAGCCCCAGGAGCTGCATTGTCACCTCTCACACAGCCATGGCTGAAAATATTATTTAATCAGATACAGCTTGCACTTACCCCAAAAATGTCAGTGGGGACTAAGTTAACTTTAACATGGCAATGAGGGACTGCTTTTCCTGTTTTGCTTCTCTCTGTCTGCTCCCATGTCCTCGGCGTTCCTCTCCTCCTCTCACAAACTCAGCTCCTCCTCTGTTAGCCTGCCCTATTAACCTTCTTCATATCCCACCCACCCAAATTTGCACTTTATTAAGCATCCAAAGCCTTTTGTTCACGTCCTTAAACAAAAGCAGGGCTACTGCATTTCCTGGCAAGAGGTGTCTCATACCCAGCAATCACTTAGGGCAGCTCTAATAGACTCATTTCTCCCAAACACAAAATCTGGGCACGCCAGACAGGCGAATTCAAGGACATGTCCTTTCCCGAATTCCACAGAGCAAGATAATACTGTGAGCCTTGTGTTTACTTTATCTTAACTAAGAGGCTTCCCCCGTTTTCTCACTCAGTAAGAAACTAATTATTTGCCACTGAGGCACAGAATAGGTTAAAGTTTCCTCAGTTCCCTTTGCAGATTAGGGGAAAACAATGAAGTCTCCGCACTTTGTGATACTGCTAATGCTTCCTGTGGGGATAGCAGCGCCGGCTGCAAAGAGGATTATGATTACAGTTTAAAAGGAGTGTGCACTGTACTGCCGCAAGAGGCACGGGCTTATCAGGAAAGAAACCGAGCTGCCCCCAAACTATGCACTTGGGACTCCGGCCTGCCTTTGGTTCTGGCTTGATGGCTCTGCCTCAGATCACACACCAGCTTATCAGGAGTGATAAAGCAGAAGCTGATCTTGGAGGGGTTGGGGGGATAAATGAGTAACACTGTGCAAACAGCTTGCAAACATTCACCATCAGAACACGTAGCAATGTTTACAGATCATCCCACCACATTCATCTGCAACAAAACACCAGCCTGGCCAGGGCACAGCAGAGTGCAGGGGCTGTGCATTCCTGGCCACAGTTGGGGAATTTGAAAGAAAAAATCTTGCTGGAGCTGTACTAACCATGGTGACATTGGCTGACCTTCCACAGGCAAGGCTGCAAATGCTTTGAAAAGCACAGCATCATCAGTGAGATCTGTGCCGAGCAGAGCCAGCTTTGAGGTGCAGCTTCAGTGCTGGTAAAGGCCCTCTGTCAGTCCCAGTGCTGAGCACAGAGTGCACTCATTGAAGGAATAATAAGAAATTGCCACTGTGCAGTCAAGACACACTTCTGTCACTGGGCTCTCTAAGGTACCATAAGTAAGACACAAGTTTATTCACACCCATTCATCTCTACCAGCACAATTGCTTTTCTGTAATGCCAAAGCTTTGGCCAAAACAGCAATCAAAAGTTCCTTGACTTCAAATACAACCTACATGGCAGGATGCAACTACAGGTCAGCATGCCACCTTTTCCCCTCTTGCACTGTTCAGCCAGCATGAAAACCTGTATTCTCTTGGTAGGAACATCCTGACACATGTCAAGAGGGTTTTGTTGTTCCTGTTGGCTTGATTTTTTTGTGTGTGTTTTTTGTTGTTGTTGTTGTTTGTTTTGGGGGTATTTTGGTTTTGTTTGGTTTGGTTTGCTTGTTGTTTGCTTCTTTTTTTAAATACTATGCCTGTGCTGGGTCTCCTCCAAGTAATTTGTACAAGTAATACAAGCTGAAGTTATCAGATATTCCCCCTCATCCCGTTTCTCTTCAGAGGGGTTTTACAGCTCCCTACCTGCTTGCAAGAGGCTATAACAGCAAGCAATAGCATTAATGCATGTTCTCCTGAATTTTAAAAGGCTTAAAAATCCCTGAGCTTCACTCCCACAAGCCTCACCCAGCATGGCACTGTCTCATTACACACTGCTGTTCTAAGCAGTCTTTGCCACCTCCCACTACACACCAGGAAAACCACAGACCAAACCTTCCAACCAGTCACAATACTGAACAAAACAACAGTTTAAGATGCTCACAAGGCACTTCCATGAATTGTTGCATGCTTTAAACCAAGCCGTTTGACTTCTGCAGAACAATAAGGTCTCTTAGAGTCAGCGAAAGCTGGATGGTTTTGCCAACTGAAATAAACCTTCTCGTGCTGGTACAGTTCATGCATAAGTAAACTTTGCTGCTGGATGCCAGACTCAGCTAGGTTCCCTCTCTCTCCACTGTTCCCTACTATTAATCTCTGTTGAAGAGTAAAGAGAATAGAGTTGAAAGACCGAAGACTTTCCTGGCTTATGGCTTTTATAAAACAGAACAGAAATTTTCCCATCAACATGATCGCAACCAGCTTCTGCTTTAAGGGACTTGAGAGCCCCAGCAGAGACCTGAATTCCAGTTGGCCTAATGTTTGAGATGCTCCCTTTAACTCTGAGAACAATGGGGGCAGAGACATGCATTATTAAATTAAATAAAGTCACTGTCTTTCAAATTTTAATCAGGTCCTTACGTGGGTCCTGAGCCTTGGAAAGGACACTCTTCAGTGCATTTCTCAATTTCACAAGCTGAGAGCCAGGTGGCTTAAGGTATGCAAGGAAACTGCATACCTCAGAAAAAATGTCCTGCTTGATGGTAAATGTTTTAGAGATTACCTTAGAAGATTAATAGGATTATTTGATAAGGTTCTACACAAAGCAACAGTGAGAGGAAAGGCAACCTAAGCAAGGAGGACCAACACAGAAGGAAAGAGAAGCAATCCAAAGAAATCTATCTAGGTGGAGTTTGAATAAGTAGGCTTGAGAAAAAACAAATTTATAAGAGTGGGTTCAGGTCTCGTTAAAGGCACTTCATCACCACCTCTACAGAAAAGTCATTCTTTTTAGCAACATGGACATTGAAATGTCTCAACAGCATTCCACAAGCTTTCCACTCAAATCTAGTCAATGTGCCTCTGCTCCTTCCACCCTCAGTGGCTCAGAGCCCCTTTGACTGACAGTGGCATCCATGATCATACTGTAGAGACCTTTGATACCTTCATAAAGGGAACCCATCCACAGGATGGGCTGTTGATTTAAAACAAAGGAAAAGCTGACACACTTTGCCAGGCTATCTCTAGCAGTGATACAGATAGAAAAGCATTTTGCAAAGGACAGCTCTCGGTGGTTGGGCAGAACCAATCAAAACTGCTATCAAAGAGAAAGCTGAAAAAAATGAATCAGAAGTAGCTATACAGGCAAACCTTACACACCTCTGTCCTGTTTGACAATGCAGGACTAAGCCTACATAAAGTCTACCTTAAGATTTAACTGAGAAACAAATTAGTTAGATAACTAAAGGGCCAATTTTAAGAAAAGACTAGGTACACAGAAAAATTACAGCCACAATAAACAGGAGAAGCATCAACACTTCATGTTAAAACGTGTTGTTTTCCAACATGAATCTGAATGTCAAATGCAGTGATTCATTTTAGCACAGACTCAGCAATGCATTTCTCACCAGTCATCTCTACCACAGCAAAAAAAGACCCAGGCTGGACTGAAATGACCACATCACACCCAGGAGCTCCACACTTCTATGGCCTCCTGAGCCTCCTTACCTGAAAGACATTTAGCACTCTCAACACTTTAAACTGGGGAGTGTTTGCTGCCCTACTTGGATTTATCTCACTCTGTCTATGCAGAGAGTTCGGTATATCAACTTGCAGAATACAATTTATACATTTCTCAAATCAATCAGAATCCCTAAGCTTTTACAAAAGGAAATGAAAAATATTACTGTCAAACCTCCATCAGACCTAGAAGCCTAGGTGACTGTCATACATTAAAGAAATTAAAAGGCTGCATTTGAGATAGTATATGCTCTTCCTATCCCTATCTTAAAAGGCTACAATTAAAGTGCTCTAAGAATCAAAATTCAATTTCTTTCAGGTTTTGCAAACAACATTGGCCTTGAGCTGAATGCTGCCAGCCTGTCTGCAGCCTTTGAGGAGATTAGGCTATTACCAGCCAACTACGAGAATCTTAAATCCAGGATTAATCCTAATTCCCATTTAACCACATCTTCATTGTGCAGCAAAAGCAGGCTGTGCATGAACTTGCACATTCATTCTTCCATGTGCAATGATCTGTGTCACCAACAACAGATGCTAAACTTCATGTATGTTTAAGAAACAGATTCCAGAGAGACTGGAGCTGGAAAGAGAGTTTGTCACACTGGGATGATTTCTGAGAGATTATATGATTGGGAAATTTTCAGCCCAAAGCTTCTATCAATCAATAACAGGAGATTTCAGTCGCAGCTTGGAAGAAAACAGGATGAACAACCAGGTCACAAGGACATAGAAGCACCTGTGGCCCTGACTCCAAAACCAGAGTGCAGTGGTGCTGCCAGCATCACCCCACCAGTACCAAACCATTGAGATGACAACCACCAGGACTGCAGAAAGCACTGCCCATCATCACCATGATCATGGTCACTGCCAGGATAAGTTTCTGGGGACAGGAGACTCAGCATTTCCTCTGAGCAAGCCCTTGTTCCCCTCTCCTCTTAGAGGTTCTGAAGCTGACATGGCCCACCTTGCCACCCTCACACTGTGAGCCTCCGGGGATCAGCTTAGACCAAGGTGAGGCTTCCCACTGCCCACCAGAACAAAGGCATCGCCTGCCATTCTTGAGTTCCTGAGGCTGAGCTGACACAGACTGATTACAGAGGCTTTTGCTAAATTTGGCTCTTCCTAGCGTAAAGGCCAAGGAGCCAAAGTGGGTTCCTATGTCCTTTCTAACATCATTTTACATCAATTCCTTTTCAAATCACATTATGGCAGTCAAATTGGGCACATCTCCAGGCTGCCAAGTTTGCTGGATCATCCATGGCAAGGTCAGATCATTCAGTACCTCCTGGTATTCCTAGACAAGGAATACTGATCCCACAGACAAAGCATCTGAACATGAGGACAGACTGCTGCTTGGTCTGCTATCAAATGGGACAATCTCAATTCATTTAAAAAGAAGTTCTCACAGATATTTGGGGGAAAAAAAAAAAAGTTTCCTGTATTTAAAGCACAAGAATTCATTGCAGATGAAAGGAATCTTTCAGGAAACACATTCCCAAGAGAACAAAAATGTGTTTGGCACCACTGTCTGTTACAAGCAAAAGGACCTCCCTACTGGCAAGGAAGCCAACATCTGCTGGAAATGGCAAACTTTTTTTTTTTTTTAGTAGGTACAGTAATTGCTGAAAACCTCTATTTCCATCAACCTCAAAATCAGCCACCTGAACTTCCCAAACTAAAAATGTGACGAGATTTAGGGACTACATTCTCTAAATGGAGGCACAGCTATATTTCCTTTTCCTTGCAACTGGCTATTACCTGTTGCTTGCTCACTGGGACTCTCCAGAGGAGGTCCCAATAAAGCTGTGGTGCTCTGCAGTAACAGCAGGCTGAGCATCAGCTGAGCTGTGGTAGCTCTCTGTCTGCATGCTCATCCCCTGCAGATGATGTGCAGCAATTTAATTTAGCAGTGATAGAGCTTAGTTAAATTGTGTTACCTTTCATTTGCCATGGGCTAAGACCACACACATGGACAACGACCACAGCTCATCCAACAAGTAATTTGACTGAGTGCCTGGCTTCTGAAATACCGCAGACTGGTTCATACAGACTTTTTGCCTAAAGTTCAAGCCAGTATTTGAACTGAGAATTTTCTCTTTCCCAGAAGTTACCCATCATGCTGCTACATGTCCTGGAGTAAGGTATCTTTGGTCTTGGGAATCTGGAAACAAGAGGTGGAAATAATTACTGCTTGACTGAAGATTGAAACCTTTCAGAGCACAAAACTCCAATGTTTTAAACCTCCATTTCTCAGAGAGGAGAGCACAGACATGTCCAGTATGAGCAAACAGAGAACTTTGCCTGTTTACTGTCATGGCTGCATCTCCTACAACTCTTCTCACCTCAGAAACATAGGCACCTCAGAAACATAGACTAGTACCTGCAGAGTACACAGCCAACTTCTGAAAGATGGCAATTTGCAAGATTTAGACTGTGGTTGCTGTTAACCAGCACTTCCACACCCCTTCTTTCCTCATGCAGTCAAAAGAAAGGAGAATTATAGTTTTAAAATGATGCAGGCGTGTAAAAAGAAAACAAACAAACAAACAAACAAACAACCAAAAAAAAAGCAGAAGCTATCTATCAAAGAGGGTGACCCATTCCCTACCAATAAATACTCTTTACAGACCATGCCTGCATATGTCCCTGCCCCTTTGGCCAGCCCAACAACGTGCTCCACAGGCTCATCCAAAAGCCTGACTCTGCATAGCACGTTTCTTCAGACACAGTAGAAGATTTTGTTTTGCATTTGTGCTTAGCATTTAATCTGCAGAGACTTCCTGCATACTTAATCAGAGAAGCGCCATTGACATGTCATGTACTTACACTCGACTGTAAATCCTACTTTTCCCACTGCCAACACCTTCATCTTCTAGCATGGAAGCAAAGATTGCGATGGAAAAATGCAGCTCAAGCTCCCTTCTCTTTGCACATACAAAAACCCAAACGGAAAATGCAAAGAAGTTGCACAGTTTAAAATTCATGTCTGCAAAACAACCATGGGCACATTAAGAGCCACCTGTTTATTCATGCAACCTTAAATTTTCAAGATTAAGCAAAAAGCACTTTTTGTGAGAAATAAGAACTAGAAAAAGGGAGAGATTTTTTTTTTTCCAAGTGATCACAAAAATTTCAGGGGGAATAATTTCTCATCAAAAAAATATTGTTTGCAATTCCTAAAGCCATCCATTGAGAAATGTAAGAATTAGAGAGAGAAGAGTGCACTGAAAACAGCTTTTAAATATACATGAGATCGGCAAGTGAAATTGTAACTGTCTATGAAGGGAAAAAATACAAGGGGATGGGGTGAATAGCTATTTCTTCTCACACATACACTGACTTAAAGTAATAAATTTGCTGAAAGCCAAACAGGAAACCACGGTCAACATGATGCCTAGTGCACTATGCACCAGCCATACCTTCATATTATTTAGAACAATCCACATTAAAACAGTTTTCCCTAAAGCTGACTTCCCCAGCGTCCTATCCAATCTTCCTTAGGATGCCCCAAGCTGTACAACACGGCAACATACTCATGTCAAATGAGAAAGGAAAAGCCTATTCCACTGTGTCTCGCTCCTATCCAGTCTCTTACCTTGCTCCATCCAGTGTCTCCTTAGCCCCAACCCCAAACAACTCCCTGAAGCAATCCTTTCCATACTGCCTGCCCTTGCTGCTGCCCCCAGGTGATACATGTTGGCAACCAAACACTTAGCTGCAAAATGGAAAAGACTGATGCTTTGAAGATTTGAAATAAGCTGGCAGCTCATATTTAACAGTAAATATGCCTTAAAAATAATAAATAAATAACATTACAGGTTCACTGAAACCTGAAAGCCATAAGCTTAATGGCCAAGATAGCCCTGCAGCTCAGTGATTTGGGCTCTCCTGAGGGCTAAAATTGCCTGGCTAGTCCTGATTAAAAAGATAAGCACAGACAGACCCATTGCTCTAACATATTTCAGAGACAGCTAAAGGAGTGACTGAGTCTCATGGGTCTAATAATACTCAATTTCAGTTATTTATATCATTGGCTATCCAAGTATTTACCTAGTTCCAAAGCAGAACGTTAACAGAATCTCTGTAGAGTTTAACGAGATATTCCTAACACATCAAAAACTTCAGCCAAAAACCTAAATAAATGGAACAGCAGTTCCTCACAGATAGAGATAGCATCCCCAGAGAAATATGCCTGGCTGCCTCCTGCACAGACTTAACCAGCCCAGCCACTTTGGGCAGCAACAGCAGAGCAGCACAGCACTGCTGCGAACACAGTACCTGCTCAGCATCTTGGCCAAGCCTCGCTGCCCAGCTCGCAGCAGCCATGGAGCAAAAATTCCCAATGACCTGTGTGTCCACCTGGAGTCCATGTCTCCTCTTGCTTAGGATGGTGAGGCAAGGCACCCAGGAGAATCAGAGTCTCCTTGGAGAAAATCTGGTATCCTGTGCTACTGTAGGGCACTTGTGTTCAATCTGTGCAGGGAGGATGGTCCATCCCATCCCAGTGCCCTCAGGTATGCACATGACTGGGTGAGTTCCTCTGGCAGGGACAGACCTCCCCCACAGCAGAGGTGTCCTTGGCACTGTGGGCAGGGTGCATGTCCCACAGAGTGGGTGGGGAAGCACCAAGACCCCATGCTGCTACCTGAATCACTCCAAGAAGGGGCTGCAGGAATCATCCAGCCACAGCAACCTGGTTCCAACTTCACTTTTTTTTTTTTGAGCGGGGGAGGTGTAACTCTTCAGCTTTGTGCTAGCCTTTCCTGCAGGATGCTGGTTGCAGGGAGTACCTGGCCTACACCACACCTGCAGGTGGGCTCAACTGTGCGTACAGAATTGGTCTGTCCAAATGATGGGTGCATCAGTCCTTCTTATCACTGGGACAAGTGGTTAACAGATGAAAAGCTACTTAATTTCTGACTGAACTGTCCTTTTACAGTTGAGTAGCATCATTCTCACTCCCCCTCCATCAGCTCCACATATTGAAAGGGTTAAAAAAGACAGCAGAACTATTAGCATTTTGATAGCTTTCCACACATGTATAGCAAAAAGTCTTTAAAATTCATTGCACTGAGATAATCCTTCAAGTCTAGCATTTCCTCCTCAGCTTGAGGCAACCAACTGGTTTTCCTTCCCTTAATACCTTAATAGAAAGCTCCAAGGAGTTGCCAGGCTAGAAGTCTCAAATATGCTCGAGAAAAGCAGAGTCCTGAAGTTCAAGAGAAGCCATGTAAGGTGTCTGGGGCTTAATTAAGAAACAACTATAGGGGGCATCTTATTAGATACTGCAAACCCCTAGAGATCCTGGCTTCTGTACATCACAGCTCACAACCCACGCACACGCTGTTTTCCTTCCAAAATGCTGAGCACACACAGCTCCCACTAATTTCAGCTGCCACAGAAGGTGCTCAGCATCTCTCAGTTAAAAACCTTGACCCTGATTCCACACAAGCTCAGGGACTTGAGCTCTCATCAAGATCAAGGCTGAATTTTTTAACACTATTACAATCTTGAGAACAAAGCTGTGATTTTGAACTGCACAATTGGCATTAATACTCAGCAGCTCCACACCTGCACCTGGGAAGTTATTTTTTTTACAGCATGTGCTGTTTTAATAACTCCAAAGCAAATTGCTTTCTCAAGGAAGCACCCAGGAGTGCCTCAGGGCAGAGAAAGAGGCCATCTTGCTTTGCGGCTTTGATTAGGTTTGTTGCACTGAAAGCAGGGAAATGCTTCAGGACCACATCACTCCTCAGATACCACCAAAGGGCAGGATTGAGAGAGTCACTAACTTGTTAAGGACTATTGGGCCTGATTATATGCTCTTCCCAAACACTCTTTTTGGGGAAAAGCAGTCTTAAAAAACCAGTCTGCTCAAAGGAAGATGCTTGTTACGAACCTCTGCACACTTCTAAGGCAATTTAACCAGTAAGAAGCTGACATTCAAAAGAAAGAAAGAGTAGCTGTGAATGCACTGCAGTACTACATGGAAAAGAAGGCTCAGATCTCAGGGCCACCACCTGTAGTCTCTCACACTCTAATGCAGATCCCAAACCATGAAATATAGACTATTTGGCTGAGGTAAAAATTTCCCTGCCTCCAATCCCATTCCTTCCAAAACTTCAGAAGATTTTATTTTCTATGAGAAAAAAAACCAATCAACCAAGCCTTGCCCCTAACATCCCCCCCTCCCAAAACTCCAAACAGCTCACAAATAGAGCTTCATATCCAGAGGAAAAGGTGTTCTATCCAAATTTAGTAAACACACAATTAACACAGACAAAAGAAGAAAAGGCCTTCACAACATATCACTGAATTACTTGGGACATTTGGCTCCAAGAGCACAGCAAAGCAAGTCATTATTTAACTGTGAAAAATCTTCTTATGATACAGAAAATATACCCTCCCCATTTTTGAAACCTGAGCTATCTTTCCTAGGAGCAAAATTTGGATAGGTGCTATTCTCTTATTTTCTAGAGGATTACAAGTTTCCCATGATACCCTCAGCAACTCATTTAGGTTTCACTTAAATCAGTAAAATGGGAATTCTCTGCCTCAAAAAGGTGCTAGAAAGATACAATCCATTTGCAACTGTGAGATGTTCAGATAATGTGGACCACAGAGACACTCGATAAACAAGTGGTAGATAATTACCGTGACACGAAACAGAGAGGCTGCATCTGCCAGAAAAATTCTGAGCAACTGACTCATTCTGGTGGGCCAGTCCAGGGATAGTTCAGATGCCTGCCCAATCTGTTCATTCAGGCACAGTGCACTGTTTCATTATCCACCACTCAATCTCTGATTTCTATCTCGGGGTGTACACACAACAGCAAATGCTACCAGCACTTCGAATCCTCTTTCAAATGCATTTGCAGGTATTAGAAGGGTGAGAAAATTACCTTATCATCAGTTCCAACAACTGCATCTGTTTCACCACCTCCTTGCTAGACAGTAGTGTATCTGGGCAAATCCCTGCTTTACTTAGGTAGAATTCATCACAAGGAAAAAAGCTCAGGGAATGTAGAACAGAAAGGGGAAAAGAAGAAACAAATCTTGTCCATGAAGAGTTACCTATGAAGTTACAAGGCAGACAGATTTGGGCAGTCTTACATTTAACCACATTCCATTTTTAAAAAATCAGTGTTTGGTCCCACTCCATACTGTTGCACTGCATAAAGAATCAAGGATTACAGCTGAAGATTGTAGCTTCTTGTTAAAGCACAGTCTACAGGTGTAATCTTGTAGGATTTTAAGGGAAACTGATCCACTACATGGCTTCTCTTGGACTCCTTCAGCTTTGAATGACAAGATGGTGACATTGAAGTCCACAAGCCTACAGCTCCAGCCACAGAAAGGATTCTGCAAGCCAGTCTCAGGGAACAGCTGGAGCATGCAGCCCTGCTCTGTTATGGCAAACCCTTTCCAACACTGTCCTAGTGCAGCCTGACTTTATTTCAACAGGACAAATTTACAGTGCAGCTCAAGCATACATCTAAGATCTCAGCTTGCTGGAACTATTTCCAGACTAACCTATTTTTTTTTTTTTTTTTAATTCACCATCCCTGATTCAGAAGAAAAGAGTGAAGTCTTACATCAATAGCTTGCTTTTCCCAATAATTTAGGTATACTTAAGAAATGGACAGAATTTAGTCATTCTGTGATCAGAAGGTGCAAACTGACTTTTTAGAGCTAAAGGTGGAGTCCTTAAAAAGGCCTCATATAACTACCAAATTGCAGCTACCATTGAGAGCACGTTGAAGGCTCTGAAGAAAGGTAGTGGCTTACCTTTATCTTCCTGGGGATCTAGGGAAACTTAGCAATCAGCCTCCTAGAGGTTCCTTTAAAAGTTCCTTTGATGGCTGTAACCATAAACAAGACTAGAAATCTGCTGTCATTTCAGTCCTAGAAATCTTAGACTTGATTAAGAGAAGTATTTTCTCAGGTCTATTTTTGGTGAAAACATATTAAGATATTATTGTCATATTTTAAGATACGTATTACCTCTTTATTAAAAAAATAATAAAAACAAGGCTTATGGTGTTTTTATTTGTTCTTTCAAACATTCTGAATCTGGGGTCTGCATCTCTACAGACAGACAGACACAGTGGAGCTCATCTCACATCCCGGACTGCTTTGACATGATATGATTTCCAGAGATGACTGTTGTGGATCCAAATGCTATGCTGCATCCAAAAAAGCTGTATGGTAATCCTGGTTCTGATTTCCACTAGGTCAGGCCTTCCACTGCTGCTTCTATTGCTGTGAACACATCTTATGTGGCTCCTAATTTAACTTGAAGGAAAAGGAGGGGTGAAACCAAAAGGGTAAGCTCAGACTCCTCATCTACCACAAGATGAACACACATCTTCTTAAAACAGGTTAGTGGAGGCCATCTGAGGATGAATTTGGCTTCTCTGAAACAGGAAACACCCATTATTTAAACCTCAAATACACAGCAAGGGCTTGGAAATTTTTGCCTTTAAGAGGAGTGTTTTGTGTTTTTCTGTGCAATGATGAAGCTTGAACCCTCAGCCTTTTTTTCCCTCCTTTTCTGAAAATGTCAAGAACAAACTACTAAGTAAAGGTAGAGTGGCATTCCCATACAACCAGAACTGGAGTGCGCACCTCAATTTTGCAATCCCACCTTTTACAACAGAGGGATCACCTAGAAGCCAAGCAGCACAGAGCACATCACAGTTCAGGGAGCTGAGCTGCACTGGAATAACCAGATTCAGGGTCTTTGGTGGTGCGGAGCACAACCACAGAGAACAAACCCCCTCACTAAGCACACACCCAGCTTAGCTGAGATCCCCCCTTGGCTTTCTTCTTGTTATCTCCTTACTCTCCAAGGAGAATTAAGAAAGGATCAAGACAGGACTACTTTCTTCTCCTCTCCATGAAATACAAGGAAAAAAGAAACTGGAAGAAAGATGCCTATTACTGAAACCATGTGTTAGCCTTGCCTGTGCTGAGCTCGCTGCAATCAAAGCAGCACAAGAGTGTTTCATCCTGTTCCAAGCAGCTCCTCTCTTGCCCTAAGCATTATTTTTCCTACCCTGCCCAACAACAATGGCCCAGGCACAAACATATCAGCAGTGTTCAGCTATGTTTTCCTTGGCTGCTTAAGGTGATTTTCTAATAATATTTCTCAGAGGAAGCAGTGGTTTAGGAGTTATATATCCTTGTACAGCCTTGACCCTGACAAAATGCAGCAGCAGTGCTTCAGGGTCAGTTTTTCTCCTCCTGTGACTGACAAGCTAATTGCTTTGCCAAGGTCTTCAGAGATTCTTTACTCCACTCCATGAAGAGCATATCCAGGGGAGACACAAATCTATAGAACCAGAGAGGAAAGACAGTAAGGCCACTGAAGAAGATACAAGGACACCAGGATGGGAACTCAGTTTTTGGAGGGAACCACATTTTTTTGAGACTTGAAATATTTTTTTATTTCACACAGGGATGAAATTTTGGAATATACCTTGTAATTCTTCATACATAATCCCATGTGCTCTAGAGCAGCAGTTCTGTGGTTAGGACAGGCATTTCTGGCATGTAGGAAACCTGCTTTCAGGACCCTGTTTTGGATTCGTGACAGCATAGGTGAAAAACCCAAACCACTTGGCTGCGATCTGTTTTGACTAAGAAATTCTATCCCATGTGTGAGAAATTCACTCAAGGAGAACCGAGTGGAGACCAACCCTTTCCCACAAAGCAGTAACGGTTTCAATAAATCAGCATTTTCTGCAGGCAAATTATTTCCTTGAAGACTCTCAGCCAGTCCTAGCCTCAAGTAGTAACCAGAGTGGTTTCTGCTGAAGGCATAAGCCTGGAAGCAACTCACCCAACAGAGGTTCTGCTTAGGAACAGCTCGTCTCCCCTAAGTTGGGCCACTGCAACACGGTGTATAAAGTTCCATAAAATTTGCCCTGACAGCTCAGGACTCTGTCTTTTTCTCCTACTCCAGTAGCTTGTATTGTTAAACAGAGGAAAGGAGGTACGGTGGGAAAACCTCACCCTCTCCGTTCATGTTTACTTTATTCATTCCTTAGTCTGGGACAGTAAAAACGTTGCTGATGTCCAAATGACCATGTGCCCGTGCGTGTGTGGCAGAAGCTTTGGAGCCTGGGCTGTACATTATGTGGTCAGTTTTACACACGGGGGCAGACAGCAACTTTTTCTCCTGTAGATCTAAGGAGAGGTAAACCTGTCTCCACAAGGAACTCAAAGAAAGCACAGTAATACCACAGATGTATGTCATAGTTTGCCTTGCTGATTTAAGACACTTCCTATGAAACAGCTTGAAAGAATCTCCAAAAGTACAGTCTTCTAAAACTGTGTTCTCCAGAAATAATGTTTTTCTACTTCTAAACACAGCAATTTTTATGTGCAGTACAGGATTATCCTATATAGGTCACTGACATCCCATGGAAACCTAGATAAATAACTGTATTCCCACACTAAATTTTGTTGGCTTCTCTTCCTTTATGGCTAAGAATATTTCAACTGGAACAACATACTTGTGCTTTTGAGGTTCTCTGTTCCTGCTGCCACTTCCCTACCTGGAGCTATAATCCTACGCTTGTCACAAACCCAGCCACTGCTTCAGAACTTATTACAGCTACAATCTGCAGATTATAGCAACTTCTAATAGGGGATAAGCAGCAGGAAAAGATGCATTTAAGCTGCGAAGAACCTGCTGGTTCAAAGAGCCCTATTATTAATATTTATTATTTTTAAGCATTCATTGAGCACTGCAGAAGATAAAAGAATGAATTGAAAGCAAGAACCAAGGAACCAAGTTTATATAAGACGAGAAAATGTGAAAGCTTAAAGAATAAGTGCAGTGTCTGGGGAGGAGGGGAGCCGAAGAAAAAGTAGTAAGAGCAAGGGAGAAAAAGCCACACCTTTTATCACCACAATGTTCCTAACATTAATAAGTATGAAGAGAATTAAGGAATTCTTCGGTGTCTAATCAGAACTGTTGTCCATAGGGGATCTTCTGAGCATTATTACAAGGCATTGGCATATCTTTAAAGAATGGAGCTTTGATCATAAAAAGCAAGTGTGTGGAGGAGGCAGGAGCTGGAAAAACAGCAAATGAAATGCAACTGGTATTAGGGAAAAATCCAGCCCTGGACAGGTGTGTTACAAAGCTCCAAGTAAATTCACGTAGATTTTGTGTAAGGGGTTTGAATGAGGCATAATTCTCACTCAGGTCGCTCCATCATAGGCAAATTTCTCCTCTTTCCCACAAACCCTTTCTCCCTGTTGCCAAAGGTCTCTCAGCTGATACTTCTCTTCCCTAAGAAAGATGCAAGCTCATGGCTTACACCATTTTAAACCTTCACACTTTCAAACAACAACCCACAGTGTTTCACAGTTCCAATGCACTTTAGCAAGATGAGCTAACAAGAATGTTCATCATACCCACATGCTGAGGGTACTGTCTTCATTTTCACAGCTGGTGAAACAGATGCTCAGAAAAGCAATGCAACGTTCCCGGAGCTAAGGAGTGTCTGCAGCAGGCTGGTGTTAGGAATGCTGCCATTCGCCCACCTCAGTCCTGAGCTGTAAAATCAGTGGTGGCACTTGGGAGTGAGAGTCCAACCCCCTCCCAAAGTCCTCTATTCCCCAAGGCTAGTGCAGAGCTTCAAAGCACTTCCCAAAGAGCATCAGGTTACAGAAATACTGTAAGAAATCCACTACAAACTGAAACTTGGAGCTATCTGCAGCAGCATTAACAAAGAAAATTAATGTTTTTAAACTAACTCCGACTCTTCTCCTGCCAAGCCTTCCGCACTGCAGTATCAAAATATGAACATACAAAATGTGAAGCCTGAAACCTTCTGCTCCTTTCACCACAGTGAGGAGATAGAATAAAACTTCCCAGAGACTGGCTGGATTAATTTTTTTTCTTTTCTTTTCTTTTGTGTCTTTTCTGTTTTTTCTTTCTTAATCACATCAGACTGCTGTTCCTGACTGATGTTTCCCTTAACATTTAAAGGAAGAAAACCAGTTCTTAATTAACAAAGCTTCACTGTAAGATGAAATCCTTATCAGTTTTGCATATTTTTTCAATCCTATGAACCCAGAGTGATTTGTCACGTCAGCAAGGTATTACGTTGTCAGTTCTCAGGCTGCCAAAGCAAAGAGATCTTTTGGTGTTTCCAGCATCGTGCCTCAAACATTTCCAGAATTATCTCTCAGTTTGTCCTGTACCTTATTCTGAAAAACAGCTTGGTGTAACTCTAGAAGATCCCTGTTACACATCATATTCCCATCAGAAGGAAAATTTTGTTGATCAACACAAAATAAGCACATCATCCTAAGAAGCTATGAGAATCCCCTCTGACATTAACAGGAACAAAGGGCAGTCAGCAGTTCAAAAACATATCATGTCCAAAGTTGACCCCTCTCAATAACATTCTGAGACATTCAATCTTTTATTTGCCATTATTTCTCATACATGTTCATGGTGTACCCACCAGATTATTATCACCATTAAGCTCCATCAATTTTTATCAGAAAGACTGACATTAAAACACATTCAGGTTTCAAATGACTACAGAAATAAGCACATCAACAACAGTGACAGTGACTCCCATTCCAAAAATCATTGAATTTCCATTCAGTGGGAATCCCACTATCTCGTTTATGCTGGTAACAGGTTTTGTGGACTTCATCTGAAAAGTGCCCACAGGTCCCAAATACTTCCATGGGAAACGGGTTCTCAGATAAAGCAGTCCAGTACAGACACAGCCTCCCTCTGTACAAGAAGGTCTGGTTTATTTTCACTCCCCAAGAAAATGAGATGTGCCATCAAATGAGCCAAGAACAAACTCTATCATTGCTTTCCCAGCATAGAGTGTTCCAGTTCAGTGCCCTGTGAGGTCCATGTCTCAGGAACAGGCAAGCTGCCAGTCAGTTCATTTAGACCATTTTTCCTGAAGAAGAGTAGACACCATAATTTTGTGCAATATTTATTACTGTAGAACTCTCTCCTCATAGACTGTTGTACACTGAGCTTTCCGTAAGGAGTAAATATAGTAACTGTTTCCATAATAATGTTAAAAATACCCCAACAGATTAAATTCAACAGATGAAACTGGGCCATAAATACGTATGTCTAGCAACATGACCAAAATCACCCTTCTTCAAACTGGGCATTGGGCCATGAAAAGAAAGCTGCTAGCATTACAATTTCAGTGTTGAGCCTTAGGAGCAGCACAGAGCTGCAGAAACAGTCAGTACAGTAATCATGCACAATATACATAACCCGAGCTGCAGCCAGGGCCTCTAAGCTCCTGAGCCCCTGCCAAGCTGTGCCACTGACCCACAGTGAACTAGTCACCATACAGCCCCATACCCCCTTCCACTCATCTGTCTTGTGGGCTTTCCAGACACCTGGGATAGCGTAAGATGTACTTAAAGCTGTTTACAACTCAAGTGAGAAGTCTGAAAAAATGTTAGAGCTGTTATTATCTCTGCTACACTACATGACTTTTCACATTAGCAGCTTGGTTTAGCCCCACTTCCCCAGAATCAGCAACCACTATAAGGCTTTTTCCTGACAGTAACACCACAGCAACAGGAGTAAAGAGGGTACTGGTTATACTGCTTCCAGAAGACTAATCAGGGCAAACTCCAGATCACACTAGGCACCACAGATGACCCAACAAAGTCCTTCTCTAACATGGCCATGCACCAACTAAACAAGGGCAAGAAAGGCAGGCATAGAGATGAACTAAACAGTCGATCAGAAGCTGAGCTACTAAGCAAACTCAGACCTAAGCCCTAATTCACATAATAATGCAGCCCTTTGATAACTAAGTAATATTAAGCACACAGATGAGATTCAGTGTCAGCACTGTTTCTTTCATCAAAAGCATCCTCTGTTTCTGCCTGAAGTGATAGACTGGTCTAAAAAATCTGAACTCCATTTGAGTTTAAAACTTGACTCTTCTACAGTGATTTTTAATTTACTTGTCAAGAAGCAGGAAACTCCCAGGTTTTAGACTAGGTTTATCTAGTAAATACATAGCAAAGGGAAGATCCTGATAGAAAAAGAAAAAAAAAAAAAGCCCAAAACACAAGAACCACCAGAGACATATCTGTCATTGGAGTCCTTGTTGGAAGGACTACACAGTCAGGAAGGAACCTGTGCAGAAACAAGATCCTTACAAAAAACCTGTGACAGTTAAACCCCGCTTCCAACATCTCTGAGGACAATGACAAGATACTGGTTTTGGTTTTCTTTGAAATTAATTTGGTGGGGATAAATTGACACCACATGACTACTCTCAATTGTCATGCAATATTTGCTGCGTATCAGTCCACCAGAAAAGAAGCATTCACATTGGGCACTTGGTCATCCAGAGCTTCCTGTATTAAGACACCTGCAGAGGCAATTCAGATCCAAAACACCCCACATATAAACAACTCAGCAGGGTGGTGAGACTCTCTGGCTCTCAAGAAGACCAGTGAAGGACAGCCCATTGCTAGAGAACAGAAGGTGGCAGAGGTGCAGAAGCAAATTCCATTGTAACAACAGAACGTCTTTATCATAGTTTGTTTCTTTCAATTTTATCTATGCAAAAATAAATAAAAACATGCTGACAAACTGGTTTAGCAGATGGTGTGGTTAACAGAAAAAGATCAACGCACTGCCTTCCTATAGCCACTTCTTTCAGTCTCAGACAATTGATACCAAATTAACCCATGACAGATCTTTACCAATGTAGAAATGCTAAACAGCAAAGCAGGTGTTAAATGCTCCAAGACAAGAGGCTGGGTGGAAAGGAGACCCATCAACTGCTTGGTAGGCACTGAATTCACCCAAATCCTCTGAAACTATGGGATGGGACAACTCATTCACCAGTTTGGAAGCTCCAGACTGAAAGAACAGTGAAAAGAAAATAAGAAATGTAGGTGTAGGGGAAGGAATGGACACAAGAGGAGTGCTGAACTGTGCAGTCATGAGCTAAGATAGGACCAAATGCAACCTGGCTACCATATCAGTTACCAGTGAGAGAGCAGTTACCAGCGAGAAAGCTAAGCTCTAGCCATCTGGAATATATCCTCATGTGAAATACAATTAAAGTCCAATCATCTTCCCAGTGCTGAGAAGCGGATGGTATGAAGAGAAGGGGTAACACAAAATATTAAAGTTTGAGAAGGAATAAGCAGCATGAGAAAGAATGGAGTTGTTTGTACTGATTTTTCTATGCAACTGTTTTCTTCCTTCATTTGCCAATTCCAATTAAAATTAATAATTATTTCCAGGGGAAAAAAAAAAAAGAGAGAGAGAACACATAAGAAACAACTCAAAAGGGAATGAGCACTTTCAGATCTGAAACAGATCATTTCTATGCATCTTGAGCGAGAAATACACAGGCTTTGCCCCCTTGTGCAAATACACTACTTGGTTTTCAGTCATTATTTTAAAGTGACAACTAAAGACCACTCCTTCCCAAAACAGATTACTTTTCAACTCTCACTGTACTACTTGTGGGGATTTTTTCCCCCCATGAAAACCAAGAAAAATGGATCCATTTTATTGATAAGTCAATTTAAATTAAACAAACGAACAAATCATACTGAAATTAATCAAAAATTCTTGAAAAAGTAAAAGTAGGGATTGTCTTGCAACAGTATTCCCAGACAAGGACTGTTCCAGCAGCCTCACAGCATTAGCAGGGAGTACAGATATCCATCTGTTTTAATTATAACTCCCAAACAGACCTCGGACCCACTACCACCTCAAGCAATGACTCATCTTCAAGATGTCAAGAGCTATGCACTACCTCATGAAACTCTCTAAATACAACTTGGACCACCATATGCTTTTTTAGATACCTAAGGCCCCTTAGGCCTCAATTTTGTAGCATCCAAACTTTTCAAGTCCTTCCTCTTCTAAGACCTACAGCCCCATAAATCCAGTAGCTTCTGTCCCCAGAGCAGTTGTGCCTGTTTTGCTGCAGCCTGGTGAGAACAGACAGGACTCAAGATAATTAAATAAAAACACAGGAACTTCATTATTTATTTTATAGGAAAATGTGTTTTCTAGGAAGAAAGTCCTTTAGTTGGGCAAATCTGTAAGCTGTTTATCAGCTTAAACTCATTATCTGTCCATATGGTCTTAGCACTGTGGTTTAAAAAAAAAAAAACGGGCACGCACTAGCTGATGAAATGTCATCTGCCCTTATGCCAGAAACTACTATTTTTTCATTGACGTCAAATTAGGATCCTTGCCACAAGTGAAGGGCTACCATAAGCATAGTCATAATATTTTAATTATGAAAGGATCCTACGGAAGGCAGCAAGCAAGGCAGGGGCAATGCAAGAAAACCCATTCACAAAATCACAAAGTCATTTCATTCACATTTTACCTCTGCTCTCTTTTTGTTTGGGGAGGTGAGGTGGGAAGAGAGCAACCCAACTTAAAAAGGCAAGGGAATGAGACGCTAAAGCCAATAAACACACATCAAAGCATGAGATGGCTCTGCTTCAGCTGCCTACAGTATTCAACCTGGACAGATTAAGGCAAGAAAAAAGGTGCTAGGAGGGAAAAAACTGCCTCTAGAGCAGCGCAGATCATCTCCCTCACTTACTCAGCCCTAATAGTGAGGCCCCAGGCTGCTCTGCTGCACTGAAAGAGGCAAGGGCACATGATAGGCCGAGCTTTGCAGAAACCCAAATTTGTCCCTCATCGTCTGCTGTTGTGATTTGAAGCCCTCCCCACTCCCCCGCTGAGTCGCGGTGGCGAAGCAGGAGCTGGGTTTATTGATTCTGTGAGTCACAATTAGCTGTGGGACACACGACCAAAGGTTTAGCACAGGACATTAAACCTGACTGAGCTGTCAACTCAGTTATTCCAAGGAGAGAGAAACAAATTGAAGTCACAGTAACAGATGTTTCTCGTGTTTTATGAACTGCAATATTATTACTAGTTACAGACACAGTTTCTGCCTTTTAAAACAGACCTGCAACGCTCTGCGTGTGAAATTACTTGAATTAACACACAGACAACTTGGCAAAGGACAGACAGATAGCTCAGCATTTTCGTACTCGCACAATGATTCCTGTTTCTCTTTCCCCCGGCCCCACCCTGAGAAGTATAATGCATCTTAAAGCAGCCAAAAATGAGATCACGCCAGGATAGAGTACTTCGTTGCCATCATCTGCGACAAGGATGCGAACACTCTAACCCCTCTCCTCTTTTGTGAAAAATACACTCAGCCTCTTCTCGGTTTCCACTGTGGGGAAATTAAGCTGTTGGGATCGTTCTGAGCTTCAAGGGAGCCTGGAAACTGAAGACTGGTACTCTTCCCAGGATGTCTTATCCTTGCACCTCAGGGGTAATAAAGGGATTTCCCCATAATTTACAAAGGAAATCTGAAACACCCTGTGAGCGCAAACCACCCCCAAGCCCATGCTGTGTCGAGGAGCGAGCGGAGGGGCGGCCGCTGACACGGCACAGCGAGAAAGCCCTCTCGTGGAAAACACCAGCATCACCCACCCGAGCCCTCCCCCTGGAGCCGCCCCAGGCCCCGGCCCCAGCCCGGCAAGCCGCCCAGGGCGCCGCTGATCCCGCGGCCCCGTTGCCACCGCGAGCTGCGGGCTGCTGACATCTGCCCCCTCCCCAAGGAGCAACTCGCCGCTCACCTGCAAACCTCACGGGGTTAAACACAGCGCGGGGAGCTGAGCGGTTTGAGCCGCAGGTCTGCCTTGCACGGACGGCGGAAATTCTGTGAGGATTTTGCTGGCAGTCTGCATCTCAGAGAAGTTAAAGCTCTTCCTTTCTCCTCACCCCGCTACACTTGAATTCGTGGCAACTGTATCACATGGTATTTTAGCTTGCGCCAACAAAAGCTGTACCTCGGCCACAACAAATACAGAAACATTAACTGCCTTCCAAGGAGGGCCAAACATTCGAATCATTTCAACATACTATGAAAATACTTCAGTGAAAGTAGATGATAAAGAAGTGCATCTGTACATTATGCTACACAGTCGAATTTGAAAGATTGCCCCCAAATTATGAATAAAATAAAGAATGTACCTATTTCTCTGAATGATATGCCTATCGTTTGCTCTCAGTTTCTGTATTTTTGTGACAGAACAACTACAGCTCCTTACAAAACACTGAGTATCAAAATAAGCAATTTACTCGTAGAATCCATCAAACACTTGCACACATTCTGTTGAATTAAGACAACTCTTTAACAACTCCCCACACTTTTTAACCACTAGCAAAAGTCCAAGGCGAGCCCATGGTCACAATTAGCATATGCCCTGCCAGGCACACAACCCTCTCCAGCACACTTCTGCCCAACCAGCTTTGGTAGCCACTGGCTATTCAGTGAATTATGTCCCTAGAGTCTACTAACTGTGTCCAAATTTGCTGTTATTATAGAAACACAAGCAGCAATCAGGCCGAGCTTACTAATTGCTGAGAGAAGTATTAGAGAAAAAAAAAAAAAAACAAAAAAAACTATCAAACAGACTTCACAGAAAACCACCCAAGTACAACACACATGAAAGTGCTCTTTACTCATTCACTATAACCTTTAAATATATTTAAATACAAAAGTTACGATAAAACTTGAAGTGCCCGGTTCAGCTTACAAAAACCCCCATGTGGTACCTCGCTAACGTGTTGCTGCAGCCATCAATCTCTATTAAAGAGCGGGCACTGACCCAGGGTGCCCAGCAGGATGGAAGATCAGCAAAGTCTGAAAGAGAAAATTCCTACCAGTCCGGGCTGAAGTAAAACACACGGGTAACTGTCCCACCTTCCTCATCCGAACTTCAGGGGTGGTGGCACACCCCAACACGCGACAGTCGCAGTGCAGGGCGCTCCGGGCACAGCCTCCTGGCGCCCCCGGCTCCTCCGCTTGCCTTTACGGTAAGAGAGATCCCAGAGGGAGGGGCGTCGGGGCGGAGGCAGCAGAATACAGAAATACCGAGGACAGGCTCTGAGGCTCCCGGAGACGCTCCCGGGGCCCGACCCCGGAGAGGTGTTACCAGCGGGGCGAGTTCAGCTGGCTCGGGCAGCCTGGGCGCCCTCCCCCAGCTCCAGTGCCCGCGGTACTGGCGGCGGGCTGACTCCTCAGCCCCACAAACTTGCACTCCCAGCACCCCGGGGAGTCACGACGCTCCCGCGCATCCTCCCGTCCCCCGAGGGAACAGCGCAGCGGCGGGGCTGCCGAGCCGCCCTCCGTGCTGCCCCCGTCGGTGCCCCCGAGCGTCCCGGGGCAGCGGCAGGGCGCTGGGTGCCGAGCCGGAGCGGCACGGCCGGCCGCGGACAGGCTGCGCGTCCAGCCGGGCACCGAGGGGGAACTCCGCCCGTTACCTGGCGGCTCCCGCGGCGGCGACAGCTCCCGGGCACGGACCGGGCG
>WEKY01060607.1:212347-319055 GCA_013390045.1 Picathartes gymnocephalus | reverse complement strand
GCCCCCGCCCGGCCCGGCTCGGCCCGGACCCAGCCCCTCCGCCCGCGCTGCGCCGCTCCCGCCTCGCCGCCCGCCTTCTTCGCCAGAAAACTTCCCGGGCGCCCTCGGCAGGAGCCGCCAAGGGTAGCCCGGGGTGGCTCGTCCCTCCCGTAGCGTGCCTCGGCCCCTCGGGGTGCGGGAATGGCAGCCCGGCAAGGGCGGCCCAGGGGCAGCTTAACCTGGGACCTGAGAGCAGCCCTGAGCCCGCCAAGCTCGCAGCAGGCACCGGAGGGAGGGAGAGCTGCCGGGGGTCTGCAGGGTGCCCCCGGTAACATCCAGTGGGCTTCTGATGCACCGGAGGGATCCTTGGGACGCAAAAGGAGGAGACCAGGGAGGTGGGAGAGAGGTCACTCGCTGACCACTACCTCAGTGAGAACTGCTGAAATGCCTTCGAAGATCTGCCGGAGAAACTTCAAAGGATGACTCTGCGGGACTGTAAAGCCTTTCCAAAATGCATACCAAACCGGAGGAAGAGCCCATGTTTGTGACATGGGAAAAGCCATGGTTTCCTAAGGCAATAAGGCTTGTGCCGTTGTGCTATGTGTGTGTACCAATAACTTCTGAGCCAGTTAAACAATTTCAATAGCATTTGACAGCTACAAATTCCATAAAAATAGATAACTGTGTAGAAGAGGTCATCTTTGGATCTCAAGTCCAACAGCATCTGACAAGGGAATCCACAGTGGCGTTCGTTTCAATCATCCCCTAGGAAACTGCTCTTCACCGTTCCTAATACTCAGAGTCCTTACCAGGCTGGAGTGAAAGAAACTGAGAGTGTTAAAAGAGTGCAGAAGTAATGCTGTTACTCTCACTAACAATCAATTGCTCAGGATTAGTAAATTGGAGTTTAGTAAATTGGACATTACGTCCTCATATAACAGCAGTGAGAACAATCCTGCGAGGGCCAGATCATGCAAGTGATACACGGATGTGTCCTGGTGCTGATATTTCATGACGCTTTGCAAGATGGGGGATGCAGATTTGGACCCTCAAAGTTTAGTAGAAGAACAAGAGACAACAGGAATGTCTAACAGTGCAATGCAAAGGAAAAATAGATGTGCCAGCATCTCTGTATAATCTCTGCTAATGCCTCATATATCTGGTAATGAACAGTTACAAGGCTACCAAGGTGCTGGTATTTGTTGGCGTTGGCTTTCTTTTATTTCCTAATGTGATATAAAAATAGGGAGATACACATAGAATTTAACAGTTATGGTCCCAAATCTATTTCTGTGTAATAGCAAAACTAGATTACACAACCACACTGTATTTGAAGCGTATGTTTTGTTATAGTCTATTGCTTAAGACAGGCAATCACTTCAGGGTCTGATATTTTCTTGTAATGTTTGGGCCCATGTTTTTCCATTTCTGTTTTGCTATTCATTTATTTGTGTCACACAGCGTGATCCTAGCTCTGCTTGGTCTTTGTGGCAGAGTAGGGGATTTCCATTTCTTTATTAGACACAGTTTGACACGAGGTAATAGCCTTGTTCCTTATTTGATTCCTTTGCAAAGGACTCAGAGTGCTATTTTCCAGAAGGCTGGCTTGTCATACCCTTTAAGCAGCAGATCATAGCTCTTTCAGGCAGAGATTACATTTTTGCTCTACAGACCTGCCAAACCGGGTCCATTAGGTCCTCCCCCATACCCTCCATAGCAATCTCACATGTTTGCCCCTGCACTGACCAGGACAGTTGCAGGACCCCACATGCCAGGCAATTTTGCTGTACCAGTGAATAAAGCGTGGAAGTGTGTGTGTATCTCTCTGGCTGCCCAACACACAGCCTTGTTTTAGGGCCTAATGCACAGATCTCATGTGGAGGGTTTCCAGTAAACTGACTGGGCTTAGTCCTCATGGAAACACCACCTTTTTAAACAGCCCCAGATTCTACAGACAAGATCTTCTCCTCATCGGAGACACTCTTGGCATTTTTTCCAACAACTGCCACCCCTCTCCCCTCCAGTGACATCATTATTCTGATATTTTGGAAAAAAAATGTGCAGGGTGATGTATCCAAAGACTTGTGTTTTCTGTTTTCCATCCTGATTCTATGAAACTGTTTTGTAAGTGAACAAAAGTCAACTATATTTGACCCCAGCTTTCAAATCTTCCACATGCTAGCATAGACACAATAGCGCTCTTACATGCTCAACTGTGCAATTTAAGGGGCCACTATTGAAAATTAGCTTCCCGAGTTTATAGTGCTTTCACCGTCATGAAGGAATTGCTTTGTGAATCTCAGCCAGCACTGAATTGAGTTTTGCATTTAAAGCTGGGGTTTATATTCTTTGTTATGTGTAAAGAATATAGTATATCCTCTGTGAACTTAAAACATAAAAACAACCTCAAATAAAGCCAATTTTATGATAGATCAACATGTGAGAGGGCTGTTTTACTTGTTTTCTGATAAATAGGTTATTAAATTGAAATCAGAACAAGAAAAGAGTTACATGGTTTAGCCCAGAACACTAAAGGCACTTTCTCCCGTTTCAGAAGTGCCTAGAGCTGCAGCCCTCCCACTGTCTGAAGGGTCTGTCCCTTGAATGTTACATCATATGTATCACAGTCCAAATAGCCTCTCTGTCACACTTCTGATAGGCTTGAGTTGTCAGAAGCAGAAAAAGCAGAAATTGCAATATTGGGAAACCATGAACAAATCATGGCAGGTTCCTCATAGATGTAACTGTATGGATTTTGAGACAAATTTCACTCCACAGAACTCACCCATTACTTATGAATGCTTTCTTGTCTGTGCTTCACATCTCAGTTCTCAACTTCACAGTCTCCCAGTTCCTTCCTTCCCTGGTCTCCCCAGCTTTCCTCCTGCTTCCTTGGCCTTCAGACTGCTTTCTTTCTTTTCCTATTATTCTGTCTCAGTATTTCTACTAATGCCTTTGTCAATTTGCCGTGAAGGCAGATAAAGCAGGAATACAACCCCGATCCAGCCTGGCTGTGATTCTTAGAGCTGGACTGACACACAGCCCAGCTCATTGCCTAGACAGATGGGCAGAAGGAAAGTCTCTGGCATCTGCATGCTGGAACCTGAATACCAGTCTATTTCCAGATAACCATAGCACATTCCAGGAGCAATCTGTGCTCAGTAGAAATCACACAGTGTTATTAACTCTGCCGTGAAACTGAATGGCACTTCTGAGAGCACAAAACAAACAAGGTCTCAGCCACAAAGAGCTTAAGATGACAAACTGACTGTCTGAACCTGATCACCTGCTCCCACATCAAGACAGCAAAGTAAGTGATCTTGTTTTTTTCCAAAATGTCAAGCACTTATAGTGCTGACTGAAGTTACACTGATCAGTATGTTCTCTCATCTGCTATCAGACTGCTTTTCCAGGGCCCCTCCATGAGGTTTGGGAAAACAGCATGAGGGGACAGTTGATGTACTGGTAGTGAGAGGTTTGTTCAAGCTTCATTATTAAAATAATAATTAAAACCTTGCCAGTGTATTTTGCAACCCAGTTTTGCTTTCCCAGGCTCAGCTGGGAAAACTGAAGCTAAATAGTTTATGAGTTGGTTTCTTCATCAATATCAGCATTTCCCAATAATTTTCATCCAAGCAACAGCTAACATTTTGGAGAAAAAAAATACCACAGGCCCTCCCTTTGCCATTTATTTTTTAGTTTTATTTTTGTTTCTTAAATCGAGAACTAAACTGCATTTTGAATATTCATTTACAGATTTATTTTTCCCAGCTTTGTTTTCATATTCACTTGATCATATGGTAACATACATGTATGTTTTTCTGAAATGAAAAAGCATATTTTGTCATTATTTCACATATCACCTCCTCATGTCTTTCTGACCCACAGACCACAAGATTGGAAGCAGGCTTCTAGGGCAAGAGACATGCTTTTCTTAAGATTATCCAACCCATGAAAAACACCTTATGCTCACTGATATACTGAAATAGGTAGACAAAATTTTCCTAAATGCTTTCATGCTCACCTCTCTCTTTCCCTGTCTTTGAAGTTGTAAGATTACACAAAGGAACGGGCAGCAGTGCCTAAACCCAAAACTGTAGCAGAAATGACTGAAGAAACCCTTGGACTCCGCCCAGAAAAATCTCAGTTAGGAGAATTCTTTTTAATACTTTTAATATGTAGCATTGAAGGAATACTTTAAAAGCAAAATGAACATATTTAAGATGGCAGCCATTTCCACAGCTAACAGCAGGTAAAAGTGTATAATACTGGGAAAAAAAAATAGAAAATATCCTGTCCCCTGTTTGCTTTTTTTTTTCTCAGAAGTTTTCTAAAATAGAGATTAAAGCAAAACATCAAGATTTCCAACTACATATATTTTGAGAAAATTCTCAACATTCATATTTCCTATGAAATATGCAGCTGAGATTTTCCTCTGTTCCTTGAAACCTTTATGGAAACTAACTGCTTCTCATAGACTTTTTAGTCATCTTCACGAAGAAAGAAAAAGCAAAATAGAAATCCCCATTGTAGCAGGAACCTTGCAGTTCCTCACATGTTTAAATATGGTAAAAGAGACCAAGACAGAGAAACGGTTATCCCCATTTACAAACAGGAAATTGAAGCAAGAAGAATGAATGCTGAAGAAGTACTAGAGGTCTGTGTCAGCTCCAGGACATGAGCTAGGAGATCCTGGATCACAGACAAATGCCTTACTCATCCAAATATCTATCCTCAAATGTTTTGACTCTTCTTGGCATTTGCATTCCTCTTATAACACAAAGGGAGGAGGCTCAAATCCATTTTTAAAACTCCAGATGACACTAAAATTTTGAAGCTATTTTTATTCCCATAAGATTTTGCAAAGCACCTTTCCACTTTAAAGAAAAAAAAAACTAACAAACATAGCTTCAGGGTTTATTGTTCCTCGCGATATTCCCATTAAATAACACCTTATAGGACCGTTAAAGTTCTTCACAATTTTTCTGTCAAAAACGTGGTATTTAGTTCACAGGTATCCACAGAAAACAGCAGTGACTGCCAGGGGGGAGATGGAAGTGTTGAAAACTTCACTTCTGACAACAATTAGATGGTCACCCTGCAATTTGTTTCAACACAGCCAGTTGTGTTGCCATAACATGTTAAACATCTGCTAAAAACATATGGAATCCTCCTGGGGGATGTAAGTCGATGCCATTCATCAAACTATTTCACTGTTTCCCTTCTCCCCAAATGACTCCCTCCAGAGACCCAGCTGGAGAAAAGGATTCCAATGTCTACATGCAGAAAGGGATCCCTAGCCCAAAAAGTGGTGATCACTCCCCTTGGAACTGGGAGATGGTCCTCTCTGAGTAAATTCTGCTGAAGCACACATAACATGGTTAAGGAGAAAAATAAAACAGCACGTCAGCAGAACTCCAAATCAGGCATCCCCCTTCCTTAGGTGAAAGGAGGTAGCACGGAACTCTGCAGGAAAAGTAGTCCCCATTCTGCAGAATTCAGTTTACATGGGCAATACCAGGTTGGCAGGGAGACTGCTGAAATAATGACCTTGGGCATGGAAGGACCTAATGTTTTTCCCAGTATCACACAAAATAGAATGTTATTAAATCCAGAAAACTGAGCTGTCCACTGCCTAAACACTGGGATAAACATTCATGCCTCTGTAAAATGATTTCAGGAAGGCTATAAAATGCAACAAGAGCGTCAATGACTTGGAGTGGTGACAGTCAATTTTCATGATGTGAAGGTTGCTGGACATCACACATGATGCCAGAATTTTTCATTATCAAATTCAGTACCTTAAGTGGGATGTAGCTTTTCAGACGTGAACTGATCTCTGGTGACAAATGGAGATGACATATCCTAACAAGTCCCCAAGGCAATGATTGGATAGCGATGTTCCTAGAACCTCATCGGGATAGCTGTTGAAAACTACACAGCTTTCTTTTGTTTCCTGAAGCTTCTCTTGTTTTTCTCAGATATGTTACTTTCTATAATAAAAGATTGTACTTCTCTGCAGACCTCTTTTCGCTTGTCATTCACACCCCTTCCAAGCATACACACAGTGAGGGCAGGAACAAAACTGCACAAGTTTTGCTTCTTGTTGCCTCAATCTCAAGAGTCCTTTTGTGCATTTGTGCATAAAGCAGCCCTACTCTTCTGTCAACAAAAGGGAACTGGTAAGTGAACAGAGCAGCCATGCAGGGTATGGGAGCCGTGAAATTCCTGAATGCTGTATAGTGGATTGAGGGATTGAGGCTGACTTGATACTGGGGCAAGATTAGTTATTTTTAAAAATGTAGTCATAAAATTAATGGTCCTTGTGAACTCTTCACCAGCCACTAATTAATCAGCCTTCCATTTTTACAAGTGAGAGCAAATGAATGCCAGGAATATGGAGTGATTTTGCCATGTGGGCAGTAGGATTAGATTTATTAGAATTTAGGGCCCCTAACCTGTGATCAAAACATGATTGCACCTCTGCCAGTTACTTCAAATGTGAATTTTCTTTATCTGAAAATTAAAATCCTTTCATTGGCTGGACACTCAGTCAGAACAACTGCTATACAAATAATGCTATTTTGCAGCTTAAAAATCTGGATTTTTGTAGACCACCATGGAACACAGGTTGGAACTATGTGAATCACTTATCTGACAGATTCCTGCTATGAATGTTTTAAACAACATTGGGAGTTACTAGCTGCTGTTTCCTATCAGGAAGAGATAAACTGTGGATTTATTAAATGCTGGAGCCAATTTCACCTCTGGTTTTACTGGACTGATTTCAATGAAACAATGCCAAGGACACATTCTCTTAACTAAGTAGCCCTTAGCCACCTATTGCGTTTAACTTATTGTACATACATCACAAAAGCTTACAAAGCAAGAGGAAATAATCATCTCCTCGATTCCTATATTCTGAGATACCCTGAATGAAGGATCCAGAATCCAGATTCTGTTTAAAAGATCCCCAAGACTAGTCCTGTAGACTTACAGTCCACTAAAAGGTTGAATCCACCAAGCCCCTGAAACCTGAGAATTGTGGAAAGCCTGGCAAAGGCTCTAGAGCTTCCTGCTCTTCCCTCTTCTTGTAACCAGCCCCTCTGTGCAACTTTTCATGCCACGTTTTGGCACTTTCTGATCCTCTTGGCTGTGATACCAAATTACAGAAGTGGCTGTGAAAGTTAAAGCCTTTGAGAAGAAATTGCTAATCGGATTTTCCTGAAAAGTACAGCAGAGTCAAGACTAGGGAATTTAGAGGAAAACAGGATTTTGCCCAAACCACTTCTGCATCACTGCTTTTAAGATGATTTCAGTTACTCTAGAAGAGGTGCAGAGGGGAAGAAGTGGTGAAGCCCTCAGGTTAGCTCCTTCTGTGCAGTCTACAACCCAGTCTGTACGTTTGCTATTTTCCTCCTTTTCAGTACATCTCACTCTCCTGCTTTCATCTCCACCTCTCTAGGTGCATTTTCTCTCACTGTCTCCAGCCCTGTTGTGTTCTCTGAAGCACTTTAATTCTTTACTTTCCCCTGTGTATCCCTGTGATAATCAATCCCTCCCTCCCTCCTTCCCTCCCTATCAGGTCACTATGTTGTCTTCCAGGTGATCTCATTTTGGTTCTACAGATAAAGACACAAAGCAGACAGTGAGTACAGAAACAGGGGTCCCAGAAAGGCAGAAGAGGTTCTTCTGTTTAAACTGACAAATGGGGGCAAATCCCTCTGTTGCAAGCAAAAGCAATGAAACTAGAAAGGATGAGAATGAAAACTCTGCCTTTCTTGGAAACAGCCACCGAAATGAAGCAATAGTTTTGGGAAGCTCAGGGTATTGGTAGAGCAGCTGGTCTCCTTCCAGCTGGGATTTGCTGTGTTCCAGGGCTATAATGAAGCAAATAGAGAATTTGCCAACCAAGGCTTTATTCAGCATGCCAGGGAGCAGCCATCCCTTCACCTGAGCTAGAAATGTCTTCACTAATGTGCAGCATGTGCACAAGTCACTAAAGAGCCTTCACCCTTCATCAGTCAGACAAGTGCAGTTGTGTGTGCAGCAGGACGAGCAGAGGCAAGGGGATGGCAAGCTATTAAGAATGAAGCCTAATGGCCCCTTGAGAACCCTGGGAGGGGGGAAATAAAATAAAATTAAAAAAACGCTTCACCTGAATTTTAATCATACCCAAGGGAAGACATGAGATTTAATACAAAACATTACACAGCTGCTTTGCTACACGAGATTAACTTCATGTAACAGGATGAATAAAAATATTCCCACTCCAACTTTCTGAAACATTCTGCCCTGAGGCAGTGAGAGAAATGGCACAGAATGCAGAATGAGGCAGGGGGATGAGCAAGAGATGCTTTTACGCTCTGTGCAAGTCACCCATCCAAAGCTGGGCTCTGACACAAATCTCCTTCAGCATCTCAAATTAATAATTGATCCTTAGCTGGGCGATCATTACAAGATCTCTTTCTGTAGACAGACAGTCAGAGAGGACAAACGTAAGAGTTAATGCTGGCTGGCAATACTGTGAACCTCTGAGAGCAACAGGCTATGACAGCACTGCTTTAGTTCTCCTAGTGCTGTGCTGAGCGCCTGGGCATCTGCTAGAGACTGTAAATGTGCACGGATGAGGACTGACCCACTTCTGCAATTGAAAGCTGGAAAGCCTCCCAGATGCACACATGATGATTTGGCGACACAGAGAAAGAGAAGTTCAAGGAAACTAGGAAAAGGGTTCAGAAGAGGAGTGTGAACAAAAATACACAAACAGCAAAACATCTAGTACTAAACTCTTTGTTATCAGCCATCCAAGAGCAGTTGCTGTCAAGGTAAGTGGAAATTTTTGTGGTAGAAATGAGGCAACTTCCCTCAGCCACCAAGAGAAGTTGTAGGTTCACATCACAGCCTTCAAAGTCAGCAGGGACTTGGTCATAAATTGATTTACAAGAACATCGGCTGGAGATATAACTTTTTTACTTTCCAAGCTGTAGAGTAAATGCATGTCCCTTGACAAGCAACTTTTCCCGGTAACCCCATCAACCATTTATGAAGCAAGAGTGGTATTTGCTTAGTGCTCAGCATGACAGCAAGTGTGCATTTCACAAAATACACCTCCTTCCATAATTTAGACAATTAACTGTTAACTCTTCTTGCTAAAGATGATCAGAAGCATCCAACTGATCATTGTGCACATTTTGTACTTGTCCTTTGGGGACAGCTGTCCCATTAGATCTGGAAATCAAGGAGCTTCCAGCACTGACTAGGCCTCAGAAAATAAATCCAGATCTCAACAACTGCTATGAATCAGATGTGATTTTCTTCTTTTAAGCAAGATGAGACTTCACAACTTCAGTGTGATGCCACTCATGGAAATATGAAAACAGAGAGTTGCCTAGGACAGCAATGTGGTCAGGGACACCGTGGTGCCTGCTTAGGCTCTGTGGGAGCTCTGCAAAGGCAGGCTGGCTGTGGCTGCTCAGACAAGTCAGGGTTATTCAGAACAGATGCAGCAGTCACCCTACCTGATCTCTCTCAGGTGTCTGGCAGGAGTGGTCGTAGCACTCCCAGTTCCCTTGTGCTCGCCTCCTCAGCCTGCAATTACGGTTGCACTCCTTCCTGTTACACTTCTCTTGCCTGTGGAAACAGCAGTCTCCCACCAGTCCCTCATCTTGGGGGCTGAAAAATTAAAATTTCTGTATGCTATGGAGAGGCCTGGAGTCACCCCCAGGCACTGGTGATGCTCTGCAGCTGGAGGTGTTCTGAGTGAGATGTAAATCAAGATACTTGGTCATAAAGCAGCAAGTGACAAGTCTTGGAGGAAAAAAAAGGTGTTATCTTTAGTAACCAGGCCAAATGCCAGCTCCAGCTAAGATAACAGACATTCTACTGACTTCCTGCAATTTTCCTTCAGTGAAATATTATCCTCTTTACTTCCTGCCAGAGTGTCATTTAACACTGCTTTGCCACTCTACTGTGATTTTCTCAAAGAAAACTGCATTTCAGCAAAGAACAAAGCAACTCTGCTACATTAGAGATGTGCCCAAACTGTATGATTCAGAATGAGATTTATTTACATGTTCAAGAAGCTATGTGGATTCAGTAGTTTAGTTTAACTTTGGTCAGTGAATTTAGCAATAATCCTTTATTACAGGGAAAAAGGCTACAAACCAGTTACATATAAGGATGACCTGAGCATTCTTGTTTGCTCTGGAGAGTACATCACTGAAATGATTTTCTCAGAACAATAGCAAGACCCTCTTCCTGTAGCACCCTGATCTCATATTGCAGCAACCACTAATCCTATCATTTGAAAACAACTGCTGCTCCTAGAGACAGCACTGAAGTTCCCCAACACAGGAGGTATCAGCCCAATTCCACTGCCTTGTTTGGATTTGATGATCTTAAAAATCTTTTCCATCTTAAACAATTCTATGATTCCGTGATAGATACTGGGCTATTATATGCAGCAACATTTGCAGCACATATTGAAGTGTTCAACACCAGGTGGGGTGGGGCTTTGAGCAACCTGGTCTAGTGGGTGACATCCCTGCCCATGGAAGTGGGGTTGGAAGGAGATGATCTTTATTGTCCCTTCCAACCCAGACCATTCTATGATTCTATAACACTGTAGTTTTGCCCTCAAAAATGCCTTGCAGACACCATTAGGTGATACAAATGCTACGTCATAACATATTGCTTGAACTCAAGATAAAACTACAGCAAAGCAATTTACTGCTACCTGTATATTTGCACAGGAATATGTCAGTGTACCTGAGGAAGATGTAGTAGCTCCCAAAGTAGGCAGGAGGAAATGCTGTTTTGCTGTTGACAATGGGTTTCCTCATCAATCAGGCACGTACATTAAAGCTTGCTTCCTTTAGCAGGATGACTATTAAAGGGCAGTTGTGGAGGAGGAAAAGGAGTAGAGGCTTATGACATGCCATTTTCCAGGATTTGTCCTGAAGATTAATTTTATCCACCACTTTAATGAGCCTGAGTCCTCACGAATGGGTGACCAATATCTTCACATTCTAGTGTGATAGTGCAATAACAAGACATCCTTTCAGCACGTGTGAGGCCATGCCTTTCACAGGAGCATTGGGTACTGAGCACAAATCACAGGCCAAGTAGGAAAGGCATAGCTATTCACTGCAATTCAGGTGGCGTCAGAGCCTCAGGATCCATAAGGTCAGAACTGCTATAGCTAATAGGCAATTTCTCCATCAAGTGTCACGCTGTTCACATGTTCCTGCTTTGCCCTTTCCTCCTGGGGTGTTGATGGTGCTGTTGATGAAGGTGGGACTACAGCCAGCTGTTGTCTGACACGAGGTGTGCCAGGCAGTGGGATACTGCCCTCAGCTCCAGAAGCTGTCAAAACCATCATGGATTTATATTCTGTGGAAGTAATTAGGGACTCCCTGTTGCTTCTCCACTCGCCTCCCATTTGTAGGGCAATCACATCAGACAAGAGCCATGCTCAGTGAACACTGCCAGCCTCCCCTGAAGCCAGTGGGGACTATTAAGAGAGGTTACTGGGGCAGATGGAATATTCCCCACTAGAATGCACACACAGAGCTATAGATTTTGCTTTTGAACATAGCCTGTGACAATTTCCAGCAGATAAATGAAAGATGCTATTTTCATTTGTTTGGGTTTTTTTAAATAATGATTTGCATCACTTGTTGCTTTTAGTCATAGTAATAGCATCTCCAGTCTGTGGTAGAGACGCAAAATATTTTTTTCATCCCCATTTGCCTGATTTTTTCCATTTACTTCCTCAGTCTCTTCACAACTAGCACAGGCATACAGAGCCTTTGTGCTAAGGGAGTCTGGAAGGGGAGCTGCTGCTGCTCATCAGACTCCTTTTGTTAAGGTTTGCAAGCGGAAGGGACTGGCCCTGAAATGCTTAAGGAGTTTTTTTCAGCCAGCTTTGGTCCTTTCCTCAGGACCAAAACTGGACTAGCAGCTCAGAGACACAACCTGAGCTCATTTTATCCTCCTGCATCAGGCAAAGGCCTTTATAATGCAGTGAGTTTCTGAGACCTTGGGCTTCCCACTGTTATGTGAGGCTCACTGGGGGATAAGACCCATGAGTTTTGCCAGGATGAAAAGCCAAGCTCTTGCAGTTTCCTGTCTAATAGCAGATCCCTCCAGCAGAGTCCTTGCCCTCCCCCTCGGGTGAACTGCCACTGACCCAGCGAATTCAATTAGTATGGTTCTTCCTTTATCAAACAAACCCCACATGGCCCAAACCAAACATGGTGCATTTGAAAACAAATGGATTGAAACAGCCCTAATCTCGTCACTGTCCTCTGCATATGTTCCCTCCATTTCAGCCTACCCACAAACGCAGTCAGGGCATCGTCAGGATCCTATCTGGTCTGCAAGGGGACTGGGGAGCCTGACACCCTGCAGAACAGAGAGTATCTCTGATTTGGGCCTGTATCAGACCATTACAGTGCCTCCACAGTGCTTTTTGGCCAGTTTTCTCACTGTCTCCACTGCTGAGCCCTTAAGAAAAGGGGAAGAATGCCTCTGTTGAAGTCCTGGGAGGAAAGCTTGTGTAACCTTGATTCATTTTTACCATGCACTGAGGTAATGCAGTATGGACAAACCCTGCTACCTAAGGCACTTCTGTAAATCACCAGAGCACAAAGCACAACACCTTGACTGGAAGGCTCTGAATCACTTCAGCCACTCCATATGTGAAGATTTTTCCTTTATACCACAGGCAAGCTGTCAGTGCTCCCATTTCTGGGGCCCACTGATCAGCTACATCTGTCCTAGGATGCATGCCAGCAAAAAGAAATCCCATATCAAAGGGGGATTCCCTACTCAACTTGTCCAGAGGAAGAATCCAGCTATGATGAGGAGAAGGGAGCTGTCTTTGCTGGCAGAGTGGCACAGACACAAATGCTGCCCCTATTGCTGCCATCATAAACTTGTTTGGGGACTCTCCTCTAACACAGTGCACCAAGCATTGAGTCGAAGTTGTCAGAAATTCCTGGGCACCCCTGACACCTATTCAGACACATTTCCCATGCCCCACCTTCTCTTAGCCAGAAGGGACCAGGCACGACCCCTGCTAGCTCACAGGACATGGACACAGAGAGAAGCTGGGGGCTGTCCCTACCCAGCAGTCCCCAGCAGAGATGCCCTTTTGCTTTGGGACACAGATGGAGAACAGCTTAAGTCAGGCTGCACATCTTAGGCAGACTTCCTTAGGTGGTTCCCAGGGAAAGCCTGGTAGAAAAGGACCAGAGAGTGCAAGTGTGAAGGGGCTCACACAGCACTGCCATCAGATCTGGAGGAATGGTGACTTGCCTGAAGACAGCTCCTGTGTAGTGCACTGAGGACATGTCCCAGAGACACACTCTAGGATCAGTGACACACACAGAGATTTCAAATCAGAGCTGTGCAACTGGGTAGCCACTGGGGCTGAGAAGACACTAAGAAAAAAAAAAAAATCAGTCTTTCTTAGCACAGGCCGTCCCACAAGACTTCCTCCATGTGGTCATTCAGACAGCAGGACACTTGAGCCATCTCCCGTGGCAATGCCCACTGAGGGCAGTCTCCACTGGGCAGTCCTTCTCATTCAGCCTTATCCCTCTTGGACGTAATCTAACAGCAGGAAGGAGACAAGCCAGGGGCAAGTATTAATTCCAGGAAGAGTCAAAGGCAGTGAATATATTCCCTTTATACGGCCTTTATACACCTGTTTTTGGTGTATAACACATGCCTTAGGTGAGATTAACAAAACTGTGAGAAGAGAGGTCCTGTGAAGCTAGACCAGAAATCTTAGCAGAATATATTTGAAGAAACCGCTGAAAAACATAAATTAGAAGTTATCACGTTTTCCATTCCAGGCTGCCTGAAAGGCAAGACATACATATCCCTGTGTGGTAGATGTGAATTGTCCCACTGGAACCAGTAGCCAGCACTCCAAACTTCTGAGATGAGCCATTCTTTTGAACCACTTCCTTTGCCCCAAAAGCCCTTGACAGGTTTTCCATATTCTCTGAAATACATGTTCGCTTTTCTTTTTTTTTTCCTGTCAGAATTTCCAAATATGAAAAAGGGCAAAAACCAAAGAGGAATTTCTGTTGCACTACCCAATCCCCATCGTAAGTAAGGAACCACTGGAAATTCTTGCAAAGCTAGATGCTTCCCCAGGGACAGGGTGCTCCCTAGGAGCACTCATGGGCAGAATCGCACCCACTGCTGCTTCTTTTTCCCTTCAAACACAACATTCCCTACAGAGCACTCACACAACTGTGCAGCTGCCTCACTGAGAACAAACTAAAATGTAGCTGAGGAGACCTCTGGAAAGGCCTTTAAGAAAGTCGGAGAAAGCAGCACTATCTGTAGTAGAACAGTACCAGCACAACAGAATTCACTGGGAAAATATATTGATCTGGCTCTTCTGATTTTGAGATTTGAAAAACTTACAAGAATGCTTGAAGTTGCTCATTTGCATTTGGTTTCCCAGAATGCAGTTCCAACTCATGTATTTCCCACAGGCACCAACATCAAAGCTGTGAAAACAAGCTATCTTTGCATTAATGTTTTCTTTTTAATTAAAGATTATAAACTAAGGCCAGAAATTCCTCCTCCTTTCACAGCTGGAGAAAGCATAAAGGAGAAGTGAGGGAAGAGAAACAGAATCCATCAGTCACTGTACAGAGAGAGACTGCTTGGCTATGGACGCTTACAATTGCCTTCTCACTGCTTGTCTCATTCATGTAACATATGGTGAGGTATGGAAAGCACACCTATAAGCCCAGAGGTCACTGTGCCACCTGCAGACCCCAGACAACATGCAGCCTTGCACAAATACACATGGAAGTAATTAGGCAGGCAAGGGAGCTGGGATTTGAAGCGGAACCCCCTCAAGTCTGCTGCATTAATCCTTTCAACTGAGTTAGAGAAGAAGTCTGAATTCCCAGGGGTCTGATTGCTGCAGCTTGTAGCTCAGGGTGGAAAAAATATAATTTACTGTTTCCTTGCCACAAATATGCCATTACATTTTTGGGGTTTGGACGGAGAGAAGAGCATAAGGAAGTTTCAAAGGGGCCAGGTTCGCTTCCCTCATTATCTGCACAGTCACAGCTTGGCAGGCTGCTTTCTCAGTGTTGCTCTTCCACGAGCTTTCAATTTAGAAACTACATTTGGATTTTATGAATTTTCAGTTGAAGATGATTGGTTTGGGACCAGTGTGGTAGATCCCAGTGAGTGGATATGGAGATGCAGAGTGACAGGGAGTTTGGATTCGTGTCATCTTTATAATGTTCCATCCTCTGGAAGTCTTAAGTTGTGGATTGTGCCACCCTTCCCTGCATTACACTGATGAAAACAATGTCCTCTTACCCCAAAGACATTATCTTACAGCTGAAGCACCAGCCAAGAGATAAGCATGCTAGAGCATGACAAGGAAATAATGGTGGTTGCAGGGATGTGATAGCTTTGGAGAGGTGGATTGAAAACAGGCCTAAAAGGAAGTGGGATTGAAGAAGGCTTAGAGGATAACTGTAACCACCAGGGATCCAAGGTTCAGATGTCAGGAAATCTTCAGTTTTCTACCTCAGTAGATCCAAACACCTGTACTCATCCTACACATTTGCTAACAGGCAATTTGGGAAAAGTTTGCCAGTAATCATTCCCTTCATGATACGGGCATATTCCTCGTTTCCACACTACTTCACTTCCCTGGATTCATCATCTCTTGCACACAGCTTGCCATGCTTTTTCTCTCAAAGGTTCACTGATCAGGCCACTTCTCACACAAAAATTATGACTCCACATAATGAAAATATCACCTAGCAACCAGTGAGGGTAGCTCTGATATGGTTAATGGATGGAGAAAAAAAGCCACACAAAAACCTCATGACCAAGACTTCACTTCAGTCTTAGGACCAGCTTCTTAGTTCTGGAGTTGTCCTTTTCTCTGCAGAACTATGAGACAGGACTAAGTGACAGGAGGGAATTTTTTTATCAACAAACAGTGGAAGGCCAAGGCAAATACATCTGACCTTTCCTGGAGCCTGTATAACCATTACTTCTGGTGGCTGGAGATCTAAAATATTCAGTATACTTTACTGTGTGTGGGTGGCAAGGATTTGGCAGCAGGGCAGAGGGAGGCTGCAGGGGTGGCCTCTGTGGGAAGGGGTCACACTGGGCACAGCCAGCTGGAGAGAGCTGCACCACAGAGCCACACCAGGACACAGCTGAGCCCAGCAGCCAAGCTGGTGGCACCTCTGTGGAAATGTATTTTAGAAAGGACAGAAGATGCCACAGAGAAAGAGAGGAGGGAGCAAAAAGAGGAGTCTGGAATGAAGGAGTAAAGTTGAACCTGAGCAAGAGCAGATGAAGGTGTTTTTTTAATGTCTGGCATTTTTTGTTTTCCACTACCCAAATTAGTAATTACATTTAAATTTTAATTGGCAATAAATTAATTTCCCAAAGTCATAGAATCATAGGACCATTTGGGTGGGATTGGACCTTAAAGAAGATCATCTACTTCCAGTCTCTACTCTAGTGGGCAGGGACACTGGAGGGTGCTGTCTCTGCAGACTGCTGGCAAGTCCCACATCATGCTCATGTCACTTCATCAAATTGTTCACATACATTTAGTGAGTGATAAACAAGCCTCTGCATTCATCTTTGTGCCTCTTTTACTAAGTGAACATACATCATAAGTGCAGCCATCTACGATGTTTCTATTTCATCATTCCCCTAGAGGTTTTCTATCTAATTTTAAACTAATGGTTTACATTTTCTGGATTGTATCGAATAAACAGACACCACTATATAGAAGCTAAGGATACAGGAAGAGGCAGGGATGGGTAGCACTGCTAAGCACTCTCTCTTCTCATCTCTTCCTGGAACATAAATATTGGGTATGGAATTCCTAGTACAATTGTCTCTATTCTTGTGGAACTGTATGGGTAAATTCTCAAGCATCACACAGAGCTGTCTCTGCTTTTTGAAAAAGCCAGTCAAATGCATGGGGAGCAGTTCTGAGTGAACAGCAGGAATGATTCTATGCTACCTTTCTGCTGCTGCTCGGCCAAGGATTTCCAGGCACTTTGAATGATGCAGCAACTCTTCTACGGGGTCAAGATTATTTCCTTTTCATGGTGCTTATCAGGGAGGAAAAGGCTTGGTGCCTGCTGTTCCTGCTGAATCTTCCAACTCTGCATTTTCTACCCAACCCTCAATGGAAGTAAAAAACCAAACTCCATTTGACAAAATGTTCTGCCTCCTGGTGAGAGAAGAGAAAGCAAAACATGCTTGGACAGCATCAAAGTCAGAACTATGGGAGCTGCTAGGAAAAAAATCAAGATACAAGGGTACAAGCTACCCAGCAAATCCCCTTACGGAATATGAACTGAGAAACTGATCCTAAGTTTTAATCTTGGACTACCATCTTCAGCTGCTTTTTGCTGTCTTCTTCTACATTTGAAAATGAAGAGAAAACCCTAATACTGCTCTGGAAAGCTTTTACTTTGCATATAGTTGGCAGAGTCACATGTTGAGCAAAGTGAAAAAAAAATAATTGTGTGGGGACAATGGACCTAAACCTTTCTCTTGCTGATTCAAATATCAGAGCACAGCACACTTAGTTCCATAACCCAGACTAAGCCTTTTGCTGAATGTCCCCAGACTGCCATTTCAGGGAATGTTTGCACAAAGTTAATGCCATGTCAGCATCCCCATGTGGGAAATGGCAAATATTTAGGCTCTGGAAATACAGAAATGCATGCATCCAGAGGCTGCCTTAACAGACTTCCATTTCCACTGAACGCAGTGCTTTCCAAAACCGAACGCAATTCCCCACTGGAAAGTTAGATAACTGCAATTCTGTGCTGCTTATTTTCTGTGTGAACTGAATGGATGTCTCTTAGTTCTGTCTTAACACAAAAGGCTGGCATTTGAGGAACCAGTTTTCTGCAGAAAGGGATTTTCCCCATTCTACCCGGAAAGATGCCGTCTCCCTGGTGAAAAGCAAAATTCTCCAGCTAAGGGTCAAGCACATGGTCCCTGTGTTTTTCCTGCATTACCAGTCCAATACAACAAATATTAGATAATCATGGAATGGCGGAGTTGATGCACGGCTCTCAAAGACACCTCATATTCGAGTCTCTGACTGCCATGGTTAAGGCATATATCTGACCATCTGGCTTAGGGATTTAAAGCACCTTACCAGGGTGATTTAAAGCCAAATCCTCCCTCATTCTTGGTAGAACATTTTTCACAGGCAGTTCAATTTTTGTGGAGCCATCAGGAAATAAAACAAGGCAGTGCCTGTTATCTCTGCACACTTTCTCTACTTCACTCAAAGGGGAGAAATGCAGTTCTGAATCACTTCCCATCAGTGCGAAGAAAGAGCTATAAGTGGTTAATCATACCCAGCCAGGCTGGTGCCTCAGTGACAGTAGACAGCAGAATGCCTGAGATGGGACTGAACAAGCCACTCCACCTGCTCTTCAGTCACCTCTTAGCCCTTGTGTGTTATAATCACTATCAAAGTAGCTGGAGTCATTACTGCAATGCTGATTTGTACTCCAGGGTCTGCGCCTGTCTCTTGCCCACTCTGCAGTGCTGAGGAGCAAGATAAGCTGGCTGGTCTTTATCAAGACTCCTGGTCCCACTTCTTGGTAAAAAGTGAAGATTTTCACTGTTAAAAAGACCATCTTACAATTAATGTAATTTCAGCCTGGGCACAAAGAAAGCACATAGGATTCCTTCTGGAGGAAGTCTCCATTACAGTGAAGTAGATAAGGGGACATTGTCCAGTGATCCATCACCAAGGATTGTACATGTATAACACAGCAAGAAAAGCTTGGAAAGTACATTTTGACCCCATTACCAAAATTTCCTATGAACTCAATTCCTGTTTGGGTTGAGAAAAATCTGAAGTGCCTGGTTGGGATCTGAGGTGTACTTTTTAATGGCTCAGGTTTTAGCCAAGGCTGTTTTTCCTGTCTTAGCCCTTCCTTCTGTGCTGGGGAAAGGAAGGTGTGGCATTAGCACAGTTTGCAAGCCTCTGATTTATAGCTTGGAGAAATAATTGCAAGTAAATTAGTCTCTACAGCATAATAAGCATCTATCCGCAGAACTGAAGTAAGTGTGCACACTCTGCTCACAGTGAATGCCTTTATTTAATACACAGATATAATAGTTAACCTGCTGAGTCTTTTTTATTGTGGATAGAAATGAGGACCTGCCTTTAAACTCCTTTCTTCTGCTGACCACAGTTATCTGTGCCATATTTTCCCCCTTTGAATAAATCTCTTTCAAAAGCAAACATTCATGAAGAGGAATTTGGCCAAGCAGAGCAGCAGCCTGAGGCTCGGAAATGTCTAACCATTGAACAACACACCATATCGCAGCAGCTGTTACCTTCTGCTGCTGCAGCAGAGAGCTGAGGTGCACAGCCATATCCTCTCCCAGGCTGCAGGCGTCCCTGGGCTGGCTGCCACACCTGCAGGGCTCTGGGCAGCACCATGCCTTGCCTCACTGTGCATGTGATGGGGCTGCTGTGTTCCACAGAAGTCGTGGATATTGGATGTTTGCCACCAGAAGGGTACAAGGAGGCATGGTGTGATGGGGGGTTGTCAGAGATGACATCTTAGGCTATTTAGGCCAAGCACTCATCTGGGTTTTGCAGCTGCTTGAACACCAAGAATGAGCTTCTAACTCTCAGTACAGCAAAGCAGTATCAGTAGGAATAAAAGGTACAAAGTTTAGAAGACAGTAGGTAGCAGGAGCTAACACTGGATTCAGACTTTCTTAGCCCTTCTCTCATCTGCCTAAATTCTACACTCTCAAGGAGCTTAAACCTTAAGTAGGATAATTATTTGAAAATATTACAGCAAAAGATGAATCACACAACTTTATTAAACTTTAATGACTCTTTTGATTGCTCTGGCTGAGATGACAGGACTAATTCCACTGTATTTACAAGACTGCTTTAAAATAATATCAATAATTTCAACATTAGACCTGCTGATTTTCTCCTTGTTCAACACATGGCCAGCAATCCAGAGCCTTTGTGTTTGCAGGCTGGGTTATGGAAAATGAGATGGCATAATGCCACAGTCCAGGGAAGCATCATCATCCAGATGAGAATGATTCATTCACAAAATGAAAGTCAGCACTGCTAGTTATTAGACCAGCAGCTGGAGAAGGAGCCCTTTACAGCCCTCTCCCCTGGAAAACAGTTTGGACACATTGTGGAGTTTGGTGCACAGGCATTTTCTTTGCACAAAGGAGAAAATCCCACTCAATTTTGCCAGATGGCTTTACACATTCTGCTACTGGACCAGTAGTGGCAATTTCATGACATCGAAGGGATTTACAGAGAGGAAAAGAGGAGATGTTTATCACTGAGTCTCTCTACAGTTGTGCTTGCCCCAGCTGTCTGTTGAGATTGCCCATGTTGTATGTCACACTCTTTGCTCTGGCAACAGTGGAAGCTCTTGTGATGGAGTATTACATTACACAAGATCAAACCTCATGGGCTACTTCGAGTGGTTACTGACTCTTTTTTGTTCCATTTCAAACCTTGAGTTACTGAGGTCAAATACAGTGACCCTAGCCTTCATTTGGCATCAAAGGGAGGGATACAGCCTTTATACACTGTGGGAACTGCAGCTTCAAAGGACATAGCATCAATACATACAGGAAAGTGCCTCCAGCACTTACTCATTACTAGCAGGGGGAAGGCAGGGTTTTCCTAGAGGTTCCCTGTGGGCCCAGGCACAGGGCACACACCCCCAGCAGAACAGTTGCTCTGGCTGAGGCCTGCAGAGGCTGTAAGGGAAGGGCTCTTTTGCAAACCTTTCAGACAGTCAATTCCTTTAGGATGTGGGGGATTCCTAGGAGGCACAAGGGAGGACACACATGAGACTTCTGATATCCCAGATCTTTACAGGTGCACTCTCAAATAATCTTAAGTATCACCATGGAAGAATTCCTGAGATATCTGCCACCCACTCACTACACTGACTCAAGGGCAGCACTCAGACATATTTGTCTTCCTTTGAAAATCTTTTGCCTTGGCTGCAGCTGAAGGCACGTGGCAAAAAAAAAAAAATTTTTTTAAAAACTGCTTTACCAGGTGATTTTAACTTTGTAGGTCTGGCTTCAGCTTACAGTGCATGGACTTCACCTTTCACGCTATACCAAACCACAGGTACAAGCCTGGTGACAGGACAACAGATGTACTTTATATAGCATCTTTGTCCTTATAAACATGCTCCTGCCTCGGTTCTCAAACAGCTGGGTCAGCCTTTGGATTTCTGAGTTTTTCAAAACTGAATAGAAGCTGCTGCCAGCAGACCTCAAAGTGGCACAGATTTACATAGTTGTTGGGGCTATGAGCATATTGCAGGGTTTTTCCTCTGGTATACTCTGGGGAAAATGTAGTATTTTAAAGGGCTATTCTCTCCTTCCTTTCTCTCTCATACCGTAGTTCTTTGTTTTGTGCCATTTCTCTTCTCTTTTCTTCTCTGTTAAATTATACAGTGCATTACTCTAAAAGTTGCTGAGATAGCCTAGCTAAAGATAGATATCTTAATGCAGAAAGAAAGTCCTGTGACTGTGGGACCTCTTCTAGAAGCTGCATATCTGAATTAATGCAGTTGCCCATTTAATTTAATACAGAAATAATCTCAATGAAATATAAAGCAAAGATTTAAAAAAAAAAAATCCAAACCCTGCAGAAAACTCTCCCATTATAACAGCACCAATGTAAATGCATTTTCCATCTCATTCAACTGTGTTCAAAGTTCTTCAGCAGCAGCTTAAAGATTGCAGTCCTCTTACCAAGATCAGATGATCATTTCGAGAACAGCTGTGCACCTCTGCATCCCCTCAGTCACTCACTGGGGAAGGTTAAAACTCCTTTTGCTCCGGTGTGGAAGGATAGGTCTGATAGCAACAGATATAAAGGATACTCACAGGCTCCTCAGGATCTGTGATCTGGAGACATCCTATTACTTACTTTGAACATCCCTGTGTTGTATCCCTGAAAAACCTCTTGCATATAGAGTAATCATCAGTAGAACATTCCAGAATAGTAGAATATACCACTGTTCTGAGAAGGGGAAAGAGCAGAAAAAGGGGAATAAAGGGATAGCAGGGTAGTTTATTGCAGATGCCTTGTTTTGAGACTACTAAAGAGGGCCCAAACTCATTACTTTACAACATATCCTGCTAAACAGTATGTATCACTATCTAAAATCAGCTCTCTCTAGATCTACTGTACTGCCAAAAATTACTGGTGAATGTGCTTTTTTAACTCTCCAAGCCTTTGTCCATGGCCGTTTCAAACAATGGCAGTTCACAAGGATGTGGAATAAACAACCACAATTCCTTTCTGAATGCTTGCTATGGTGGGAACAAATAGGGAAAGCTTAAAGGAAACACTGGTTGCAAATAGCCCAGGTGAGGGAAGGTCTGGCACAGAAAGGCTTTTGCAATCACATGCCAACATTCTTTGCTCTGCAGCAGAAAGGGGGGAATCTTCTCAGCTGAGACTGGCTAAAAAGGGAGATTCTTTTAGGTCTGGGTGTGAGGCCATGTGAGGATTTTCATGACTATTTAGAGGACACCAAAGGTTGTGGGGAAATGAGGGATAAAGGCAGTTTCTTCCAAAGAAGGGTTCTCTAAAAATTCTCTCTTTAGAGTAAAGTAAAAAACTGAGGTGGGCAAATCCTAAGCAACAAGAGAAGAAACTTGCAGCCTGCAGAAATTCCTCTAACAATGCCTCAGGATCACATAAACAAGGTTATTAATAGAAGCCTGCCTCTCCAGCAGCCCTCAAAGGCTGCTTCCTCCCATTCTTCTATCTGCACCAATTCCAGGCACAGAAGCCCTGGCTTGAGAAAACCTCTCTTGCTCTCTTGTTGTTTTTATCTTTCCCTCCACTGTATTTCCTGTCAAGACTGCAGGTCAGAAAAGCCGGAAATCTCTTTGTACCTCTGTGACTGCCATGGTGCGACCAAGGAGTGCACCTCAGGTGGAACCCAGCTGCCCCTGCACTCTGGTGTGAGGCAGTGTGGGGCAGAGGGGGCTGCAGAAGTGAAATGGAGAGCGAAGAGGAGCGTGGCTGGGCACTCATGGCTATAGTCCAGACTAACACAAGTGAGGGCGGGAGCTGGGGCACAGCCTGCTTTTCCAATTACTTCAGAAAGGCCAGCATTCCTGCTTCACAGCCACAGGACACATGGAGGACTTGACCTTGCCTTTCCTGAGTTTTCCAGTCAATGTCCCAGCAGACACCTCCAAAACATTGGGTTTTTTTATTTTGGCTTCACAAATCTCAGGCATCTCTTTAGTCATTTTGTTACCAAAAGGCAGAATTTTATGCACCCCTGGGGTTTTCTGAGGAACTGACAACCTCTGAGAAAATGAAGTATTTAATACTTTTCAGCCATTTCTTCTGTTCTGTTGTTACAGAGTTTGCAGCCATACTTTCTCCAATAGTTAATTTTCTCAGCTTCTAGAGTTACAAGAGGGCTGGGGAATAAAATGAAAAAAAATTACACAAACTCTAGGATTAACACACAACACCAGCAAATGTACCTACCACAGAGAACATAGAGGCAGTCATGCTCACATTTGCACACACAGCAAAGAAGAAACCATTATTAACACTGCAAAACCATGAAAGGTCAGATCAAATTTATCTACATCTACAAACAAAATATTCAATAAGACTTGCTCTTCCCTGGGTGCTGATCTAGTCAGAAGGTGTTAACAAACAGAGAACAAACTGAAATACTGCATCCATTTGACCTGATAGATTCTCCAAATTTAAATCAAGCAAGGTGTCAAAATAAAGGCTTCCCCCAGGATGAGAATTCAAATAAAACACAGAGAAGTTGGCATATGCTCCCTGCCACTCTCTCTTTCCATACACAATCTAAACTATGGGGTCTCAAGCTCTAGTGTGATGCACAGATTGTTTTAAACTCACAATAAAACTCAAAAAAAGCTTTTTCCAGTACACATACAGAAGCAAGAGCTGCTGTTGTATTTGCCACTAGTACCCCAGCATAATACATTTGAGGACTCTGTTCTAAATCTGTATCACTTTGCATAGATTTTACATGATCCTCAAGGGCTCAACATTCCTTTCTTCAGTCTCAGTAAGTCCTTCTGAGTTGAAACACCCAGTGTGAATCTTTAGCTTTCTTTTGGAGGCCCTAACATATTTCAAGTGAAGGCAGGGGAATAGAGAGAACTCCTTTCCCAGTCTAAAGTTTTGGCTCCTTTGTTACTTTTTGAAAATCCATCTGCATTATTCAATGACAAAGTAGTGCACAAGAACGTCTGTTGAGCAGGGTGCCTGCTGTGGCTGTATGTGAAATAGTATAGCCCTACTATCTGCAGAAGAGAAGAACTGGCATTACTTCTGTTGCTGAAGAATATTCAGCTGGAGGAGCTGGTGCTGTGTTTGGCTGTCATGACCACAGAGCAGCCACCGGCAGGATACCAATGCACTGGGGGCAGGGTGACACCGAGCCCACACCTTGTTGATGTCCTTGGAGCCTTAAAACTGAGAGTGCAACATGCTGAGGCATCAAAGCTGGGAATTAGCTCAGGTTCAGGAGGAACACAGCCACAGCACTCAGGGCTGCTGCTAAGTGAATAAACAGGGAAAATATCCCAGTGCTGTGCTCCAGAGACCTGTGGGTTCAGAACTCAGGACTGACTCTTCGCCTCTTTCCCCACAGATGTTACAGACATGTCTCAACAGCTTTGCTGAAAGCTGAGCAGTGTGTAAGCACAGAAGGAAATTTTACAAATGGAGAAAAAGGAAGCCAAAAGCAGCACACTTATGATCAGAAAATATTTTGACCATCATATTATTAATTGTTGGGATTGCCTTTTGCAATTATCACAGAAGTCAACACATTAAAGGTACTAAGAATATAGGATGCTTGCATGGATAACAGGACATGCAAGGTTATTGTAAACAGCGTAAAATGGATAAAGAAGTTATAATCCTAGAAACCAACCTCTAATTGCTTACAGGAGGATGGAAATTGCCCTGCCCTACTCATCATTGGTGACCCTACATTTTCTGCATTCTTCTTTGAAACTCTGCTTTTGGGTACTCTCTGAGACAGGCTTATTTTCACATATGTGTATCTTATTGTCATATATCACTCTGGGTAATTATTGTATGGTCCTCTGTAATCCTTGGTTTCTGCCTGCATGGAATGGCAAAAAGACAGGAAGACTTCATTATAGGGAAAGAAATGACGAGACCCTGAAAGGGACTGAACTTTTAAAGGAGAAATATTCCTGGATTTTTTTTTTTTCCACTTTTTCTTTTTTTTCAACTCTTGTACTACCAACAGAAGCTGGGAGAGAACAGGCAGCAAGTATGTTAGAACAGGGAGTAGACCAGTTGTGATGCCAATCTGCAGTTGGGCTTAATCCTGTCAAACTGCAATCAAGAAGATACACAGCTCAGCAAACCGGCCAGAACCTCTCTCCTGTTGAACATTCAAAACTCAAAGGACTGCTCTCTAGGCACCACTAATGATAAAATTGTGAAAGAGCTCAGGGTGTGCATGAGCAGCCCACACATTTGTAGTGACTGTTCTCTACAGACAGCATTACTTACGGCAACCAACACCAAGAACAGTCACACTGATGGCACTCTTCCAGCAAAATGTTATCAACACTCTGCTTCTGTACACAGCTAATTACACCATGCTTAAATGCCACAGGGAGATGGCTGCTCTATCAGGAAATGCACAGAAACATATGCTGCCATATGGAGGAGATAGTCTTCACTGGGACCAATCTCTGTGTGTATAAGTCCTCACAGCCCTATTATATTATTGTTTATAAAGCAAGTCCCCTAGAAGGTAAGCAGGAAAAGGGAAAGGCAAAAAAAATGTGGCAAAACATTTCTGTTCAGCTTTTGGTACAAGAACAGCAGCGAGTGGGAAGGAAGGTTATCCCTTCTCTCTAGAAGGGATAATAAAGCTTTATGAACATGTTGCCAAGTCCTGTTCCCTAAACAGGAACTTTGTTACTAAAAACCATTGAGCTGATATATCCTACTTAGGAAATTTAACCTAACTCAGAACATATACACCACTTAAAGACCACTTAAAATTCAGCAAGGCAAAATTAAAATGCAATTGTACCAAACTAAATGCCTCGATTTCTAGAAGTGTGTTTGTAACTAGCCAATAAATCTTAATTAGAAATAATCAACCTCATTCTCACCAGAAGCCATTTTGATTTTTGTCCTCAAGGAGCAATACCAAATGTTCAGTGAGGCTGATTTTATTTGCAGATCAAGTGTCTCTGTCCATCTTCTACTCTCAACCAGACAGGAGAAAACAAAGGGAATCTTTTGTTACTTGCCTACACACTCCTACTAACCTCATACTTGGATGACTGGGGTAACTATCAGTTGTCAGCAATCATTTACATCAGGTGCAAAATGACTGCAAGGTGATACTAAGTAAGAACGGTAGCAGCTTGCATAGATGTAAAAATCACAAGGTGTTAAAATCATGAAGCTGTCCCACTCCATCTCTGCTTGCAATCCCAGCAAAGAGTATGCCTTTTACCTTTGAGCCTGTTAAACTGTGTCATTGATGTTGCTGGGTCTTGATGCTTCTAACACTAAAGTCTCTCGGTTCTCTGCACCAGTGAAGAATCAATATGTCACTGTTAACTGGTGCAGCAAAAAATCGGAGTGGTAGAATAAAGCCAATTTCATTACACACATGCAATTTAGTTTGAGGCCCTTCTCATAAACCCTTCCTCCAATGTCTTGCATCCACTTCACATGCAATGTTCCATCAATCAGAATGAAATGGATTAAGAAATCTCTCAAAGCTGTAATCTGTAAAGCAGTAGTTACCAACCAGAAGCTCTTAAATCAGACAGTGATAGAAGGAATGCCGAGTGGGATGTCAGCAGGAGCTATGTGCTCAATCTTTCCTGTTTCCTATTCAAATTCTTGCCCTGGGCCTATCATAAAAGAGTGTGTGATCCAGTTCCACTGGACGGTGTAAAGACAGCAAACAATGACGGAGGCAGCTGAGAGAATCAGACAGAGAGTCAGTACGGAAATGTGATTCACGTGGAAAGTGTGTGACAAACAATTGCAGCCCTGAGTAAAGGGGATGAGGCAAGACTCTTTCTGAATACCACTGTCAAAAAAACCCCAAACATCTTAGTGCCCTGACAAGTCTTCCTGAAGAACCTTTAAAGGAAAGGGACTCCTGTTCTAAAGATGCTCAGTCAGGACTGGATGCTTTTGTGGACTTTCCACTGACTCTCTAAAAGACCAAGTTACTCCGTGCCCTATCTATCTCAGCCCTGTGTCTGCCTGCTAATGGGAACAGTACTCCCTATCTAGCAGGGGTCGTGTAAGATTTAATATCTGCAGAAAAAATTAAACTGGTAAAATGGAACCAGACACTGAAATGTTACTCTGTTCTGCTCTTGATGGAAGGCATTTAAGCATTTCAATTATTGGTCTCCAGCAAAACCCACCTTTTGTTCATGGATGGATGCACTAATGAGCAAAGCTGGACACAGGCTTTCAGACAGAACAGTTTTCCATTTGAAAAATGCCAGTTTAACAGAATCAAACTATTTCATGGGAATGTACTTGCTTAATTGAATTTTCTGGCAGAAATCTACTTGTGTCCTCACAGGTTCTCCTGTCTACCTCAATGGGCAGAACTGAGAGCCTGGCAAACCTAGCTCCAGCTGGGATACTCAGGATTTTCCTAGCCTGGAAGCCAAGGAGCCCAGATTGAGTCAGAGCAACCGGAACTGCTAGCATCCCAGCTGTGTAGCAGTAGGCCTGAAAGGAAACTCATGGCAACTTCGAGTGGCTTGGACAAATCAGCTTCTTAAAAAAAAAAAAGAAAAATCAACAAAAAAACCCCAACAAACCCCACAACATAAAGAAAGGCATTTGGATGACATTTTTTCAAATTGAACCACTGGAAGTTACAGCTTTTGGTCTCATGGAAGACAAACAGTTTTGCTGTTAGACATTTTCCCAGGATGGCATTCTGGGCTGCAGGCAGACCCATAGTCAAGCCTACTTGTCTTTCTTTCCCTGTTGGTTCAAGTTCACACCTGAACAGGAGAGAGGAAATAAGACCAATTGGGCAGGAGGAGTGAAAATGCCTCTGAACATGTTTGTGCTGATAGCAGCCCATCTGGACTTTTTTCAAGGACAGGTGGTAAGGGAGGGCCACAGTGTTCTTCTTAGAGATTTTTCATTGCTCAGTGCACTGGTGTTGATAGATTATGTGAAGAACCAAAGCAGAAGGTCAAAAGCCACCAATTACTTTAAAAAAAAAATCCGAAGTGATAAGCAGCCAACTGGCCAGCTAAGCAGCAGACAACATCAGACAGCCAATATAACAGAGATAGAGCCACATTCCCTAGTGATCTCCTGAGGGAGTCAGGAGGTCAGCAGAGAGGTTTCTGCAGGTGCAGATGTATGTCTTGATAGACCTGGTATGCACTGTGCTTAACTACAGTTCCTGTGTTCCCTACTTTGATTCTTTCTTCTCTTCCACGACTTCTAGTGGAGTTTACATCAGACTCTCAGCTGCTGGAGCCACCAAATGCACATGTTCCCTTCTCACTGCAAGTTTCTAGAGCTGTGAACCCAGCTGCTCCCACAAGTATTCAAGCTGGGTAAAGAACAGATGAAGAAAAGGCAGTGAGAGGAGAGAAAGGAGTTCATAAAAATCAACTATCAAGCACTACAAATGAAAAATGCAACTCAATAAATAACTGAAAAAGCCATGCTTCTTGGTGTGTGCGTGATCTCGGTTCTCAAGCTCTGAAGCCTGTACTTTTTTTCTATTTATGAAAAAAAAAAGACATTTTAAAGCCTCAAAACTTTTTCTAAGTTTCTTCTTTTAGAGGGCAAATTGTCTGCTGACAATTTCAATCTGTGACCCCTTAAAAATGCACATCTTCCTGCCAAGACACCCAAAGCTCTGCGTAAACTTGGAAGAGTCAGTGCCAAAAGAACTTCCCCTCTTTTCAAATGCACAGTTAAAATAAAAATGTTACTAAAAACGTTGGTGGTAGCTGTGACTACAGTTGTGGAGTGGAGACAGTTGAATGGAGAATCAGAAGTTCATATTGATTCTGTACTCCTGATTTCAAGTTTTGTTGTAAAAACAATTGCTAATGACTTGCTAGTACAGCTAATTACAAAGAGGTCAAGAGGGTGAGAGTTTTGCAAAGAATAGTCTCTGTCTTTAGAAGATTAAAACATGTAATCGTTTCTACAGTTTATTGAGAAGAGGGTAACTAACCCAGAACATCCTCACAAAGACACGTAAAGTTTTTCTGAAAAGTCTTCATTTTTGCTTTAATTTCCAAATTGGTATCTTCTTGCTAATATACCTTTATACACTTCAATTAAGTACACCCATCTGGGGAGCTTCTGCCAGTGCTGTCTTGAAGAATAGGACACTAGAATGAATAATAACAGAAAATGCAGGAGAACAGGTTATAGAGTTCTGGAGAGAAAGGATGCAAGACACAATGAGGGCAAATTTGCCTGTAGTGTTTTTCTGCATATATCTCCCTTTCATGCTCTCTGATTCTTCAGCAAGTGCTACCTGCATCCGTGTTTTTGAACTGCCCGCAAAGGGAAGCTAGCCAGAGAAGAGCTGCCAAAGAGAACAGCATTGTCCAGGCACGAATGACATCAGGCTCTGGGGAGAAAGAATGACAGCAAGAGGAACAGGAAGCTGAAGATTCAGGAGCAGATGATACCCTCTTTCTTCCACCTCTTCTTTTTCCCCTCCTGCCACTGGGACACTTCGATAGTGTGGAACTGCAGTTTAGTCTGGATAGCCACTGCTAAGTTAAATAGCCTTTCACTACCCTACTCTCACAGCAAAAAACCACGCCTCTCTCCACCCTTTTCTTCCTGTGAGAACAGTGGTAGTCTATTCTTGAAGATGCAGACTAGGAAATACATGCAGAAATATGGAAGTGAGGAGAGAGACGCAGGTTTGCGATAACTGGAGACTGGGCTCATAGCAGCCTGCCTCCTGACTTGCTGCTGTGCATCAGGCCTGCCTCAAAGCAGCCTCTTCTCACGTCTAGCCTCTTCATAAAAATTACAATGCAAAGCAAGAAAATCCAAACAGCACCTACAAAATTTTTCAGAATACCATGACAGAAGAGAGATGTATTATCTTTCAAGGAGAGTTCAAAAGCTGCCACAGACTTAGAGGCGGTGTCTGAGAAGCAGCTCCGTCAAATCAACAGTCCCAAATCTCACCTTCCACAGAGCCGAGCTCAACCCAGACCCATGCTTTTTGCTGAGCAAAAAGCATAATGTCGTGTTAATAATGAATAGCCCTGTGTCTCCTGTACTTAACACTGGAGCTTCGAGCAGATCCACAGCACTTTATAAATTATCTATTGCAGCTGATTCAAGGCCCGCCGGGAGTGTTCTTGCAGCAAGCATCTTGCTCGGCCGTAATGGAATCATGCCATTAATGCAATTTCAATTAGACATACATTATAGTGCACAGGTGTCTAAGCAAACAGCCTACAGGAAGCCTCCCCCAGGGACTCATATCCTAGGGGAAAGGTGTGTAAGTGGGACACTTTCCAAGGAATCCTACAATTGCACTGTAAAGGCACTAAAGAAATAAGCAAGCCGCCAAGCAAAAGCAGGAGGAAGAATGTGTCTGTAAGGGAAAAAAGGTGGTTTTCACTTGCTGGTAGCTAATTCCAAACTTCCATCTTTTTCATTATAAGGTGAAGAACTCTCCCATGCTTCACCCAGTAATCTCTTCAAGAACCAAAACCTGGCAACATTCTTATCAGCCTCTGAGTCTCTTGTGCCCTGATAGGAAATCCTCATCTCCTTTGGAAATCACGTAACTGTCATCCATGGAACAAATATTTAATGTTCCTTTGGTCTGGCTGAGACTTTGAGCCAGCTGGGTTCCTGGAGAAGAAAGAGATGCTCACCATCTACATACTTACTCTTGGATTAACAGTTCAGACTCCCAGAGAGCTGGCACCAGTAGTAGGTGACTGCACCTCCTGCCAGCTCTCTAGCCAAACAAAGCCTTTGGTGTATTACAAGCAATAACAGTCTCCCTGGAGCATAGGAAATCTCAATCTCATTTAACTCTACATCAGGATAAGCTCTTCCAGGCTACTGCTCAGGTCACCATTCTATACCCAACCTGACCTGCAAGGACCCTATGCCTGAAGGTGTTGATAACTCAAGGGAAAATGAGAGCATGGTCTCCGTCAGTTTCTGCTCTCCCTGCAAGACTGCCAGTGAGGTGGCTAATTAGAGTCAGTTATGGATGATGTTTTTCTGAGGGGGAACTGAATGAAGGATTTGCTAATTTATTTCATGCAGGGCCTACCAAGAAATATAAGACACTAATAACCACCAGTCTCTGCTGAGCTGAACTGGAGTTGAAATGGCAAGTTACAGATAAAAACTTCCCAGTCTCCTCTGCTGTCCTGCCTCCTGCTGATCACCCTCATTAACAAGTCCTTTTATTAATGGCAAAAATATGAACCAGATTGCATTCACATAATGATCATACTGGCCCGAAAGAAGCAGTGCCATCAATTAATGCAGGAGCTCTTTCAATGATTCAGTAAAACCTCCTCTGCTCCTGTTCTTTGTGGGCCTAGATTCACCTGCCTGTGTCTTTCTTCTCTCATGCCTTTGGCAACCAACATCTTGGGAACTTCCAGTTGGAAATAAACAATTGGTGCTTGCACTCAAAGGCAGGTTCTTAATCATAGGGCCATTAACAACCCATACTCTCAGAAACTGTTTCAGACTCTTCTGGGGGGCATTCAGCAGCAGTGCATTGCAGTTCCACATGATCGTGGTTGGCACCACTCCTAAACCCTGCATTCTTCTGTTGTGTGAACACAAATACTTACCCCCAGATTCTCAAAAAATGGAGTAAGAGGGATGATGTGACAGACAGACTTGTTCTCTCTTTAATGTTTGTTGAGGAACAATCCAGAAAGCCAAAGAAAAGGAAATTTTAATTTGCAGCCTGCTATCTAGTTTCCCTACATAGCAAGTGTCAGTCAGGTGGTTTGCTTTCTCAGCTACCTTTCACTGACCATTTAAAAGTAACAATCCAATGACAGGCGGACCACAAGAAAGCCACTGTCATGTCTTTCACTGTGCTCATAAAGGACATTTGATGCTGCCACCTGTTAAGCCTTTTTTTGACAAGAAAGTAACCAGAGTAGTCTTCCCTCATGTGTACCCTTAGTCATGGAGAAAGCAGGCTACTTTCAGCTTGTCTGATGTTGCTCCAGGCAGATTCTTGACAGCAAGAGTCATCTGGAGGCTGGCTCCCAAAAACAGGACTGCCTGGACAGATGGGGGTGGCTACTGCTCACAGCATCAAGGGTAATAAAATGCTGCCACAGTATCTGACCCCTGACAGCAGTGGCACAGTGGTCACGGCCTTAAGAGGGGGCAGAGCATCAGGTCGTACAAGACACCTTCCAGACCTCACACCCCTCCAGAAATGACAGTGCATATTGAAGAGCTGCAGGCTAGCACCTGACAGATGATGCTATCCCTTACACTTCCAGAAGATGAAATACATTTCTGACGACTGTCAGAAACTACAAAACACACAATAAGTCACCTTCTTCCTCTCCTTTTGGTGACATCTTCGATATATATATAAGGTGTCTTGCCTCTTATCGTACCAAAGAAGAGTCAAAGCAGAAGACCCAAGGCCTTAATATGAGCTGTTGACTGCTCTTTGTCTTTTCTAAGTGTGGATCAGATGCCCATTATTTCCACTTTGGACATACACAGGGAAAGAAACTTCTTTTAACCTGCATACCTCCCCAGCAAGCAACCCTGCAGATCCTGGCACCCTAAGAGAAATCCAGAGGCCTTGCACTTGAGTAAGATCATCTCTCAGTAATGCCTTCTCCACAGAACGTGCTGCTCCTCTGACAGCACATCCTACTGGCCCTTAAAGGATAATTCATGTTCGCGGCCCCAGTTTTAATTAGAAGCTTCCCCTTTTAACACTACCAAAGGACTGAAATAATTGGAAAAAAAGTAGGTAAGCTGTGCACCTTGAGGCTTGACAAGCAGCAGAAGGGGAAAGGGATACAGCCTAGGTGAGATGGAAAATTCCACTGGTTCTCAACCTCTCTGCCCTTAACCTCAAATATTTTTCAGACTGTTATTTAACCTCCAATCGTCCTCCAGCTAGCCTCAAGGCTCAAGAAGGGCTGAGGTTATCACCTCATTTCCCAAAGTGCTCATGGTGGGAAACAGCTGGAGTTGTCCAGCTGTTCCCCCAAATAAAGGAAATGAAAGAAAAGGAAGTCCTATGAGTAAACGTGAGGAGGGAAGACTTTGCAAGTGCTGAGGGCAGCTGCAGAGGAGAAGGCTCCTCTGAAGGAAGTGCCTTTAGAGGAGTATTTATTCTAATGGAGCAAAATAGGTTGGGAGCAATGAGATCGCCTATGGTATCCACCACGGGATTGCTGAGGGAGGCTTGGAGGAAGCAGCAGGAAACTGAACCAAGGAAAGATGGCAGTGGCTGCACAAGTTGTGGCCATAGTTAAAGACTGTGAGCCTGGCAGGCAACCGCACATGAAGCCCTCAGATGACCAAAACATCAGATTAACATCCAAAAAGCAAACCAGCTGTGTTTCTTGGCCCAGAATACTGTAAATTGCATGCAGAGGTTGAGCCACCGTCTGCTGTAAGTCCATCCAGGAGCTGGGGCACCCTGCACTCACATTTAAAACCTTGTATCATTGCAAAGGAACGAAAGGAAAGCGTGGTTTCAACGTGGTGCCCTGCTGAATTAGAGACTGGTTCTGTCCTGCAGCTCAGCTTAGGTTCCTACAACTTTGACTGCTCTAGTTCAGAGCCCACTGCACGCTGTGCCTCAGCTCAGCCAGTGCCCGCAGATCAACCCTGCTCTCAGACTGGACTTCCTGCTACTCCAGTCCTGTCTCATCGTGTTTGAGATTCACTCCTGAGCTCTTTTGTTTCTGTTCCAGTCCAAAGCCTCGGTGGAGTAAAAGTTACTGGCTGTAGAGAAACAGTGTGAATAAGTCTGTGGGGGCGTCTGCACCAGAAGGACCTTTTGAGAGGATCAGATAAACTCTCCTGCCGTGAACTTGTCAAACCCTAACCCCAAAGCTGCAGAGGTGCAATGCTATTTCACACTTCCACTACCTCCCTGACTGCTGAATTTTCATGACATCTTGGGTTTGGAAACAGGAGCCTTGAAACTTCTGTTCCTGATGGCTGGTGAATTCAGACTCTGCTTGAGCCCATGTGCAGTGTCTCTCAGACACAGGGAAAGACACAGTCTCCTTTGCTTTGAACAATGTATAAGGCAGCTTATGACCAAACTACTGTATTTCTCCTGGACTGACAAAATTGCATTTGAATGGCTTGAAATGCTTTCAGGCACACTTTAAAAATTCAGAGAAAAATAATATTTTTCTCTGTCCAAAATATTTAATTCTCCCTGGCTATATTGAATCCAGATTTCTTTTTGAAGCAAACTTATAATACAGAAACCTTGCTCAAGAAAATTCCCAACTCATGATTCAGAGAAATTGCATATAGACTGAATTCCAGTGAGAGTGCATTTCTCCCAAAAAAGGAATGAATAAAATAGTTAGCCTTTCCTACTAGGATCTTAGTCTTTGTTCTACTGGATGAAACAGGCAGGTAGGAGTCCCTTAAACAAAAAATGTGAATAGATTTCCCAATTCTATAAAGAACTAAAAAAGTTTAAAAGCTTAAAAAACTAGAACTAAAACTTACTGAAAAATCTCACAAATTTTGAGTGACCCAGAACAGTTTATTCAACTTTCTACACCTAACAAGAGTCACACAAAATCCCATGCAGCATGTGGTGGTGAAGGTTGGGTTGTGAGAAACCTGCCTTACATATGCTTGAAGATTGTATATATTTTGTATAGCAAAGTGTGCTATGCAGATTATGTCTTATAATGATGATCTCTAAATCCACTGAAAGGTTCACTATCCTAGAAAATTCCAGCACTCACAACAGACAAAAGACTTAGTGACGAACAACTGAAGTGTTTCCTTCAGAAATCAGAGGCCTGTCACTGTATCACCTAACTACAAAGCCTTTCTATTCTTCTTGAGCAGGAATACCTTCTAGGATCTTTCCAAGTGTGCCTACCACCTGCACATAGTAACTATGAGTGCATGTAATTGATTCAGCAAGGCAGCACCCTTCCTTCCATCCTGTTAGAGGCCCTGTTTGCCTGCAGTCTGCCCGTCTGCTGCTGCTCAGAGGTACTGGGAAGAGGCTGCAACACACCCTCCAGAACAGCCACCTCCTCCCAAGGGCCCCTCCTGGCCAAATCAGTGTTAGGTCAGGGTGCTTGGTCTTGGCACAGTGCCGGACTGTCCCTGAAAGGGCACTGAGTCTGCCTGCGCTTGCAAGACGACATACAAAAAAACTTTGGTGACTAACAAAATGATCCCATCTTGGTATCAAGTGGTTCCTGGACAAGGATTAGGGTACCATCAGGCTTAGCTCACTCAGCTCACCGCAGACTAATGGATGTGCAAGCAGTTCTTTCCGACGAAAGCTTGGACCTGCAAGCCAACATCTCATCTCTGGGATTCTCCTTTACCAAGCAAATCTCCATGTGGAGATATGAGAGGAACATGCATCGTGTGAGACACACGCAAGGCTTTGCTGCTGGAATCCAGGGTTGCTGCAGAATCTCATACTGAAAGGCACAGGCCCAGCCCATGACAAACCCTCACCACATCCTCCCCACAAGCTGTGGTTAGTTATGGGTTTCATTCCTAACCTTCCTGAAAATGTCAAACTTCTAGTCTACCTTTACTGACTTGCTAACAAATTGCAGATGTTTTTCTATGTATCCAGGAATATTAAAATCCATAAAATTGTACCCTTCATCCCCTCCCACTTTCATCCCAGCACACTAATAAAGACTCAGAAATATTAGCAGAAAAACCTGTTATCAGGTATTGGTTTTTTTATTCTACTGTTGGTGACCCTGAAAAATATGAATCTGAGACAATATCGTCTGTACAACAGTAATGGTTTCAGTCTATTCTTTAAGTTTCATGAAGCCATGAAGTCCTGTTGTCCTGTTTCTCCACAGCAGAACAACTTTTGATGGTATGCCAAGTAGTGACTGGAGCTGGTTGGAATTTTTCATTCAAAGTTGTTTTTAGCCTGGTTTGCTAATGAAACAATGATTAAGAAACACAGTTCTCCTTTTGTCCATTTACCATCCCAGCAAAACTTTGATTCTGCTCACCAGTTTAAGCCAAATCGAAGAGGGGATTTTATCCCCAAACTATTCAGCTTATAGAAGTACAGAGAAGAGGAAAAAAAAAAAATAAAAAAAAAAAAATTCAGTGGCCAGATATAGGAGAGAAACCCTTCCAAGTGCATCCATCCTGTGCTGAAGTAAAACTGCAGTGTGAGCTTGGGACTTAGGAGATACCAGAGACTCCATGGGAGAGAACATTGTTATAAATGCTCCCACCATGAGAACACCTCTGAAAGCTCCTTACCTCTCAGTACACATCAGAGAACCCTGTCAATTTTGAGACAATTGCAGAAAGCCAGGCATCACTACCCCAATGTGGCTATTAGTTTGTTTCATTAGATTGTTTTGCAGAGCTGTAATGTTAACTAAAACCAGATTTTCACAGAACAACATATTTTTAGCAATACTTTTTTTTGTATGACTGATGTTCTTAGATTATTAAAGCATGTAGTCATCTTTATTTGAAAAAACAGAAATATCACAATCAGATCTGAGACAGGGACCTAGACATCCTGTCTTCTACCCCTGCAGTACCCTGTACTGTCCTTTCTGCCTGTTGGAGACCCACCTGCACTCCTTCACAGGTAAAGTTGTTTTTTACACATACAGTCATTTTAACAGAGCATAAAGGGACATGTGGGTGCTATTGCACTGAGGATCATAGTTCTGCTGAAAATGTTAAGAACGTGAAATCAGTCCAGTTGGAAACCAACACCATGAACAGGCTGAAAACATGGATAGCTCATTTCAGCTTCCAGCTGGCTTTGACACCTACAGGTACAATCTAATCCCAGTGATGCACCCACTTGTGACCCCACCATTAGTGGTACCCTGGCACACAAGTATTTCATGGATACCAGCACTGATGTGCCAAGTCCCAGATGCACTCCAGACCCATAGCACCAATTTGCTCTGGCCTTGCTGCCATTTTTGTGAATGGCTTCTATGTTAATCTTTGTACAAAGATTAACATCACTTTAGCCTTAGAGGGTGAGGACTTCCATAACTGTTCCAAAGGAAACATCAGGACATTCCTGCCACCACCAGGTGAAGTTCGTGATACAAAGCAGTCAATATGTAGGCTACTGCTGGAGCTGTGTCTGCCTCATGATTCATTTCTAGTCTATATAGATACTAGAAATTGAACTTTTCTGCCTTCCACTCCTTGATTTTCGTTCCCTCTTGTTCCTGGCCTGTGCAGAGAGAGGCCAGTTTATGAATTACTCCATTGTAACCATTGCCTGAGAAGGCTGGAAGGAGACACAATGCCTCCTCCTTAGGAACAACTCCTCAGTGTTACAGAGGCTTGTAATGTACACAGAGACTGGACCACTTCTTCAGGTGTCTCTGTCAAAAGGAAGAGCTCCCACTTGATCTACTTTTCCCTCCTTGTTGCCCTCTTTATTCTGGGTAGCTTTTTCTTTCATGCAAGTTGTTGAATTTCCCCCAAAAAGAAAGTCATCCACATAACAGAAAGAAAATCCCTTCATATATGTAACGTTGCCCTTTCACCCATCGAAGTAAAGACTAAACATGAGAAGGATGGGGAGTTTGTCTGGGGAAACCCAGCCGGGATCTGCCAGGCTGTAACCATCCCCCTTTGAAGCTTTTGTGTTCTTAACATGTCAGTATCAAGCTGCTCTGCGTCCCTGACCTATATCCAGTATCCTTTCTAATCTGAACTCTGCTTAGCCAAAGAGTACTCAAAATACCTGGAGAGGTGCACACTTGGGAGCCACATATAAGAAAAGGATCATCAAACCCCATACGAAGAGAAGACTATCCTCCCACCTCCAGCAGTTGCAGCATCTCCAGTAAAAAGGCAGTGACTGATCAGCAGGCCCACAGTGCCAGCTGTCAATCTGCTTTGCCAGTGACCCATGCCACTGGCATTAAAGGCAAGGAATACTCACCCGTGGAAAAGAGAAAGGGAAAAGGAAGGGAAACAAAATCTACTGGGGCTACCTGGAAGTAATTTTACATGTGAAGTCTTGAAAGACCTTGTCAATATTATGCACAAGAGGGGGTCAAGTGACAACTGAGATACTCTGAGATGTTCCCCGATTACCAGAAAAGTCGTCTCTCAAGAAGAGATCCGCTGAGCACTTTGGTCCTTAGGCCAGCCACAGAGCACACGCAAAGGGGAGACGGGGAGATCAGAGCTGTTTGGGATGAGCTCACGCACTTTAGAGTCAGCGTTGTGTTCCTTGGTGTGCAGCTTGCAGTGAGAAAAGGAGACGGTCAGGGCCTTTTGAAGGGATGGAATAGAGAGATTCCTGCCTTTCCATCAGTGCAGTTAACACCCAAACACCGCCTTTGTGCATTGCCTGTAGCTCCCTGCAGCCTCTGCAGCACAGAGCACTCCGAGCATTGGAATGATAAGCGAGAGTAAATACTGCAGTAATTCACATGCTTCCCATCCCCCTACACCCTGACCTTAATGGAAACCACATGAGGAGGAACACAGGACACGGGGAAGATCACTGGGAAAGGCAAAGCTATGCAAACAATCAGCCACCGAGCTGATGGCAGCTACTTCACACGTCTCCCCTGCCAGGGAGCCCCTCTGGCCCCAGCTTCCCTAAGCACAAACTGCACCTTCTGTCACTGCTCTGAGGTGGGAAGTCACTGAGGACACAGCAGACCAGGAAGAGAGGCAGAAGGGGCAACTTGGCTCTCCTGCTCCCAAACCTTCCCCTGCTAGGGCAAATCTGCTACCTGCGTGTCTCCAGTGGGATACTGTTATTACTATTACTAAACTGTCAAGCAGACATTAATTTTCTCATGACCTAAAAAAACCCAAAACCAAAAACAACAACAAAAAAGACCAGAAGAAAAGAATTTCTTCAAACTTTCCAAGACAATTAAACTTCAAACAGACACCAAGCCTGAAGCATTTCAGTCAAAAAGCAGATGTTTAAAAAGCTCTGCACATACATCAAATTGGATCTTAGAAAGTCCTGAAGGAAATGTGTAACCACCTTTACAAAACTATTACTCTCAAAAGGGAATTAACATCCATAAGAAGAGATAATCCACAGGGTGAAGCTGACCTACAATGATGAATATGATTCTCTAAAGACCGTGTATGAAATGACCGAAGCAATGATTAACTCATAGATTTTAAATGGGTTAGCACAGTCCATTGAAGAAAGGCTGCCGCCATCTTAAATAGTCTCCAATATACTTTCTTCTCATATAGTTTCCCATTCATATAGTTTTCAAGGGAAGGTGATGCAAGGAATTACTGAGTCACAGCAAGGTAGGGGAAAGCACGCCAGTGGGTGTGTGGGGTGTGTGTCTGTGTATGCATATGAGCACACATGCCACATGGGCTGCTCTTCCTGCTACTTTTTCATTGCATTCACTGGATTATTGACCTCAAATGACATTGAGGTCTTCTCTCACTCAATAACATGAAGAAGCTCACGCACCTTCTCTGGAATCTCTAATGAATTATATAGGAAAGATGTTTTGTTATTAGTGCTACACTCATATCCTGGGGCTTCAGAGCTCAGTTTATAGATTAACCACTGCCCTTGTGTGCCACGCGGGGAAACACCTAACCTCACTTTCCCTTAATCTTTCTTTAACAGACACACAATATCATACATATCAGACACTTAAAAAGAATCTTGTCTGCAGGTTCCGAGAGCTTTGAAATCCTCAAAATGAAGCAGATGAGAAAAAGAATTTTTTTTCAGTTATTTTGAAGGGTCAGCTGGTAAAGATGATGCCAAAAGAAAGGAATAGAAGCCATTTTGTAAAAAATATTGTAAGGTGAAGAAAATGTGGATTTTATTAACTGGAACTCATCTATTCAAGTAACCTTGGAACTGAAATCACACTGGAAACAAGAAAGATGATTCTGTATCGATCATGGGATCCATTATAATTTTTCAATGTATGCATTTGCAAGATGCAATGTCTACAGAAGTGCTCCCTAATGTATAAAATCCACTAGCTGCCACTCTCAATTAAATGCAGTTAATGAGATCTCTGTTCACCCTATAGAGAAGAGGGTTGTGTCTCCATAGTTTATTGAAAATGGAGTTAAAACATAGCTGGGATTTTAATTGGTTATTGTGGAAATCACCATGACATGTCTCCTATGGCCTGTCTGGTGTATCTGAGGTTCATAAAATCCAATAAAGCTTTTAAACAAAATCCAATAGATGCCTGAGGCTCTGGGCTTTAATACCAGAACATGAAGCAGACGTACACAGAAATGACAATTGACAGGATATCCCTTGCTAATCTATACATGACAAAGGAGAAGCAGCTTTCACAGTTGTATCCCCCTCCCCAAGATGTAACAGGGCATGGCTTTACCCCATGTCAAGCAGATGCAAGAAAAATAATTTAGAGCTGTGGTGCTCTAATGTGTGCCAGAAAGAAGTGTCACCTGGGAGCTGCCAAAGGACAACAGTTCACTTTTTCTTTTGGGGACTCATGGGAAACAAATGGCCTGGAGGAAGGACACGGCTATTCTGTTTCTAGCAACTGCAGGCTGACAAGGATGGGTGCTGGTGCTGACAATTAGGACTCTGTTGTCTCCTGCTGTTTTCTGGTCAGAGATTCAATTTTAAATGGACAAGTGAAGTTCACCTCTCACTTCTCTGTGGAAGATTTTTTTCCATAAAATGACAGAATGGAAGGTAGTCTCAGCTGAAATTCCTCTTCACTTTATTTTATGCCTGGGCTCCCCGTTCATCCCAGAAAACATACTGATGCCCTTCACTGACCTCTTTCCACAGCTTAGTGAGAGTTCCCTTCTTTTCTGGTAAGGGGGCAGGAAGAAAGCTGAACTGGGCAACCCCTGCCTGACTTCTAACTTTCCTTGGAAAATTATTTTTCTTCTGGTCACCAGTTCAGAGGAAATTAAAAAACAAAGCAAAACAAACAAACAAAAAGGCCAACGTTGCAAATTCAGCACATTTTTTTCATCTGAAAGGGTCTAAAAATACTCTGGAATTATTGAGCTGCAAAATCACAGTTATAATAAAGTGGAAATGATCCCATCAGGCAAGACAGGCCAGCTGTATCATTACTGTTGCTGGGCTGAATCCTCAGAGAGACCATTACCCCATCAGCTGAGCAATTACAAAGTCTGTAACTGCACTCCCTGCAGTAACTATCCTTAAGTGGGCACTGGCCGAACAGGCTGAGCAGCAGCCAGGCTGCGGAGGGGGGCAGGGTGAGGATTGGATGCCTTGTAGCAATAAACTGAGCGCTACTGCACATTGAGTGTTAGCAATTTTCACTCACCTGTTTCTCGTGCAGATTTCCTATGGACCCTCATATCTGGGGTTGTCCTCAAAACACTGCTTTAATCCACATGTGACAGCAGCCCCGAGCTCTCTCGGAGTTCTTACAAGGCTCCAGACTTTTTGGCTGTGGCCTGAATATGGTTCCATAGGCTCCAATCTCCCAGAGAGCTGCGCTGACCCAGGAGAAAGAAGCCGTCACGTTGGTCAGCAGCAGCTTTTGTTAGCTGGTGGTCCTAACCAGCTATGGCAGGAGCCAGAAGTTACAGGTGGTAGCATCCTGCCACAGCTGAAAGGAACTTTCACTGTGATTAGCCCAGCTGGCTCTGCTTACAGCAAAGCTAAATTTGCCCCTTTCCTTTTCAGTGTTTTCCTCTCCATTTTTCCTCCTGTTCTCCTTTGCTGCTGGAACAAGTCTCTGCAGTTCTTATTAGGCCTCATCTGAAAACATCTCTTTTCTTACTCTCTAGCTTGTGGGCTGGTTCTGTTCTGCAGTGTGATTCGGCTGCACTGTGGTAGATTGCACTTTTTGGGATTACTTTGTTTTCCTTGGCACAGCGGGGGCTGCTGTGCAGCAAGGGGAGGGCTGGCGAAAGAGAGCTGCTGATTCATTGCAGCTGTTTAAACAACGCAAACACCTCATCCTGTCCTTTCCTTCCAGAAACCCCGCTCAGCATTTCAAGGCCAGCATGGTCTCCTGCTTGGTTTTGTTTTCCTGTCCCTTAATGTTGTGGTAGCAGCAGAGGCATGTTCTTGGGTCGTTTTTTCTTCAGCCAGGATCGACCTCCGGGTCCTACAGAAGCCAAACCCACAACTCAGAAGAAACGTACAGCACCAGCACTCTAACTCCCCTGACTCAAGGTTCCATGGACACTAATTTGGTGGCTGAATGCAGGCTCATTTATTACCACATCCAGGGTGATTTTGCAGGGAAAATAGGAAGGTATCCAGAGGGCACACCTTAGCAAAAAGCTCTAGTGATTAATCACACTGTACCAGGAATATTTTCAATTTTCCTTGAAGGAAATTTTGTCAGAATATAATTTAAATTTTGGAAGGGAAGAAAAATGTACTTGCAAGACCAACAAGAGAAATCATTCTTCCGCAAGTAATGGAGGAATTGGTCTGCCAAATGCCAGAGGCTCCATGCATTTTCAGCATCAGCTTTTCCTGAGACCAGGGGTCAAATATGGTGTGTATAGCATGGAGATTCATGGCACTGAATCACAACACAAAAGTCTAAGGAGGCAAACAAAAGGACTCAGAGGTAAACCTTGGTATGCGTAGGACCTGAGTTCTAGCAATTCCTGGAAGAACAGGGATTAGGATTTATTTACACAAGTCCTGTGTTCTTCTGAGGTGAATTATATGACCTTATGTTTGGAAGATGTTGGAAGGAGCTGAATAACTTTGGGGCACTGACATAGGATTAAAGGAATATAAAAAGCATTCTGTCACCTGGACTAGCAACCCAGGCATGTGGACAACCACCACAGCGTATTTACAGAAACTGTGGTCTAGAAAGTGATCAAACAGATTTTAAATCTCTGGATTCTGGTTCTGTTCCTGATTTTAAAAATATTGTGCAAATTGCTTCACTGCTCTGATTTTGTCTTGCCTTTGTCTTACTTAGCTAAAGAACCTTTGGGTAAAGCATGCTTGGATACAACCTGCAATAGCAGCATCATGAACTTCATCAGCATATCCAGACACCTTAATAATAATGATAATTGAATGTGTTCTGTAAAGATTGCACTGATTAGTACATTAGAGAAAAATGGGAGAGACACTTAACAGGATGCTAGGAGACAGAGGAAGGAAGGGAGGGAGGCAGAGAAACATCCCTAGTTGAGTGTGCAAAATAAGATGGGATTATCAGGTTGACACAGAGCATTTATGCTTTGCTCTCTGAAACATTATCATATTCACATTATGCACAGAGACTCGATGGAAACAAAATGCAATTAAGTGAGGTCAACAGCAGACTTCTTACGTGCGACTGTGGTTTGGGACACACGTTCCCATGTGCTTGGCATCTTTCCTTTCTGTTAATAAGAGAAGGAAAGCATGTGGAAGCTGAGTTCTGCATGAGAAACTTGTGTGCAGCTTTGGGCACTGGAAGAATGAAATTATGTGCTGGAACTGATCTCATATACGGAAGACCTCTTGGAGGGAAGGCAGAAGCCAGGGAACACTGAGAATATGCTCAGCACTGCCTGTCCCCAAGGACTGGATTTTATCATGAAGGGACCACTATTTTAGCAAATTGTATGCTTTATTTGTGGATGAGAGGACAGTGGTGAATATTGTTTTACTTTAAGTACAGAAATATCTTTGACATGGTCTCTGTGGTATCCCCACTGTCAAACTGATGACATTTTGTTTGAATAGGTAGACTATGAAGAGAAAAACAGAAGGAACGTCTGGACTCAAAAGGTTGTGCCTGGTGACTCCTTATCCCTAGAAATCAATACTGGGGAAAATGTTGTTTGATGTCAAGTGTTGTCTATGTTAATAAGACAGACTTTGGGACAGAGTGCACCTCAGCAAGTTTGTGGATGGTACCAAATTTCAGTGGTAGAGGGCAGGGTTGTTATTCAAAGAGACATTGGTAAGCCAGAAAAATGAGTTGAGAGGAACTTGCTGGAGTTTCAAAAAAGACAGGTTCAAAGTCCTGCTGCTGATACAAGATAATCCCATGCAAAAACAGCGGTTTAGGTGTCTATATTTAAGTCAATGATATCTGTCCTGACCACAGCCAGGGAATCGTTTAACCCAGTCAGGCATTGCTGACAGCAGGTGGGCTAGCCTTCTCAGAGGGAGCCAAGCAGTTTGGAAGGAGCTGGACTTATTCCTGCCATCAAGTGCCTGTTGAATTTGCCTTTTTGTTTGGAATACGTGGAGCAGCATTTAGGATCCCATCAGTCTATTTGAATTCAGTCAGCATTGGCCTAGCTGGAGATATGAGAAACATTTTCAAAAAATCCCATTTTTCCTGGCCTTTGGTTTTCTTCCTTCGGTAACATTTCTGGGAAAATAGCGTCTCTCTCTAAACAGTAATGCAGCCAGAATGGACACTGAACTACAGCTGTTATCTCAGAATTGGCCACATATATATATTACACATTAGTATAATAAACAGTTGATGTAAGCCAGAGTAGAACCAGGCCCTTAGATATTTATCTAAATTAACAGAATCACATTACTGTTTTGATAGCAGATGAATCAAAAGGAGTTTAAGGTCTTATCACAAGCCTTTCCCCCTTCTCTCCCACTTCTCGGGGAGGGTGTGGGAGAGTGAATGTATCCCACTCCTGTTTCCCACACAATTGCTACCTCACCTGTCTTGCCCCTGTTGTCTGGAAAAATGTGCGTTTTTTTAAAATCAGTAAAAGTTCTGCTGAGAAAGAAATTAAATTTTTTCAGTTTGAATTGGTAGGGTCCCAGCCCATGTGGACACACGCATCTTGAATATAACAAACAATTTAGAATTAAATTGCACACTGAGTTCCACATGATTGACTTCCCTGGGATTGTGCTGACAGAAATAAAACCAGAACTCCTCAGATTTCAATTAAGTAGATAAGTTATTTTCTATGCCTCCCTTCCTGTTATTTTGAGAAAAAAAACTCCATTATTAACTTACAAGATTGTCAGACTTGGAATTCTACAGTTGTCAGGTTCTGTAAAATAATATATACCCTGAAAATATATTGTCAAGCCTAAATGTAGACATGATGTGAATTAGAGGGCTGAGGGAGATCAGTGCACCGAGTATGAGTCCCCTTGATGTTGCCCAGCTCCAGGTATTGTTTACAGCTGTATTTTGTTGCACACAGTGCATTATAGAGGAGTGTGTGTTGGAGGCTGCTCACTCCCAGTGGCTGACCACAGGAAGCAAGACCATAGTCATTTGCAAAGATATGTTGCTAGGAATGTCTCAGACTGCACATCACCAAAGCACTCTGTAGACTCATTTGGCCTATTTACTACGTTGCAGTGCATATTTAAATTCAAATGGCAGCTAAAAGCCCAGGGTACTGACCTAATCATCATTCAAGTGTTTCAAGATTGGATAACAAGAAAAATTTCTTCCCTGATGTACTATCAAGCACTGGAACAGGCTGCCCAGGTAAGTGGCTAAGTCTCCATCCCTGGAGGCATTTAGAAAGTGTGGCACTAAAGGACATGGCTTAGTGGTGGACTTGGCTCTGTTGGGTTGGGCTTGTCTTAGAGGTCTTTTCCAACTTAAATAATTAGCTATCTTGCTGTGTAATAGGTTTAGAATGTTCGGTTTTATCCCCAACACCCTCAATACCTGTGAGAAGCACCAAGCAGCAGGGAAAGAACGCACTACCCTGAGAAAGGTACTTCTGTGCTCTTCACAAATAATATAGTAAATAAAGAAGCAGAACAACTTCTACACTGTGTCAGAAATACACTGTACTATTCAACTTAATACTTTATTCTTCACAGGAAAAGAAAGTATTTCAATTTCTGGTTTTTAATCTGCTATAGACCCAACACAAATTTTATAAATTTTCCATTCAAAAAAAATCCTTCTCGTCTACACTCTCAGAAAGCATTCTTTCCAAGATCCTGAAATGTTGTTCTGAATGTGTTTTCACAGTATTTCAGGATATGAGAGGAACTATGACAACTGCTGACATAAAGCTTAATAGAATAATGGAAATACTCTATTACATTTAATCACTAAGGGCACCTGCTACTTAGTACTGATTGAAGCAACTTATCTTAATTTCTAGATCAAGTGTCTTCTCTTAGTGCCTTAATGAAACAGTGTGACATACAAGAAAAATTACTTTGCTTTGCATATTGCCATTTAAATGATTCAGGGGGGGAAATCAACCCAAACAAATATTCCAGTACTTTCCCTGTTTTGTAAACATCTAATTTTCCATAAAAACCCTTTTACGACAGAAGTGTCTCTTGGGTGACTTCAGTCTGTGCACAATATGAGCACATTCTTTGGAATGTCCTATTTCAGCGCTGTTCAAGTCACCTCATGTTGGCTTCAGCAGGGTAAGTGTAGGCTCCCTCTACTGCAGAGTAGGAATGCTCTCACTGCCATGTTGCACCAAGTTGAAAATAGCTGGTTTAGGTAAGCAGGGTCACATCTACATGTAGTTAAGGCATTAAAATTAAGGGTTTATCTTGTCAAAACTGGGGCAATATCAGTAAGGATGTTAGTAAGCATTGCTTCAAAAGCAGGGGCAAGATAACAGGGGCTTGGGAGGAACCATGTGAGGGAGAGACCCAGGCAGAGGAGGGGGAGCGAGGGGCAGTGGAGTGGTGCCAAGAAGGGAAGCAGGAGCTTGCAGGGAGTTAATGCAGGTGCTGAACAGCATGGGAAGCTCTGTTTGCACAGCACAGCTCACTGGGAGCGCCCCTGAGGGTGCAGTAGCTAAACAACTCTCAAAATCTTTCTCTCTTCCTGTGTGGCTTCTCTCCCTTCTAAGACAAGTCCTGCAAGCGATAGCAGTTGCATTTTGCCCTCAGCTGCTTTGATTCTGGTCCCATTTCCTACTCTGGTGTGTCCCTTGAGGGCCTCTACTACCCTGCTCTTCCCAACCCCACCCTATTTGTGCCTTTTCCTCTCAAGGCTTAATTTCCCTGACTTTGATCCCTTAATTGGCTATTTCCCGCTCTCAGCCATTAGCCTGCTTCCCTGTGTGCTGGCCAGCATCCCATGATTAATCTACATTTTGAGAAAAGGGTAAAGCATAGGACTGAAATGACACCCAGGAGCATACAACTGTGTAAGCCAGGAAACCAGGAACACATATTCCTTAATGAGGAGCATTTGCAGTCGCTGTTACCTGAGGCTTTCTAATGAGCAGCAATCTTCATCCTCCTTGTCTTAGTCCAGTAGTTTTGCAAGTTCTTGCAGCACCCAAGACTGTGCCATCCACTGCAAAACAGAACAATGAGAACTCCTACAAGAAAGGTTTTGTGCATAAAGATTGTAGCCACTGTCAGTATCACAAAACAAAACAAAACTCAAATACTTCAGTGTACCGTAGGATAAGGAGCTAAGACCAAAATTAAACCCTTATAAACTAATCACAGATGTGCAACAGCTAGTAAGGAGACTATTTTCTAGTATGTGGGAATCATTGACATTTCTTGTATTTTAGAGAGGGAGATGCATATGACTTGGAAGAAACTTCCTGAAATGTTGTAAATCCACCCTCAAGTTCCTTGCCTACCTTCCAGGTGAATGTCACAGAGTACTGGTGTCTTTCTCACTTTTCAGATATAAGCTGCCATTTTAATCAAATCCAGCATACTTGTAAAATATCTCCCTTGAAAAACCCAATATGTAAAAAGCCCCTTCTCAAAACAATTCATTGGACTTGGAAAAATTCCCTTCATGATTCTAATGTCTTCAATCCACGAAGATGGGGTTGAGAAGAATAAAATGAGAGATCACCATAGTTTATAAGGCAGCAGCAGGGAAATATAAAGGTAAGCTGATATGAAAGGGAAAACGAAAGAAGAAGAAAGGACCCCGGGATGCAGAGCAGTGTGGATAGCTAATTCCCTTCTTCTGACAGGCCAGGAGCTAGACTTTTTCCTGAGAAGGATCAGCCCACCTCACAGCTGCTTAGAACATGAGCTGGGGGATGGGAGGGGAAGCAGAAATAATAGCAGTTCATTGCCAAGCCAAAATTGCACTGGAAAGAGGCGCCGGGAATGTGCAAGATGGGATTTGCAGGCACAGCCATACAAGATGAAGAAAGAAGTCACGTTCTATAGGGTAGGAAAGGCCACTGAACACAGTTCAGGTATCCAGTGGGATCTTCTTTCTGCAGTATTAATTCACACAATTTGGAAAAGAAGAGGAAAATTGCAGTAAAAGTAAGCGGCAATAAAAATTATTTTTGTAGGAACATCTACCCTGTTGGTGCTTACCCTCACAGTTCTGGGTCTCCCTGACCTTTAGTTGCATGCTGTGCCTTCAGTGCACTTGGGCAGTGACCCAAGCCCAAACCCACAACACACTTGCCGCCAGCAAGCTCTTTCCTAAGACACTTTTGCCCATTGCAACAAATCTTCTGGACAGTAGAGTTCATGGGGCTGCTAACTGTGTGTATTTCTATTTGGTAAAATAGAATAATAAAATACCATGTAAAAGCACAGACTGTTCATCATTCAAGATTTGCTTTGCTGTCATGATACCACTGTCTGGGACTGATATTTTTGGCGATGGCCAGAAACAGCAATAACATACATTCCCTCATGTTTTGATTATACAGGAAGAACTTACATGATAACACTGATTGAAGCTCAGAAAGAGAACTAGTCAAGTTATTCTAAAAGAAATTTCTAAGTGAAAACATGGGTTTTCAAAATTTTAGAAAGAAAAGAAATACTTGTAGGAAATTCAATAATTACAAATATTTCTAAAAAGCAGGTAAAATCTCCAACTTCCTTTTTTTTTTCTCTTTGTAGTAAGAAAAAATGGAAGTGAAAATAAGAGAAAAAACAGAAAAATTTTAAAAAGTGAATATTCATGTTTAACTTTGAAATTGAATTCTAATCTAAAAACAAAACTATTTTAATATTCTAGAAAAATGTATTAATGTTTTGTTTATGAAATCACATCTTGGGTGGGAAATGTGTGAACAAATCTTTCAAAAAGAACTTTGTAGACAAGGTGTGAATTTTCAGATAGTGTCACCATTTCTTATTTTCAATTTAGAAGTCCAGTAACAGAGATGAAACAAGCTATTTTCCCCAGAGAAACATGTAACACTGAAGTGCACAAGGTGAGAATTATTTAGAGTCACAGTGATGGACACCAGCTTTCTCATAGTGTTATAAGACAACTGATGATGGCATTCGGCAAAAAGGGCTTTAAGTTGTGTATATCTGAAGTGACAGCAGTTAGAAGTAAATTGCATCCTTATCTATCAACTCTAAAGCTGATCTAACTGGATAGAAGACCATTTTCATGGAGGGCTGCTGCCCACAGTTGTACTTAGTCGAGAAAATGCAGGCTTGACGTGGTCTGAACCACATATGGACATTTGCAGCAGTGCAAACTGCACGCAGGATGTTTTTCTATCCAGAATGGCAGCACTTTACATTTTCTTGCACATCTTCAGAAGAAAGGAATCCACAGGTCAGGGCAACAAAGAATTAAACAGAGTCTGTGACAGGGAGAGTGCAATTATTATGAGTTACAACACTGTCAAGATTAACATGTCTCTTTAACAAAACGTGCAAAGGAATCTCAAGCCATTAAACTGTCTAGCTCCTAGCTATTATATTTGATCCATAAACAGTACCTTCAACAGTACAGTGCCCTCTAGCACTGTAATAAAATATCAACCACTAGTTAATACTTACCCTCCAAATTGCTACTTGGAAGCCTCTTTAAGTCCTCCCATTCAAAAACCTATCAAAAAAGAATAGTTGATTCTGAAAGGGCTGCAGCCCCATTTAGAATCAGTGTTTGACTGTCTTCAAACCGTTAACTCTTCCTCATCCCCGGGGAAGCAATACTATCACTCATATTTTACTGGTTTCTAAATTAATGTTGTGATTAACCTTCCCCTGGAGTTTTCAACAGCTCCTTATGACAATGCAGGTTACTCCCTGAAACAGGAATGGCAGTAATTGAGAAGTGGGAGCAGAGTTTAAGAAACCATGTTTTTGAAATGTGGCTAGGAACGAAGGAACCAGTTAACAATTTGCACCATGTTAGAGGATTAGCCATTGCTGATGGTAGTAGCTGGGTAGGTAGAACCATAACAAACTACACTCACATTTGAGTCAGGATGAGCTGGGATACCTCTCCACCTCCCTATGTACAAATGCAGCTAAACTGTATCAACTAAACTCTCCTGAGAATTGGTCAAAATAGCTGATTTACAGGATCAATTAATTTATAAGATCAATCTCAACTGCTTTGATCCCAGACCCCTAGACTCAAAGATGACAAAGCTTGGTGTTTGTCCTGTAGAAAGGGACCACAACATGGCATGGAAAATAATTTTAACAATGATAGAATCATAGAGTGTTAAGAGGCTGGAACGAACCTTAAAGACCATCTAGTCCCACCACCCTGCCATGGGCAGGGACACCCCCCAGGTTGTGGATAAGGCTCAAGCCCTTATCCAAACAAGTTCACTCTTGAGACTTGTAGAACAATGGACCACAGATAGATAACTCCACTCTTAAATGGTCCCAATGGCTAAGAGGGAGATTATCAGAAAACAAATTATAGCTGTATGCTGCAGTCTTTGGGCAAAGTTCAGTGGCTGCCATCTGTTCAAGAGGAACTGGTAAAAAGCAAGGAAATACCCAAGGCCTTTGATATACAGTCCTATGCTCCAAGGCCGCAGCAAGGAGGCACCAGGCAGGGAATATCCATGCCCACACTCTCCTGACTTCTACTGCTGCCCAGGGGGACAGCTGAGGGTCTATAGCAGTGTGAATACAGTAAAACAAGTGGGGGAACTGGGAGGCATCTCAAGTGCCTGATTTCATACTATGCCTCTGTTTGCAGTGTTAAACAAATGCGATGCTCACTACATAACAAACTTTCTTCTTCAGTGATGCACTTCTAACTGCTTCTTGAGTTGCTGGTCCTGCTGCATCTGTATGGAACTCCAAGCTCCTCCCAGGCTCATATTCTTGGTATTTAGACCTTCCTTGTAGGTACAGGCATGGACCTTATAATTGCAGTCACCCAGAACCACTCACCAAGATTCTGCTGCATGGAAGGGGGGCTACAGAGACAGAAGAAATTCTGTGCCTTTCCCCAAGTATTTATTTTAGCAAGATACATTAGGCCGTGCCTTTGAGCTCCCATCAGTACTTTTCCCCAGTCCTGTTTAGACTGTAGAGGACACCCCCAGTGACCAAAGAGGAATGGATGAGATAGCACACAGAAACAGGAGGTATTTTCCCAGCCTTTACTCCAAATGTCAGCGATACGGCTGTCACGCACAGCAGATTATATCTATGCCTAAAAGCAGCAGGACACTCAAGGGGAATTGCACTAATTAAGTATACAGGCTGATTGTTGTCTCAGTTCCTGTCAGTTCTGCCCTAGAAGAGGACACAAAGAAGAGATTGTGGAGACTTCAAGAAGCATGGATGAGTTTTTCCCACGGTTTAGGATACTTACGTGTTGGAAGGTCAGGAATCAGTTCAGTTGGTGTACTCTTCCTCCCTTACCTGCTTCATCTTAGCAGTCAGGGCCTGTTACTCCAAGCAAAGTCCATTCAGTCAATGTGGTGGGAAGTCAAGAGAATCTCTGGGCAGGAAGAGTCAGCTAGTAAGCTACTCCATTTGCTGATTGGAAAAGGACACACAGATTGCCCCAGTGGTGGTAGCATCTGAATCTGGGGAATTAGGTGGAATGCAGAATATAACAAGGGCTTTGGAAGTAAGAAAGGGAATCACAGCCAGAAAATCCCTCCTCACATGGCCTCCTTCTGTCTTCTCCAGTGGCCTGTAAGATGCCTTTGTTTCAGCCTCTGTTTCCAGTTTCTTTGGTCAGAAAAAAAGGAGCATCTGGAAAATACTTTTCTAAAGGCTGTGGTAAAATAAGTTCTGCCCAACACACATGGAAGACAACCAGAGTAATTCCTATTTTTTGCTGGAAGGCTTCTCTCACATGAACTGCAAGATCTCTGTAGTGCTGTCATTGCCATTTGGAAATAAAAACTATAAGGAGGTACTATTTAAAAATACTCTCTGTGTAGAACCCTGTGTGATACATGTGATACTGTGAGATACTGTACTTATTGTACAGTTTGCATCATTCATTAATGCGTTGAGGCTAGGACTGCTATTAACTGATTTTCCATAAACCAAATATATTTAAACAATTCCACAAAAGGCACCTCTCCAAATACATTATCACATGGAACTATTTTGAAATAAATCCTGTGCTACTGGTGCTAACTAGTGGACTTTGAAGTTGTGATATCATGTATGAAAAGCCTATCTTGTCTTTCAAATGCCTCCCTGAATCTCTGATGTAGGCCTTTCCTTTCCCTGGAAGCCTGAACACCATCAAAAAAGCCTGACTTAATGGAAAGGGGGTAATTGGTATTCCAAATCAACCCTTTAACCTCTTGGATGCATTTCAAAAACACATTGTGGTGTGGGATGTTGTAAAGGTTTTACTAGTACAAGCTTGGGATGCCCTGCATATCTCAGTTGTAGCTTTGCCAGATGCAGGGTGTCAGAGCAGCAGAAGAGGGCTGCTCTGCAAGGCTCAGGGGGACAGCAGGGCAGGCAGGGCAGTGCTCCCACCCACCAGTGCAGGGCTGCAGTGCAGGAGCAAGGAAGCAGAGCATGTCCAGTGACTCTAATCAGGGTTGGACTCAGTCCAGCAGTTGCCAGACAAGTCTGCAGAGGCAAGGCAGCTCTGAGGCCAGGCTTTGAATTCAGTCACTGGGTCAGGGACCAGCGGGTAGGAACATGGTCAGGCATACCTGCAACACAGCTCCAGTAAGGACAAAGGGCCTGAGTTTAAAAGTGGCTCTCACCGCTCTCCCAGGTCTCTCCAGGGAGGGATCCTGCCAGGGCTCCACACAGATCTCACACAGCTCCTTTCAGTGTCTCACCCCAGGTTACAGCTGCACATAGCAGACCTGCTCCTGGCAACAGGCAGCCAAAAACCTTGCTGGGGGCAGGGAAGGTTGCAGAGCCTGGTGGTGCGCCCTGGCTCTGGCATGGGAAGGCAGCTCTTCCTAATCTCAAGAAGTGGTAAATGTGAAACCAGTGGATGCTATACCTCCACCAAGTAGTGCCCAGTGCCTGAAGATGAGGTATTTTATAACAGTCTGGAAAACAATACACAGCAGAACTGAACAAAATGTCCGAACAAGCAAGCAAACAGAAAAACATCTGTAGCATGTTATGGAGACACTCAGAGACTCACCCACATCCACACCCATTCACACAACACATCTGAGGTCATTACAGAGTTCTCTTTGTTTCTGCAAAAGAGAAAAAGAAAAATGTTTGAAGTTCCGTTCTTGATGCATGTTTAGAACCTCTGACTCAATTCCCTCCCACTCTCCACTTGGTTTGACTCAACTCAGTATACCTTTCTCCCGCATCGACCATTTAAGTAGCATAAATCTCTGCCACTTCAGGCCACTCACCCAGGGCACCTAACAGCTCCTTAGAAGGCTCCTGTAGCACATCTGTAGCATACCTGAAATCAGGGACAGCCTCCTGATACTGACACCGCAAAACACAAGAGTTTGACTCTAGCTTGTTTCTTCTGAAATTTTGAGACAATCTTGAAACTACGAGCAAGAACTTACATCAAGAAAGAGAAGTGGGGAGCAGAGCAGTGCTACAAGTTTAATCTTTTAGTGAATAATATCTCTGTGCAAACTCTGATTCCACAGCTAGTGAAGTAGCATACTATGGCAAGAGGAAAAGGGACTAGAAAAACAAGAGAAGGAAAACAAATAGCCCTATCTCACTCAACACCACCAGAGACTATAAAAGAAGGGAAGAGGGTTCTCCTGAGCTTCGTACATCCCTCTGTAGTGGGAAGGTCACAGGACAGCTTTTGAAAGTTCCTGACCTAGAGGCCTTCCTGCTCTTTGAGGGCCTCTCTTTCCACATAGTGCTATTCCAGAAAACAGAGATCATGTCTCACAGTTGCTTTAAACACTAAGTCAAGATCAAGGAATTAGAAAAGCTGTTAAATGTTAACAGGAAAAAATGTTTAGTATTTTTGGGAGTCTCCTCGAATTGGGAGGGGAAAGGTTAAATTAGTAGGTTCACTGATGAAGAAAAACCACTGTCAAATATAGCCTAAAGGATTATTTTACTGCTAATCAGTGGATTTTATTGTAATCTGAATTAAAAACACGCTGCTGGATATCAAAGCACACAGGCTTTATCACTGAGCAGGGCAATCTGTAGTAGGGACCACAGGAACTGAAAAACAAGACTTCAAATGTAAGGCTTATTCTATTCAATTAATTCAGCCTACAGAAGAGAAGTTTTAGAGGTGACATAATTGCTGAATATAGGGATTTACACACAGAAAAGCATTTAATAAGCGGAGGAGGCAGGCAGACAGGCATTTCAGTCTTTCTGTCAGAGACATAATGTGAGCCAGCAGTGGTAAGTTCAACAAGAGAAGTTCTTTCTTATTTAAATAAGTTGTAATTTCTGGGACGTCAGAACTACTACAGCATAACAGTGGAGGTCACCATCTTTTGGAGCTTTTATGGCAAGACTGTATATCTTTTACGAACGCATACTTACTATCTAGCTTCAAGGGGAAAACTGCAGAGGGTGTGTTCAAGCTGGCTCCTTCCCTCACAAAGTCAGGATACCTCTGTGGAGCATTCACCCTTCAGGACAGACAGTGCAGTCTGGGATGGGGCTGATGGCAGAGCAGCCTGCGAGAGCACCTCTTGTATGACTGTCAGCAAATGGCCCAGGTGCTGTGTGCGCAGCGAGCACCCAGTGCCACCAGCTACCCTTGCAGCCGTGAGACAGCAGACCAGCAGCTTCGTGCCACACAGCCCTAGAAGGACCTTAAGATCAGTTAAGAATAACTCACCCGATGCAGGGCTCGTGTATCTCCCCCTGAAGCACTTGGCAGAGGCCAGAGACAGCATACCAGAGGAGGCAGCCTCCTGGGCAGGCACAGTCTGGCAGTCGCTGCATCCTTGGCACAGGCTGAGCAGCACACGGCGTGTCCTTGGAGGTCTCCTATGCATGCAGCAACCAGAGCTGACCCTGCTTAATTTATGAGCTCGTCTGAGATCACAGCCTCATGTATTACGGCTCCAGGCTCCATTGAAATGAACTTTATTAAAATAAATTCCAGCTGCTTGGAAGGAGTTAGAGAAATGACAAAAAGAAGGCAAACTCCTCCATTCCCATACTCACTGACAGCAGAAAAAGAAATAGTGACTGTAGACCAAGCAAAACTCAGCTGGCTCAAATTGAAGGGGCATGAGAAAATGATCTAGTCAAAGAACTCGCAACTTTGATAAAATGGGATGGTTACAAATGCCAAGGCAGAACTCCCAGCTAGGCAACAGGCTTAAAGCAGAGAGACAGAAGGACAGAGGGTCAGGAGGGCACCTGATAAACCTTCTGACTGAAGGTGGGATACATTTTAATAAATCAGATTCATTTGCAAGGGGTCTTGAATGCTTGTACCTTTCCTGTTTTGTCTGTTCCCTGGCCTTTGGTCTGCTGTATTTCCTTCCCCAGGATGCCTGTGGGCTGTTAATGGAGAATATTAGGGAGCAGCACCAGGATGTACCTCACTCTGCGTGTTGTTGCCAGCAGCCTACATGTTCATTATTGTCCCTGTTTGGTTAGATGCTCTTTTTATCCTTGCTTGACTCCTGGAGAATTTCAAAAGGATGACATTTCTAATGAAGCCTGGCATTCTTGCTCAGCCACAACTAATCAGAATTGCAGTCTGGTAAGGATCTCAGAAGAAAAACTCATTTTCTGCCCTTTCATGGGTCAGCAGTGAGGAGATTAGATCTAGACCTTACCAGAGCAGCAGAATTGCTCTCCTTGGTCACAGGGTTGCCCGCTCCCACCTCATGTATTGGCACTGAAACTGCCCCTTGGAGTTTCAATAGGAGCACCTAAGCTTTCAGGAGCTAAGGGCATGAGACATTAGTGGCTTATGTGACCTTGTCCCCATTTCTACTTTTCTGCTCCCCGGCAATGAATTCTTATGACTTTTTAGCAGTTTTCCCCAGTTTTAACCAGCATTGCCAACAGCCTGCTTTCCAGAAGAAATTCTGGAGTCTCCTTACAATCATTTCTTGACAGCCCTGGAAATAGCCTTTTTCACCACATGTCAGGCATCACAGACAATGTGAGTGATATTTTACCTGAGGTTCCTAGATCCAAGCCACCCACAATGCCAAAAAAAAACAACCAAAAAACTCCCAAACCCACCCCAAACTAGAAGTCTAGAAGTAATTAGTTCAGTGAAGTGGAAAGAGCACACCTCTAGTATACACAGCAAAGCAAAACCATGTGCCAGGTAATCCCATAAACCAGGAAGATCTGCAGATCTTCAACAGTTTAATGGCAGGCACCACCATTGTGGGAAGGATGTCACACCTCAGTAAGAACAGGTTCCACTGAATGAGATGAGAACATTCTAGCTCAGCAGTAATTTCACTTAGTGTCAGCTCTGTAGCAGGGGTTTCATGAGAATAGTGTAGCTGAAAGCCATTAGACTTCTCCCTCATGCTATCATCAACCACTTTTGGCAAGGCCTGTTAAATGGAATAACTTGCAGAGTGAGCCAGAAATAGGGCCTGTGGAACAGATTCTTCAGATCACAAATGTTAAACCATGGAAATGGATTGGTGACAAAGAGGGTGGAGGGGAGAGAGAGAAGTTTCCACATACTATTTCTTCCCCCCATCACCACTACACATGTGGTCTACACCCCAACGTGTTTGCCATGAGTGTAGCCCAAGAGACATTCCAGATCTTACTCAAGAACTGAAATTTTAAAGAACCAGCCAAGTTTGAGATTAATCAAAAGGCAGGGTAATGGTCTGTGTTGAGTTTAATGGAGTCACCTGTGCTTAGATTCCACAGGCAAGGGAACAGAGAGATACCAATGGCTCTCTCTAGTCTGAGGCTCTCTCCAGCAGCCACTGAAGGGCTCACCTCCTAACCCAGGCTAGGTTTTCAGCGGTGACTAGGCTGTCAATTTAGGTACCCTAGGTGTGTTCCCAAAGTTAGAGAAATGCAGTGTACTTTGGGGAGCAGGTTCTTTGAATTTTATGGCTCCTTCCTTTCTTGCCTCTGCTTCTGCCTCTCTCCCCACTACCGCTGGATTGGTTTATCAACTTTCACAGAAGCATTCCGAGCATGAAAGAAAATGTCTCTTCACTTAGCTAAATCCAAAGTATGCCAAGGTAGATGGTTGCTGAAGAGTGAATACCATGTCAGGTCATGTCAGATCAGAAATAAGGAAGGCTAAATGTTTTTAGCAAAAAAAGAAATCAAATATAGCAAGACAGTTATTATGTCCCACAGTGTTCATGCTCATACAATTCTTCTAAAAATTAAAGCTATACATATATGTTTAATAGAGAGATTTAGGAAAAATAAGTTTGTAAGTGTGATAGACTTGGAGACATATCTTAATATCTGAGAAGATATTACAGAAAAGCAGGAATACAGATGTATCTACTAACACTTTACTGGTGACAAAAGTTAATTTAGGGAGACCTACTAGGAGAATGAGATAGTTTATATAGATGTGTTATTTTATTTATCAGAAATGTTTGTGTACTTGATTTAAAAGACAGCTAAAGATTTATTGGGACCTGGGATACCGGCTGGGGATTTTTATAAAGCTATAAATGAAAAGGAAGCAGAAAGGAGGAACATATTTCAGTTTTATATACCTAGTACTGAGACTGGAACTAAATACAGAGCAACAGAACGGTGCTCCCAAATAGCCACAGCTCTGTCACACGGGGGCCTGGAAGGCAACACTTGGAATTGTTAGATGGAAAATAACCCATCAATTTTTGGCTTCAGTAGAATCTTTTTCCCAATGGAGTAAATGCAGTAACTAAATAAAAATTCATGGAATAGGCTGAATAATGCAGGTCCATATCTTATCAGAGCTGGTGCTATGATCAAATGATGAATTAGTTTTGGCAGCCGAGTTTGGAAATTTATTGCTGTTTTTATTTTTCTTCAGTGGAAGAAAGACTAGCAGTTGGAAAGGAAGCCTATAAATCTAAATGTTAGAGCGGGGAAAGGGCAAGGTGTTTTACATACACACGGGGGCTAGACAAGAATTTTTTTTTCTAGATACAAAGAGCAATGTGCAACAGATTTCTTTTGAAGATTTTTCATTTACTGAAAAATAGAAAAAATATTCAGTGCACATCCCCTTTGTTCTTTTAATTCCAGGTTTTATTAATTTTCACTGAAAAATCTATAAGCATTTCAACAAGAATAAAAACCTATAGCTTCTTTTACACAAAAAAGTGATCACAGATTTTTGCCAGAAAGAGGAAATCACAAAAGAAAGCAAACCTGTTTATCTCTTTGGAAGATTATATAACCAGAGTTTTTCTGGGATGAGAAGAGTTTGGGAATCATCTCACCCTTTGATGAGGTATCTGACCCAAAGAGTGGTTTGCTACTCTCCACTATGGATCACAGATGGGGAATGCACAGTCCCCATGGGGAAATAGCCAAGCAGAACAAGGCTGCTGAAAGGGTGATGGGAGAAGCACTTGTAAATGACAAAGAATCCTGACATCAGTTGAAAGCAGTCTGAGGAGCTCCAGCCTCCATGGGAAAGAACAAGAAAATGCAGCAGATATTTAACCATTCTCATAAAACTTTCTATTGGCTATTTGCAGTGATTCCTCCTATTGCCGGGCAAGATCAACAAAATTGCCTAATTAAGTCCACATCTCTGAATGTCCCAATTAAACCAGCTCCTCATCTTCTCTTGCTGAGAGGCACTCTGTGTTCCCTGACTGAAGCTGGTGGCAGCATTTAATGTAGTATGCTGAGAGCTTACGGCTAAAAGTTAGAAGCTCTGAGAATCTCTCCCATGCCCGTGAATTTGGGATGGAGCTGGTAAGTAGCAGGCTCTAGAAGGAACATGGACACTTTAGATTGAAATGAGCCACTGAGGAAGTTCATAAACTCTCTGGTAATAGCAGGTGATGACAAGAAGCCCTCGAGGGTAACAGGGGCTGGCAGTAGCTTCAGAAGAGGTTTGCCTCTTACCTTGGCAAGTACAGGGAAAACTCCCTTCTCTGCCTCCTCTTTGCCTTAAACAAAAACAACCCCCCTCAGAGCATTTTGGAAAGGACTATCAGTGCACCAAGATGACAAGGCATTCTGCAACATGGGTCTGAGGAGCTGATTCCAAGAAAGAAATTCTCATACACACAGACCACAGGAACTTGAGCCCTTTTCATATCAAAGCAACTTGCTCAAGAGCCTTCAAAGTGCATTCTCCATTCCAAGGCCTAATGGAGTTGGAAACCTTCAAGGAATGAGAAAAGATAAATTTCTGCCAAAGAGTCCCACTCCCTAGATTTTTAAGAGATCAAAATATTTCAAGCTGCTAGTTCCGCAACTAAATACAGGATAAAATGGGATATTTTATCCCATTAACAACACTGCCCTCACACTCCTTTTTCTTCAAGTCCCTAGTTTAAGAAGGGTTAGAGCAGTGGGAGGTAAGGGAAAGAGAAAAAGTACTGAAAGGAGAACAACTGCTAAAAGACAATGCAATGACATTTCAGACAATGGAATACTGAAATTAAATGTAATTGTATAATTGGAGTAAGGCAGGATCAAATATATCTGAGTTATTACACAGCTTGACTCTTGATTTCCAAGGAGGAGAATCAGCACTCTGATATGTTGTGACTCATAGAAAAACAGTTTCAACTTGAAACTGTAGGGTAATGGTGACAAGATCCACAGCTGATGACCCCACCTAAGGTGTTCTGGTGTGATTTCCACATCAGGATCAGATCAGCCTGTGGCGGAGGTGAAGCCTTAGATCATGACAAACTGGTTTTTTTGGTTTTTTTTTTTTTCCCTGATCTTAGTTTTAAATCCAGTCCAGCAACCACTTGCCACATCAAGCCTCATGCATTTATCAAAACCTTTACCAGCCTCTCTCTTAATACTACAAATCCTGAATAGATCCCCAAAAGTCCCATTAGTCCCCACGCTCTCCTGAATGCTGCCCAACCCTAACCTCAGCTAAGGCTGTCCTCACTGGTACCTAAATATCCATGGCCCTTCTTGGAACCAGTCTTTATTCTTGCCCTGTAGGCAAGGAAAGAACAGAATGATAAATCTTAATCCCAGCCCAAATCCTGGCTGCCTCTCTAGTGGAAAGACAGCAAGCAGAGTTCTGTCACCTGTGCCAAAATTCAAAGCAGCCTTACGACTCTGTGCCCTCTCTAAATGCTGGAGTTAGGAATAAACTTGCTCCACATCAGCTCGTATTCATAGACCCATTTCAATGGGCAGCCATCAGTAACATCCTAGAAACTACCCCTACTCTGAGACCTCTGGACTTCAGCAGACCACAGTTAAGACCAGCATTAGGAGGCTGCAGTTAACAGTTTTTACTGCAATGCCAGGGGACTTGCAAACATAACGAGGCTGTTGTGACCCCATGGCTCCAGTTGAACTTGCAGGGAGACCTATTGCAGAGCTAAGTGAAAGCCGGGGTTCAGATTGGATTTATAATTCTTGTTCCAAAATATAAGCATCAAAGACTTTCAGCTGGACTCCTACATGTAGGTCTCCAAAAGCAAGTGTAAATATGCCAGAAAGCTCCTCCAAGCCATGATTATTTTCAGGGATGCAGTGCTTCAAAAGCCTTCAACTAAAATTAGGATTATGAACAGGGAGTAACTGGAGCTCCTTTTGTTCCTGAATCCCAGAAATTTGCACAAGCAGGCAGATAGGGCTCCAGACTTGTGCTTTATTTGAGCCTGCAACATCAAACTCTTTTGAAAACTGGATGTATAGCTGGGGATAGACTTTACTTTTGGAAAAGAAGTACAGGCCATGACCAGTTCTTATCATGCCCTCAAAGCTTGCAGAACAAGAAAACAGCAACATTCAAGGGCATTACTTAGAAGACAGAAGGTTTCAGTAGTTATGATGTAGCATCAGGGTGTTCAAGAGAAATTAGGAGAATGTGAGTTGTTTTCACATAATAAAAGACTTCCATGGATCATGAACAGAACTATGTCCAGTAGGATCCTATAGCTTGTAGGTGCTGCACTGACACCACACTGTGATAAAGCCTAGGCCTAGGAAGGAATCAGACTGAATTTCTCACCCCCCTGACCAAGCAACAAAATACTGGCAGCAGGCTGATCACAGCTGCTGGTTTTCCAGGCACAGTCCTGGAGCACTACTGTGCCATGAGTGCTAAGATCACAGAGACTGCTCTAGAACCAACTGGCCCCAGAATGTTTTATTTACAGTTTATTTACTGTCTAAACTTAAGCCAGTCAATAGGTTGGCCTTCTCAACTCATTTCACCCCACAATCATTGTTTCTTTTTCCAGAGTTAGTTTTTCAGAATACAGCAGTAAGAGATTTTCTTAAATCTGTTCTATCCCACAGCTAACAAATTTAGCCATATATTAACAAGAATTTCCAGTGCCAGAAGTTTTCCTAAACTACAACCTCCTTGCATAGCTATTCACCCTTCATTCTTAATTCATGTCTCATTTTATTCCAATGAGCAAAATGTTACTGAAGCCAAAGAATCCTATCAACACCAGCCATCATTCATTCCTGAGGAAAGGACAAACACCAGCTTCAGCATTTCTTGTCCCAGCCCCCACCGTCCTTGTAACGGCAGAAAAAACCCCAGGGCTGTGAGAATTGCATTCACGCTTTATATTCATTACTGTACACTATGCTCTTCAACACTGTGGATAATCCTAAATCTGATGCAGCAGGTCAGGCTGGTCCCCTTGGCACATCTCATAGCAGCCCTGCTATCTGGGCAGGCTTAGCAGGCCTCAACAGCACAAACACAGTTCCTTATAAGAAAAATGGGGACAGACCTCCTACTAGGGCCTGTTGCAGTAGAGCAGGGGTAATGGCTTTAAACTGAATGAGAGTAGATTCAGATCACGTATAAGGAAGAAATGTTTTTACAATTTTAGTGCTGAAACACTGAAACAGGTTGGCTTTACTAGAAACATTCAAGGCCAGGTTGGATGGGGCTCTGAGAAGCCTGATCTGGTTGGAGATGTCCCTGCTCATTGCAGGGGTTGGGGGTAGTGGACCACCAATCTAAACTACTCTATGATGATTCTATGAAATATACTCCCCTCCTAACGAGACTATCAAGACATTCCCTGCTTCTGTTACCAACCAGTTTGCTATAAACAGGTGAACTTTACAGTTTTAATAAGCTTTAATTTGTCCTTGCATGGATCCTAACCATCCATCCATGGGTCATAACCTCCCACTGTCAGTGAGGCAGGCTTTCCTTCACCGATGGAATCTGACAACAGCAGCTTGTAAGCACTACAAGCCTTCCAGTATCCTGAAATATGCCATACTCTTCTGGTCCTCAGCTTTTATCCTTATAGGAAACATCTCTGCATATTACAAACCAATTACATGGGCTACTGTAGTCCTCTTCCTGCAAACAACAGTTAGCAAAGCTCTTATAAGGTCCTGCTGGCAGTCACAGGAGGACGTGACAGAAGTTCTCCTAGTCTGGGAGAATAAAGGGCTGAGCATGACAGAGTTACTCTGGAGATTCTATCATTAAGTCAGAAGCTAGCACACTACCCTTTCCCACTAAACTGATTTCAGGGTAGAGAAAAAGAGGCTGCCTTCTCCTCTATTTCTGCTTTATCCTCCCCTTTGCTACTGGAGCATAGAAGTCCTCAGCATGGCTTGTGAGGAGAAGATCTCATTACCATTTTGCTGCCTATTAAAGAGTGAGACAATTGAGCTGTGGTAAAAAATAAATAGCTGTATGCAATTATGGGAATCGTCAGACATCTCATTTCATGTCAGGCAAGGTTATTGCCTAATAGGAAGACAATATATTCCTGCTGTTGCCTTGCTCAGATGAGAGAGACTTGAGTTAATTAGCTTCCACTATAGCCAGGCATGAAATTGCCAACTTTATTTTATGATAGCCATTGGAACAGTGATGTGCTCTCTGAATCTTCTCATCACATAAAAGCTGGTGTAACCAGCTTCACTACTCTAACAAAGTGCAAAAGAGCCCTCCTCACTAATGACCACAGGGATACTGAGGGAAATCTAAGAGAAAACAAGAGAGGATTCCCAAATCCCAGACATACTCTGGAGCCTTGGTCCCTGGTAGGACATCTTCCCACTTCTGCTCACAGCTCACCAGTGTGAGGAGATTCCTTGCAGCCAAGAGCCTGGACCCCACAGCATTCTGCAGCCAAAGTTTCTCATCAAGATTTGGTATTCATTAGCCAAAGGAGGAGTTGCTGGGGATTCCAGGAAGAGCCAGCAAGCGTGAGAAAGAACATTGAACCTCAGTGTTACAGGAGGCAGGAGACTGTTTTCATAACATCTGTGGTGAGAGCGTATAAAGCAATAGACAGACTGCCAATACTTGGAACTACTCAAAAGGCAACTCTGGCAACCTCACAGATTGTTTTATAAACAATTGGTTTCAAACTGATCCTGAAGTTAATGGGAAAGGCAACAGAGTCACCTAAGGATAAAGGTGCTGTGGTTTCTGCATTCCCTGCTGACAACTCCCACAAGAGCAGCCCTACATAGAGTGCTCACGCTCAGGCATGGAAGTTCACACTGCTAGCAAGAATCAATGTGGCAAACCTCAACACCTGAAATACAGCCACCTGCTGCCCTGTCTTGTAAGTCCCAGTCTCCTGAGATCAACTCTTCCAGAGAGAAATTTGCTTCCTACACCCCCTGCAGGTCTGGCTGCACCTCGTCCCTCTGTCCTTCATGGCCAGACCACAGCTTGGCATTTGCTCAGCAAACCAACCTACCTGGCCATGCTGGCTGGCTCCTCAGGGCAGGGCGCTGCTCTGTGGGGGCCCACTTCTGACACTGCCTTGTCAGGGCAAAGCCCACAGCACCACTGTCTGCCCCAGACACCTCCCTCACCTCCAGACCATGCGCCAAGGCCTCCCTCTCCTCCTTAGGCCATTCCTCCCCATGAGTACACCTCATGATACCAGCAACAGACCTGCTGCCATGCAGGCACCCAAGTCAAATCCAGTGCCAAACTGTACTCAGTTCCCCGGTGACTGGCAATGCACTGGTTTTGAGGAAAGGCATCCACTGCTTTCTCCAGGCAGCTTCTCTCATACACCACATGGAGCCCACCTCCCTTCTGCTCTTCCTCCCACTCTTCCTCCCCCACTTTGTTCTGCAGCTCTGAAGAACTGCCCACAGGGGCCTAGAGAAGACTCTCCAAAATACAAAGTGCCAGTCTCTTTGCCCAAGTAGAAAGCGACAGGATGAGAAGAAACAGCCTCAAGTAGCAATGGGGAGTGGGAAAGAAGAGGCAGTAGATTGAATACTAGGAAAAATTTCCTCACTGAAAGGGCTGGCAAACATTCCCCAATCTATCCCACCTCAGAAGACCAATACAACCTGGTTTTAGGTCACAAGTTTAGAATATAGCTTTATAATCCTACTTTGTTCAATTCCAAGTCTTTTACATAATATTTACTATGAGGTAACCACTGAGAAAGCAGAAGAAATTCCTCAATCAGAAGTTATTCAACTATATTCAGTCTGTTTAAGCAGAAAAAAACCAAACAAAAACACACTTTGTTTTATAGGAACTTACACCCTCTAGAGAAAAGCAGTTTTGCCAAAAGAATTCCCAATCAGTGTCTACCAGAGTTAATTACAAGATCATATTAAAAGAACAACTTCTTTTTGAATACTTAAGAGTATAGTGAAACAACCTCTGCCAAAATTAAAAGGTCTGCACTGTGCTGGGTTATTGTTCCAGGCTGTCTGCAGACATCACTGCATGAGTTATACTATTCTGACATCATTTTGCAAGTTCAGTGCACAAAGCACATGCCTGTACTGTAACATGACAAGACCTCACTTTTCCACCCTAGTAAGCCCTAAATAGTTTCCAGAAGTGCTATGTAGAAAATACCCAGGAAGCATGCTGGGTAAGCCATTCAGATGATCACATGCTCTGGGATTCTTCCTGTCTCTGAAGAACTTCCATATGTCCAGTCTATAAGGAGGGCAAAAAGAAGGAAAAAGTCAGTCTGGTGCACAGTCCTCTGATCTCCAGCACTGTCACAACTACTGCTTTGGAGCTGGCTACCTGATGATGGCAGACAGATTCCAGAAGAACTGCAGACTGAGAATCTCCAGGAAAACTGGACAAGAAGAGACAACATGGAGAAGATTTAAGGTTTGGTTAAGCTTAAGATAACGCTGGCCAGAGACACACAATGGAAAAGGTCTGGCATTGTAGTGACATAGTGAGGATCTGGGCTCCTGCAGGAGGCCTGGGTCTGATGTCAGTATAGTTCCTAACCTGGTGAACACTCACAGAACGAAGAGCAGTATCAAGATAATCCCTGAACTGATGTCACTGCTCAAAGAAACATGGTGAACGAATAGGAGTTACTAACATCTGGACCCTATAGACAGGAAAGAAAATGCTCTCTTGTTTCCTAAAGATAGGGCCTGTTGTACTTACAGAAGTGGGTTTCCATACATTCTGCTTAACTCTGGATTGTTGAGGACAGACGAGTTACTCCATGATGCCATTCATCAGTGAGAGAGTTATAGGAAAGAAGATACCAGAGAGAAATTTAATTGAAGTGCATGAAAACACCATCCTTGGGGCCTAAAGCAGGATTTTCCCTCTCAGATTCCATACCTCATAGAGCACCTATGTACTATTTGGAGCATGATCCTTCTCTTAAACCCCTATTTTAAGTGGAAGTAATATTTGTGCCAGGAGAACTGAGAATAACTTTTCTCCAGGTACACAGCATCCAATATTCTCTCCCAACAAAAGCCAAATAGGACACAAACCCCAGCGTATTATTAGGAGCTTAGAGGAGAGAAACCAGAAAATTTATACCTATGAGAAGAAAGAATTCATGGGCAAGGTTACAGAATTTACTTAGGAGAAGGTAATTTCCCATGTTTGGCAGAGAAGATTCCTGCCACAAGGCAAAAAAATTGCATGAACTCTGCCGGCACACACCTGCTAAAAATTGTTTATAATGGCTAAAGCACACTTAGTAGCTTTACTAGCAATGTTTTACTAATAGCTTTGGTTCACTAATTGGATATTTTTTGCTAAGGGCCATTTGCCAGTTTACAAGTGTTTGAAGATTTCCATGCTAGTATATTTTTACACTGACAAGCTTTTAGTATCAACCTGGTTTAAAACGTCATTCAGAAATCCTGGCTGCTAACTGAGGTTTATGCAGAATGGAAGGCCAAGGCTAGAGTAGAGTCTCAGAGGCTAATGGGATAGCGCCAGCCCATGAATAATTGAGGGTATGTTCTCCATTTATGGCATTGAGTGGTAGCATTTGTGGGAATCCCAGGGTCCTTTGGCTTTTCAGCAGTGAGCCCCTGTGGCTGCCTGTTCCTCACTTTCCCCAACAACGTCACAGAGCCTGACAGCACCACTTGCAGTCTGTCTTTTGGCAGAAACCAGGCTTTTCTGAAGTCTACCACATTCAGCCGAAATCCTGAACAAAGCTGGCAGAGACCAGCCACACCACCACACATGGGAGAATTACAGGGAACAGAACAGCTGCCACATGTTAAATTTGAGTATGTGCCATACAGAAAACAAGATGCATTGCAACCTATAGACTTACCCATAGTCACTCTAACTAATGCAATTCCTCTTCCCTCTCCAGAAGAAAAAAACACCTAATGGAAAGAATTATAGCAGCTCGTGAGTGCCTCACGACCACAGAGAACGAGGAACGTCACCAGTTCATTACTAGGGGCCTTGCTTCATGCCACAGGGCAGTCACAACTCTACTCTTGCAATATTAATTATTGGTCTGGGACAGCTACAGAGCAGCTTATGGGCTAGCACAAAATGCTTCCATGTGCTGAGCTTCTGCAGAGGCTGGCGCTGTGGGCTTTGCTAGACAAACACTGCAGCTCCTATGAAGTCCAAGAACTAGTCTGATTTCTAGTTCCAGCAGCAAACTTTCACCTCTGGAGAGGAGCTGGGAACCTGGCCCGAGGAGCAGCAGCAGATTTTTTGCTCTCTGAAAGTCTGAGGACTTTCTTCCTGGAATCTTTTTAGATCAGATTTGTAAGTATTCAGTGCCCTCTCCTTCCCCACAGACTGACAACTCAAAGGAACTGAGCATGGAGGGAAACAGGAAAAAATGGGGACAGGGAAAGAAGCGTCATGAGAATTTCCTCATGCTGAACTTCCAGAGCTAGGTAGAGCAGAAACACAAAAAGGAAACACAACTCTCACAGTAGTGGAAGATGTGCAACAAAATATCCAACTGTTTGCTTCTCCAAGAAAGGGAGCAGACAATTATCCCTAAAAATGCCAAACATGCAGTACAAACCGTTTATGAGGAGAATACATTTCTAATTACAAGTTATTTTAGCTACCCTGCTGCCAGGAGTAACTGGGAGCAGAAGGAAGCCATCAGTGTCATCTTCTCGTTCTCTTGGAACCAGCCCCGGCTGGGTTTCCTTGGTGGAACACCTCCCTCCAGTGGCCAAAGGCAAGTGGTTTCCACAGAGCTCGGGCAGCTGGGGACAAGCAGTTGTCCTCACCCTCCCTACTTTCTCCTTCCAGCTCCACAACAGGCTGAACGAAACTATCAGCGCCCTTCCCCACCCAGGAGCCATCTGGTCACGGCTGACAGTTTTGCCAGGGAGTGTTGCCCTCTAAATCAGGGGGCCCTGGGAAAGCATTACCACCCAAAAAAGGCAGGGTGCTCTGGGAAACCAGCCAGAAAGGAGAGCCTCCCTATGATCAAGGACCAAGCTCTCCTCAAGCACAGCCCGGGACAGCCTAGAGGAACAAGTTGTACTCACAGATACGACAGATCATTGCACCCATACTGTGGCTCCAGGATCCATTTAAGCACCTCTTGCTCTGTACTCGTCTGGTCAGGGTCACCTCAATCTCGACTTAGTACGGGGGTGCTACCAGCAAGCACTGGTGGCAACTGGTCTTTCTCTGCAAACTTCATTCTGTTTCTGCAAACATGTATGAGGACTTAGGTCATGCTTATTCCTGCTTAAAAGCAACACCTGTAAAATTTATTAGCATGCTACCTTAGGTTCTTCTAAGCTATTTTAAGTTTAGTCCAGGTGCACTAATAGTGTGCAGGATCTGATGGAATTCTGAGATCTAGCTCATATCTACTTCTTAGCTGCTTAGCAGAGAAAAGCAGTAAGATTTATATGTTTGGTCTATCTACTTCTCAAGAGCTTTTCAGTCAAGGCCAGCATATGGTGACATAAACTGCAAAAAATTGCTATCTAGCTTTCTTCCTTCTCACAGTGGCAGGGCAGGGGCTGAGGAACCTTTTTTTAAATAGCAGCCTGGAGGCAGAATCCTACTGAAGGTGAGTAGGAAAAAATGATATAGAGCTGTGTGCACTGTGGGCATAGCAACAAGCTTGTATTTTATCAGAATTAGTCCCCAAGGCATATGACTTCATACTGTGGAGACTGTGCAGATTTGAAGAGACATCTTCAAAGACTTCGCTTAGGAGATAGCAGGTAATTCAAGGAACTACCACTCAGTCAGCTCACCCTAAGACATACTTCATAAGACAAAGTTTACTTTAGAATACAGCCCAGAAAAATTGTCACCTCCCTCTGCTGGGCAGTATCTTCACAGTCCACCCTGATCTCACACACGGGTCTCAGACCAGCTTTTTGACAAACCTTTTGATACTTTGAACAAACAAGATGTCAGTGATCTGCATATAAACCAGAAAGGGAGGGGAGAGGAAGAAAGGGGAAAACACTTCAATGCACAAGTCATAGCCAGAGATATGTATTTTTTAGCAAAGTCTTTATTACAGAAATATTCACCCTCTAGACTTTTATATCTGTACATGCATTTCTTCCAGTAGGAAGATGTTGCTAAAATCAGACAAAAACAAAAAAGGAAATCCAGAATGGGCTCCTTTTCACTTGCTGCTCAGCATTGGCATCTGTAACTGAACAAGAATCTTACAAATAAGAACACATTAGAGAATAGACTTTGTGTTACAAAAGCTAGCAAGCTTTACTGCTAAGGGTGCCTTCTGCTATAGCAAAGGTCAGCTTGAAGGATCTGTGCAGGAAGGGGCAGATACCTCAAAATTGCAAAGCCTTATCAGACCTCCATAAAAACCAGTTGCCCAGCCACTCTCCCCAGTCACTGCTCTGTCCAAAGATGAAGACAGAGCAGGGACCCACTGCTGGGGCCCTGATCACCTGCACCAGCCTTTCTTCCCAGAAAGAAAACCAAGTAGGTAGTGAAACCATCCCTCGGTGCTACTAGGGTTATTACCACCTGCCCCACCCCTGACAGGAGACAGTCCTGGAACCACCTCTGTAAGGCAAAGGCTCTCCCACCAAGCACCTTGCAACAGGTCCCTGGCAAGGACCATCCACTTCTCTCCCATACAGCTTCCTGATGTCACGGTCATTGTACCATGTGTAACAGCAGGAAATCTGCTGTGCCCAAGACACCTCTAAAAGTGAGGATTTGCACCCAGCTCTCTTATGTAAGCAGTTGGGGCAGTGTTTCATGTGCATTTGCTACCTTCTTCTGGTCTACACTAATCCTTGCCGCTGGCCACTGGCTGAATAGAGCAAACAGCCCAGCCATTAGCACAGAAACCTGCAGCCTGCACAACTGCAGAATTAGCTACTTATCTGCTGCAGTGCTGGCACTTGAGGCAGAACTCAGGATGCAGCCATGGCTCCAGACCACAGTGGAGTCAAAAGAATGGAGAACTGAAATAAAAGCAACTTATCTTTGCAGACAAACTACAGAACCTATAGTGGGCACTGATAGCAGTGCTATTTCCAATATACAGCATCAGCAATCCAGTCCGATCCCTCCATATTCATATCTAAACCCACAGCTAACAAGTTTCATGGTCATAAAGAAGCAGGGGAAGAATCAAATTAATTGTAACCTCTAGAAAGTTGGCAACCCAAGAATGCAACCAGCAGAGCCAGCCTGGGGCTGAGTCCACACTATGAAGTAGCCTCTGAAGTAACCTACAAGCTGACAGGAGCCAGCAAAGCAGAGCTAGGGGGAACGGAAAAGAAAGAGGCAAATGGGAGAAACATGTGAGTGTTAAATCCAAAACCCAAGGGATCCATTCCAGAAGTAGCTGAGCACCACCACCACCACAATCTGCCAGGTCACACTAGGAATAAATAGGTAGGCTTGGCTCCCTCCTTGTGGCCTCTCATCATGCTCAAAGGAAAGGGCTCCACTGAAGGCAAGGCATAGCTGACTCCAGAAACAGGAGAAGTGAGTGTGACATTAGCACTCTGTATTTCAGATGAGAACCTAGGCTGGAAGATGCATAGTAGGTGCCGAGCCAGATTAACTGCAAGGGATGAGAAGGCCTATAAAGCATGACTAGTTACCACCACAAGTCAGTGAAGCAAGTGAAGCTACCAAAGCACTGGAATCTCAACAGAATTCCTGGCTCATGGGACCTCAGGGGGGAGGTGAAGAGATGTGCAGGAGAAGAGCAAGGGGGAGAAAAGTTATTGTATATTAGACCCACTGGGTTGCAGAATGAAGATACGAATAGTATTGTTTAACATGGAGCAGGCAGCAAAAGCATTGTCCCCTCAGGTTAATTGGTGTCTCATGTGATATGAGACAGTTTAAGTTCTGCTTCTTGAAGTAGAAATAATCCAGAGGCAGGATGCAGGTGGCCCAAGAGCCCTATTGCCAGAAGATCAGGCTGTGTTGCAGCTTTAACAGTTCTTAGCAGAGTGGTATCAGAAATGGGATGTCACAGGAATAATGGTCAATGGTTGGACAGTCTGGGTATGAGGCAGGAATGTTCTGTTTGCTCCTTTCTCTGTGGTGCCGTAGCTCTGGAGTCAGCCAACTCAAGACTTGGGCACTTTGGTGTAGTCTTCACTGTGTATGTTCTTGCAAAGCGAAATGGCCAATATCATCCCCAGCAGCTGCAATAAGAATGAAAAATGGGAACAAAATCAGCAACCAGACAGATAAGGTGGGAAGAAAGGGTGATACAGAGGAGCAGAATACAGTGAACATCTTTTAATGACACCATACAGGTGAAGAGAGTCAGCCCACAACACAAGGCAAATGCAATAATTGAAATGACAAAAATGTGGGCTTCATAAGGATGTGACTTCATCTGGAAACTATGTTATGGGCTTTTTAAGGCAACAAGTGGGATTTCACCAGCATGGGATTTTGCTTGCCTCAGTATTCTGGTTACAGAATTGCCAAAAGTCAGATAGAGCAGGACGAACCACAAGTAGATATGGCTTTGTTCAATTTTTAATCCTATCAACAAAAGCAGCAGTTCAAAGATCCAGGCAGACACAACCAAGAGCTAGAACTGCACTGCCATTAAATCAGGTGCCTATTACTCGAGGAAACAGCTTTGCCTTTAAAAGATTCTCCATGATATGACAGTATAGGTTCATGTCAGGAAATTACTTACCTCTATAACAGCAACACCCGTGCAAACCCCAAGAATGATACCAAGGTTGTCCTTCAGCCACTGCTCTACACCATCCATGCATCCCTATAGAGAAAACACGGCCACAAAGAAAAGAAGCACGAATATAAATATCTCAAAACTGAAAACCCATAATGTATCTTTGCATGCAGGAATTATCCCAGTTACATGCTATACCATGTTTCATGGAAGCTTCCCTGTCACTCTGCCCCCTCCATGCCCCAAATTCCACAGGTACTTCAAGCAATAAGGACATGAAAGAAGTGCTCCAAATTTTCAGGGGAACAAAAACAACGCAGCTTCAATGGAAGCTTCACAGGGCCCAGATACACCCACTCACCTGCTCATGAACAGGCCAGTCAGCATATGTTGCAGTGCCATTGACAGGGTCTTCCAGATTACAGAAACCTCTTCCTTCCACTAAGTCCTTTGATCTGTTGGAGCAGGAGCATGGATACTCTGTATTGCTTTTGTTCCTAAGAATCTCATTATTTTCCCATTCCTTTGCTCCAGTCCAGCCACAGCAGGTAATCTAATAATGGGAGAGAGATCATTACAGTTTTACACTTTGCACTGGCAAGATAACTGCACATGAAAATAAGCAGATAGAAGTACTTAGGAGCTCTCCGTGTAATAACCATCAGGCTGTACACTTGGCCTGAATTAGCTGCACTAAACACCACCCTGGTTACTTACGTATTGAGCTGTCCAGAAGACAGGCACATTATTTCCTACTACAGAGCCACTCTGCTAGCAAAACGTGAGTTAAAGGGCCCCGGGTCCCAGCTGTGGCCCCGGGGACAGCAGAGCCACCGCACGGTGGCGTCCCCATGCCACCATGCCCCAGCACATCACCGTGCGCCAGCGCCCGCCTGGGTGCAGTACGGACCAGCTGGAACACGGGATGGGGAAAACTTTCCATCCAAAGAAACATTTACATTCCTATACAGCCACGTGATAAAACCGTATTTGCTGCAGGGGAAAGCACATCAGGAAGTCTAGCAAAGAGTAAGATCTTAAGCCTGGATCCCAGTGCTTGCCCAGTGGTACAGAGCAGAAAGGCTGTCAATGTTGAGGTAGAAGTTTAGGGAAAATCCTTCTCTGCTCAGAAAGGAAAAGTAATGTTTCAGTTATAATAGACATGAGGTACAAACAGCTGAACATCCACATGAGGACAAGCATTTGGTTTCCAAAAGAATGTTGTGAAGATCCAGCCTCCAGAAAGAACTACCTCTCCCTCACAAGAGGTTTGGTCTTTAACTCCTGAGACTGGTTCACAGAACCCTACCCTCTTTCAAATGCTAACTCCAGTGTGTGAGACGAAATAAGACTCCTAACACTCGACTTCTCTATCTCTGCAAAACCTTTTTCTTCTGTTCTTACATAAAAGAAGGGCTCAAGCAGGAGCCTCTCTCCACAGTAGACTCAGGCCTCTCTTGAGTTCACTACCAAGGAGTTGCAACTACAGTGACAAAATGTACATAAATCATTCTCCAAGGAGAAGAAATACTGTAGGTCAGTGTTTTTCAGACCAAAGAACAGATAGAAGACAAATGCTGTTACTTGTACTTACTACACATCAGTCCCATGCTGGGCATGTATTTAACCACAACAGCCAGCCAGCTCTCAAGCTTGTGGTTTGGCAGTAAACAGCTGTCATGACTCCAGTGTGCTTGAATACTCTCTAGCTGCTCAAGTGCTGACCCTGATGCTAAAACAGAAACCATGGGCAATTGGATGGCTCCCAAGAACACTGATACTTGCAGAAGAACCATCACAATAAGCAAGCAACATGCACCAAGTAGTAAGGCAGGTGCTGCTGACTTGCCTGGCAGTAAACTAGGGACTTTTTGCTACAAAAATCATGTACAAAATTTTTTTCACACATGTTAGTATTCAGGAGGCCCAGCAGACAGAGAAGTGTTGGAGTGCCATTTGACAGGCTGGATACATTAGGCCATGCAGCTAACGCTAGCTAGTTCCAACACCCAGCATGCAGGAACGGTTCAGGGTCTGACATAGAAACAGCAAGCAAGACCATTTTCTAGTCTGCAGGCACCAAACCTCACAGGTCACTTCGAAGATCAACCAGATCAACGTGCCATAGTTGTTTCTCTAGCCTCAGCCTAACTTTAAAGGTCAATGCCTGCACTGAGAAATAGCAACATCTACCTCTTGGCTGCCCCCCACAACTCACCTGTGTCTGCACATAGTCCCATGCATCTTGCAAGTTCCTCCTATCTTCATCCGAAGGGTCATATATTTCAATCAAACGTACAACTATCTCGGCCAACTCATCTTTCAACTGGTGAGAAAAAAAGAGGCAGGAGAGTTAGAATATCAATTCTTGTAGCCTTTTCTTTGGTGTTTCAGATACATATATAAAGCTACAGTCACTCATAAAAGCTGACTGCAAAAAAGTTAAGAAGTACAGATAAGGACAGCAGCTTTGCTGCTGTAACAGCCAAAGCATCAGCAAGTCCTTGCCTGGGCACAGGGAAAGGCTACAAACCTGATGAGCAATAAGGAAACAGAACTGGGTATAGTTATCCTGCTAAGACACAGGCTGAACAACAAACTGCCTGTCCCAGACAAGACAGATGTGCAAGGTAAGTGCAAGCTGACGGACAACAGTGCCTTAAGGACTCACAGGTTATGTGTTTCTAACCTTTTACTGAAGGTGAGACCTTGGTCCAGAATCTCTGCCACTGCAGTTCATCTCCACTGCTCAGGCAAGGTGTGAGTCACTCTGCTCCTGAATGCAGATGTGTTTTCTGATACACAGCTGATGGAAACTTGCCTTTTTCACAAGGTGTTGATCTACCTCTCCTCAAACTCCTACAACTGTTCCTTCTATATTAAGGCAGGAAGTATTACAACTACCTAAACTGCTCATTAGCAGTCTTATCACAAAGCTCAGGTGTATTAAATCATCCCTTCACCACCATTCCTTTTCCAGAGATATTTACAACACCCTTCAGTTTGATGAGAGGTGCAAGCTGCAGTCTCCTTCACCTGGAAGTCTCCTTCACCTTCTTCCTCCCACCTCCTTCTGATGTTCTTCTTAACCAGCCTGTACACGAGGACTGCTAAGGACAGACCCAGATTCATAAGAGGCTGGACAAAAGTGTCATTAGACTGCCCGAGAGATAGGATAGAGTTACATTAGCCAAAGCACTAGGATGTTCCCATCCCACATATTATCTTTTTGACTGGTGCTACAGCGTATTTCAAACCAGTGGAAATAGGTTCTATTTTCTTCTGCTATCAAGCATTTTCAATGACCATGGCAAACACCAGGACACTCAACAAGTGGAAGCACTGCCTACTGTTGAGAGAAGCTTCTCTACATCAGCAACTCTTCTTCCTAGGAAAGCTGCAGCTCAGTTCACTGGGATCAGCTGTGTCAGGCCAGACAGATGGGAGCTGCATGATCTTTCTTCTCATGATGTCTAGCTCTTCCCCTTTTAATTACTTCACTTCCCCTTTTCCTTCCCTTCAAATCAAGGCAACCTGACCTCGTTCTCGCTAATGAGATTGGCCTTGGCTGCCATAAGCCTTATCAGTTACTGAACCTCTGAGTTCCCACCCTGAGTCCTCCTGCACACTGCTGCTCCACATGCAGAGGGAGGCAAGGAGATCTGGGTTTGTTTTCCTGCCCTGGGCCCATTGAGCCTCTTAGCTATTGGATTAGATGGAGCCTAGTGTCACTTCTGCAAGAATCCCAGGACCCCACCACAAGCAAAGACAGGACCTGAATCTGATGTTCCCAATCACAGCTACACAGGGAAGCTCTGCGTCTGCTCTGCCCTTACTCTTACAAAAGAGCAGGCAAGCAGCCTTGCAAACAGCTCTTGTTTCAAAAAGTGAGGCATTTCAAATTAAAGAAAAAAAAATCAGGCATTCCTAGGTGTTTCAGCAAGAGGTTTGAGAGAGGGGGGAATATTATGCAAACAATGGCACAGCTCTGGAGAGCACACACACAGGCAGCTTGCTTGGGGGTTTAAGATTCAGAGCAGCCCAAAGGGAAAACACAGGCACTTGCAGCTGTTCACCCTTAAGCACCTGGCAGAGGAAAACTGAAAGAGCAACAAGCTAGAAAGCCACATGGAACACGTAGGCTTTCAACATCCTCCCCATCTTCACCCATTTAAAGCTATCAGGACTTAGTACTGTGTGAGACATGAACACTTCAGGAAATGGCTACCCCACTGCTTTCAGGGCTTCTTGCTCCTTTCCCAGCTCCAGGAAGCCCAGTGTCAGAAGGCACAGTCCCACCACCTCAAAGCAGGGGCACTTAGATCCTACACACCAAAGCCACAGCTCACTGCCAGAAAGCAGCAAGGCTGTCAGTCTCCCCATCACATGGGCTACTGAAGAGGGAGATGGGGAAAGCTGAATGCCAGAGGCAAGAGCAGGTCTTTGATCACACAATGGGTTGTGCAGGCTTCTTCCCCTCTCAGACACTGACAATTATCTACCCTGTTCCTGTCAGATGCAAGGTAGATCCTTCCCTCAGCATTTATTAGAATCTACCCTGCACACAAAAATAGGCTCGAAAAACCAGGAGGGAGCTCTCCTCTGCCTTGTCACTTCAGATTCTGAAACTAACGCATAGTCCATAGCCCCAGACAAGCTGCTGCATGCAATCACACAGGCCTGTTTGCTGCAAACAATAGCTAGCAAGTAGGGCTATTCCCAAAACACCACCGTTCTCATTTACTCAAGGCACTTAGAGCCAAGCTGCACAGAACTGTGTGAACTAGGCCAAGAGAGAACTTGCCCAGGCTCTCACATGTTTAGGGGTTTGTGATCCACTAGATGTAGATGAGTAGCAACATTCAGTTCAGGAAGTAGAATACGATTTTCAACATTTGTAATGTTACTATTTTGTTGTCCCCAAAAAAAAACCCACCCCACAGTTTCAGTCACCAACAAATGCAGGGAAACAAATGTTGCATCAACATCCTCCCAGAAGTACTGGGCAATTCCAGTCTGAAGGGGCATTCCTCTAACAGTGTCCATGGGAGAGACAAAGCAGCAGCTTTCCTGTCAGAGGCTCAGCCTTTTACAGTTACACTAACTCTATTTCAGTATACTTTCATATGTCATTGTGGGGGAGGATTTTGACACCAAAAAGGAACAGATATGCCAACAGTAACATTAAGTGAATCCATAGACACAAATACTTCAGTTACAAGTGAAGGAGTATCAGAGTATCACCTTGCTACATTTGGATCCAAAATCCTTTCCTTCACTCTTGTTATTCCTTGTTTTATATCTAACCAAGTTCCTGAAGCCAGAAAGAAATAAACAAAGAACACAATAGATATCTAGGGACTGGCTGTTGAGCAGTTTCAGTGTGCCTCACTGTGCTCCAGGCTGCCCTGGGATGACGTACAGCCAGCGAAGCAGAGCGACTTGCACAGCAGCACTGAAGCGCAGCCCCAAACCACTGTGCTGGAGGTTTCAGCCAAGACCTTCCTCAAACAGTTTTTCTTAGCGCTCGAGGCAGGTACTTTGGAGGATCCCTGAAACAGAATGGCTCTAGAAGAGCTTTTCCATTAATTTTGTTCATTAGGGACTGAACAGGAGCATCTGCTCAAAGCCCAGGTTCCCTGACCATTCTCCCAGATCTGTGAAAGTGATCATCTCAGTCACACCGGCTCCAACAGCTGTGCAAAACAATGCCCAGCACTTTTAAACTCTCCTTGGTCTGATGAGATTTAAATTAAGAGCTACATCTTAAAAGCTGGCGTTTTCTAGAGTAGATTGGCAGCTGGAGGAAAAATGCTAACAGCGGTACAGAATTTCCTGGTCTGAAGTCACATTTCCCCATCACAGGGGAATGCCCATCCCCACATCTCCACATCTGCATTAGTCAGAATCTTTACACACCAGTTTTAGTCACCGTTTTAGTTTCTCCTTCAGCTTCTGCCAGCCCAGAGAGCAAGCTACAGTCACACCACATTTGGTAAGGAACCAACAGCTGCTCACAGTCACCACAGTACAAGGCTCAGATCAGTTATGCTGGTGGCAGGAACCTTCCCCCTGCCCCCAAACTTCTCCACCAGGCCCTATCCATAACTTCCTCAACTGCTCTGCTTTCTGTAACCATCTAGCTAAAGGGTTGGCTTAGGAGAGGCAAGCACAGCCATACACTGGTACAGATACACAGTTATGTAGCAAAGTTGCCCACAACTGGTACTAGAAGCCAGTAGTGACCCCACAGCTGTAACTTGTTCCCACTGCAGAAAAGTGGCTCCCAGTTTAGCTGTCAAGTAGCTGAAGGCCTGACCAGGAACTGCCTTGTCCAGGGAACCTATAGCCATGATGGACTGTTGCAATGCACTTAGGTAGCTCAAAAAATATTCCCTTTTACACTACAAAGCATGTTGGAGCTCTAGAAGCACACACTGTGAAACTGCCTTCCTGACAAAGAGATCCTTCAAAATATTAAACCACTTGGCTTTAAGCTCCAGGTGTAGAAGAGGAACCATCAGGTATTTGGGTTTGCACCTAGGGAAAGAGAACAGCTCTTCCAAGAAGAGTTCTACACACAGATGCAGAAAGACTGAAAGGACAGAACAAGATGGCAAAGGAGGAAGACCAGTCAAAAAAGAGTTCAGGCTGGTAACTCCTCAAGGCACCATTGATGGCAACATGGCAGTTAACACTGCTACCACATGCCCAAATAGTTGTCTACAGCAGGATCAAGAGGAGGTGTGGCCTAAAGCATTTCAGGACCTTTTCTTTTTTTCCTCACTGTACCCAAAAATAAACCCTGCATACCAAATAAAGATTCATTATCCTTGAGAAAGCAGCACTATCAAGGCAGATACAAAAAAATCAAACAGCAAAACTATTGAGCTGGGGTAGAGAAAAGGAGAATGCCTGCTGTTTGGAAGAAAGAATTTCTAGGTATCACCCTTCTCCCAAGCCAAGACCGAGGAAAAGACACACAGTAATAAAGATTTACCGTTTCTTTCTGGAAGTAGATGACCAGTGCAGCAGCAATCTGAGTTAAGAGGATTATCATCAGGCAGGTGAAGTACTGGAAGCAAAAACCAATAGGTTTTAAAGACTGTCAGTCTTTAGAAAGGTCTGTACATAAAAGTTACTAAAATTTATATACAAGAGAAATCACAACATTGTCCTAACACCTTTCTGCCTGCAGACAAACTCTGCTATCAACAATGGTTTCCCAGGAAACGGTTGGGACCAACATGAGACCAGTGCACTTCAGCACTTCTCCCATTAGGCCAACAGAAAGACTTCAGGAGGGAAAGGGTTTACAAGCACTCTCTACATGTGTCATCCCAACTGGGACTCTCTCTCCCACATCCAACTCCATTCCCAAACCATTTTGTCCTCAATCAATCAGCTGGACTCTGTCTACCCCAAGCCTCAACCAAAAAAAAAANAAAAAAAAAAAAAAGTCAATTTTACAAACCTAATTTTTAATTTTTTTTAATCAATTACCTTTTTAAAAATGCTATTTAATCTGTTTGAGGATCTAAATTTAAGATTCACCAGCAAACTGCTGAGATTACTCTTAAAAGGCGGCAGCCACTGTTGTTAGGCTAGGAGATGCTCCTAATAGCAGGACACACAATGTGTGCCATGCTTGGTTTCCAATGCATACATGCTCTGAGTAAGCCAGAGTAGCAGGCTGAGGTGTATGAAGCTGGTATCATCTCACCCATCACGAACAGGAAACTTCCTGTAGACAAACTGTTTGAAGAGAGGTTCTGACACACAGGGCATTCCTAGTTGGGTCTCTCTCAACTCTTGCACTTTCCACAGATGTAACACAGCAGGACACTGTCACTCTTCCTCTTTTCTTTCACTGCCCTTGGAGCTTGCTCTTCCACCACTGAGAGCACAGCTCCAACTGGGAAGTCAGGGTGAGGGGGACAGGGTACACTTCCCAGCTGGCAGTCCTCAACCCACTGTGTGCAGAAAGCATCAGTGACATCCTATCCCATGCACAGAGTTATGAGCTCATTATCAGTAATGTGTGAAGAGTTCTGCTGCAGTCTGCTGACTGCTGGAGAATTTAATGTGTGCAAATTAAGAACTAGATCTAAGTTGACCTAGGAGAAATAACATCCCCAGGGGACCAAAGCCCCATCTACAGTCCAACAGATATTTTTCAGGAGACTTATTAAAGGTTGGCTCTAAAACAGGCATGAATATTCTCACCAGACCCAAGAGACATCGGATTTCATTGACTGCTCCAAGACAGCCCAGGAATCCCATCAGCATGGTGAGCGCCCCAACACCGATGAGGATGTATGCACCAGTCTTCAGGGAGGGAGATGACATCTCTGTAGGAGCCAGGAGAGGGAACAACATTAGCTACTGACAAAAAAAATACGTCTGCCATCACCATTTATAGAACTGTCTCCATATCTACTGATAATTGTCTTTGTCTGCTACAAAGGGGCTATATAGAGGTGTGCCAAACATGGTGACAGAAAGATGCTTCTGGTTGTCTTTTGATGAAGGTAGACTTAAAAGCCATCCTGCAGGTCTCCAGAGTCTGGAAGATCCAAGGTCACCCCAAACAAATGAACTTTGTTTGAAGAAAGTTATCTCCTTACTGGAATTTTACTCCCTCATGAATGTACTTCAAGTAACATTAAGATAAAAGATTATCTACTCCACAACTACTGTATATTTGCTTCAATTCCCTTTGCTATCTTCAGGGAAGCTTTCTTCCAAGTCCCAAACTCACTTTTTGGATAGCCTTTTCACTTTAATGCACTACTTCTTGTTGTAGCCATTCTGCTTTCACTAATCCACTTACAGTCAACATTGGGACAAACTAACTCTGTGGAGTGAAACATGCAAGAAGCTACAGCTAGTGTGGAGCACAGATGATGTGACAGGTTACTCAGCAAGTCAGGGTTGAATGGCTTGTGGCCAGGCACTTACCACAGGCTGCTGCAGCACCTGTGCACAACACCCTGCTATTCCAGGATCAAAACAGATATAATACTCAAATTAGCTACTTTTACAAATCCTCCCAGCTATCCCCTGCTATTGTTTCTAATGTCTGTGCTTTTGAATGCTCAACCGTTTTTTAACCAAGTTTAGGTCAGATTATTTCAGACATGCTGGTGATGTCAGCCCTCTCCCCTCTGCATTTAGTACTGCAAGCAACAGAAGAAAAACTCCTACATTTGACTTGGTCAGCAGACTGTTTCTTGCAGAACAGGATTGGAGAGAGCAATCATTACAGCACAAAAGCTGAAAAGATACTCTGTCTAGAAATAGTAACTAGAAACCTCATTTATCATTAAGAGACATTACTAAATCTGCAAGCTGCAGGGTGTAGGGGAATTCTGGATGTCCAATGATTAATGAAAATAACACGCTTAGAGCTCAGCATTTAGTTTCCTGAACTGAGAAAGTCTCAGGAGGCAAACTTCCTCTGAGCTCCTCCTGAAATCTGTTAAAGGAGAATAATCAAGCCCAGACTGATACTCTCCACGCTAATATATACTTCCCCCTACTTCTGATACCTGGCATGAGCCACCAGCTTCCAAACTTTTTCCCTAAAACATGCTGAACATAGGAAAGTTCAGTTATCAAGAAGTGAAGCAGATCCATTAGCCACACAGGTCACTTCAGCCTTGATTAACTTCCAGGCCTGGCTGGACATATGCCACAAACCCCAGGATACTGCTTCCTCACCAGTCCTGTGACTCTTGCTGTGCAGGTTATGTGCTGATACTGCAAACCACTTACTGAAGCAGCAGCCTTATAGGAGTGTCCTTTACAAATCTACCCTATTCCCTCCCTCAAAATCAGCTCAGCTATCATGCAAGTCAGTGTTCAAGTGCCCAGGTTGCAGCACCTCCCCAGTGCTAGATAGCAGTTGCTTTGTCAAATTCCCATTAGAAGAAAGAAAAAGGTATTTCCAACTCAAAAGCCCCTTGGAGAACTGACAGTGTCAGGGGACAGGAGCCACACTTGCAGTTCTCATCTGCAATAGCCTTGTCTTGAAAGAGAAGGCTCTGAGGGCATTCAACTCTTGCTTGTTTGCCGTCACTCCGTGTTTTCCCCTGCGCTGGGCAGGCAGCCAAGCAAGTACAACAGGCTCCTTTGGCAGCAGCTGGAGTGCCCTCCCTGATGCCTAGGTTACTAAAGCAGAGGGAAAGAGGGGCAAGGCATGGGAAAGGAAACGAGGGGGCAGGGAGAGAGCTGATACTGGAAATCTCCAGGAAGGAAACTAAATTCTTAAATGCTCTGTTAGCAGAGATTCTGAGCAAATGGGAAGAAACAGAGCCAAGTTCAGTGACTTCTCTCTCCACAAGTAGCTGTAACACCCATCAACCTGAAGGAATCAGCTGCTGACCTACTGGTACTAAGCACACCTCAGACTGTGAGGGGTACTGCCAACAGCCAGACCATGATAAGCTCCTTTTAGGCTGCATGTATTAAAAGTTTGTTTCTGCTCATGCCCCCACTTTATTAACCAACATCCCTTGCTGTGCTTCTTGACCTTCTAGTACCGCAGTAGCAAGCCAGATGCCACAGTACAAAAGCAGAGCAAGGAGCAGTATCTGCATGCGTGGTATTAGCAGGGATGTCTTCTTCACCCAGCACCTTCCAAAGGAGGCCAGAGTGCTCAGCAGGACTTGGGAGACAAAGCCCTTTGCAGAATCAGTGTAGTTAGGAACAGGGCTATGAAAGCCATTACTGTTCATCCCCCACATGCAGGCAGCCCTCCTGCACCGTCTGACGCTGCTGCCCAACTCAGCAACTGTGGACATAGTGATAACAAGTAACCAGAGCCACCAAGCAGAAAAGTTTTAAGTGTTTCTAGCAAAAAGCTCAAAGGAAGCAGAGCTTGTGCAAGATGGAGCTGAGATACTCATTTGGTGAAAGCCCACTTACAGCCCTGTGAAGCCCAGACTCTGCTAAGCCAGCTCAGGTTTTTGGTTTTTGCAGAAAGCAGACCCTCTGTTAAGACTCAAGTCTAAGTTTGTGGCTGACTTTAGGGAAAGGAAGCTAAGCCCCTTGCACAACACAGAACATCTCTGATGTCCAAGGGTAAGCCTCATACAAAAGTATGTTTTAGAAGTCAAAGCACTTCACACATCCACACCCCCCAAATCTGCATCCTCTACTGGTTAGGAACAAATATCATCTCCTTTCAATGTGCATGAAGCATCAATAAAAGCAGGTACTTACTGTCTTTGGCATTTAAAACATTTAAACTGAAATAGATCATTACTGATAGAAAGCAGTGGAGGACTCACACAGCAAAACTTCATTAAGGCATTGGGGGCCTTTGCACTTGATGTAATAAGGAAATCATTGTGAAAACAAAGAGCATGCAGTGAAAATAGGATGAAATACCAGCCCCTGTGTTTAAGACTAAATATTTGGATTGTTGGTTGAAGAGCCAGTGGTCTCACTCAGTGTGACCCTGGTGTTTCCATCCACAAGACTAAGAGGAATGCTATGTCACCAGGGTTGCTCCCTTTCACCGTGTCCCTGATATCACATTCCCATCTTGTTAAACACCATGTCTGCTCAGGCCACATACCATGCACAAAAGTATTGCTATTCCTAGACTACACCATGGTCAAATACAGCCCCAGAGCAGAGTCAATTCAGAACAAGAAGGAAGATAAAGAAACACGGTCTTACGTAGAACTGCAATAAAACTGGTTTTGTCGGCCAGAATCCATATTCCAAACCCCAGGATCACAGCACCCAGAATCTGAAAGAGTAAGAACAAAACATACATGGTTTTGTGTAAGTTATAAGCTTAGATAAATAAGAGGAGGCAGTCACTATTATCCATACTTCCAGTTTCAAAACAATCATTCCTTTGCTGTTCCCACCCATCTCCCCTACGGTACTCCTCCCAGAGTAAACAGGATTAGCACAACTCCAGGAAGAATGTCTGAGCCAACTGCACAGGAGCCCCAAGATCTACTTGGGAGTTTTTCACACAGTATTTTAATAGTACATAATGTTATATAGGAGGACCATTCAAAACAGTCTGAGGAAGAGATACCCTGCTGCTAGAACATTGTTGTCAGAAGCAAAAGGTAAGGCGTTGCTTCTGTGAAGAACCAAGGGAAAAGACAAACACATGATTTAAATTTTTTTTTTTTAATAGAGAAACCCATGACTCTAAGGGCCAGGCTGGAAGATAGCTGACAAAGGATTAGATATCTGGCAGCTGGAACCTCTCCAGGCAGGAAATCTTTGGCTTGTCAGGCTCTGTTACAATGTTATGGCCTCAAACCACAAAGATAAAAAACCAGCAGCAGGTTCTCTTGAGCAAAGCGCTTCCTTCGCCCCTTCCAAAGCCAAGCTTAGGCATTTTGGCTTGGCCCCTACTTTATCCCAGAATACCTCAGCCCCCCCAAGCCAACACATCTGAGCCTCAACAGAGTCAAGAGTTATGAAACATTAGCTGTGGCCTCTGCCTTGCTCACCACACAGTCTTATGTAGGGCAAGGATTAGTAGAGCAATACGTCCCTGTGAGGACTCAGCTGGATCCAGACATTGAATTCAGTAGTCAAGCAACATACACATTTTCCCATCTCACTTTGAAAGGTGGGGGGAAGCATGCTCAGTTTTAGCCATGCTCTGTTTTAGCCTTCACATATCAGCAAGACTTCAGGTTTGACAAGAAGCTGAAACTTGTGCTGTTCAGTCAACTAGGACTGGAAAATACTTGTGCAGAGGTCCAAAGTAGGCTTTGAAGAAACGAGGAGTGGACAAGAACTGCAAGTGAACTGAAAGCAGCTGTTCTCACATCAGCAGGATTTCAAGATATGATGTAGCGAAATAAACTAACAGGGCTAAAGAGAGATTGCAATTCTGTGCTTCATTAGATAATGTTTTAATACCTGGGGGACAAGGAAAATGCCAAACCACCACCTGAAGCAAGCTGGCAGAGAGGGTTGTATGGACAGGCATTGGCTCCACATTTTGAAAGCTACACTAAGCTTTAGCTGTTCATACAAAGAAGCTTTTTTGAACAAAGATAAAGCCACAGTCTGAAAAAAGCTGCTTCCAAGCTTTGCTTCCTGGCAAGAAGGTACATCGTGTCGTTAGCTCTGGGGACAGCATTAGAAAGTCATCAAGCAAGTTCCCACCTACGAAGAGTGTACTGCCTCAGCTTCAGAAACCATGTAGCTGCTGTATCACAGAAAAAAAGAATTCCCCTTTGCCTTATGTCTGTCCAAACATGCTGTACCCACAATGCTCAGTCTGCTGATCAAGCTAGAAAGGCCCCTTGAACATTCAACAGCTGGGACACCTAAAAAATTCCTTTCAAACTTGGTGCTATCAAGAACTGCTGAACTGACAGTTTAGGGCAGTCTCACATTTAAACTATAGTTTTAATAAACATTTGTCTTAACAAAGATGCAAACCGGGCTGTATGTGACATCCCTTTTGGTTCACTGACCCTGAAATGTCACCTAGGTTTTGCTGTTGCTGACAAAACACAGAAGGGCTGCTGAGCAGCGTTCCTGGGAAGTTATTTGTTATGAGGTGCTCAGACTATCCAAGGCCTGTTTCCACTCTGATCTTTGCTCCAGTCCACAGCTTGTGCATTTGCCAGGAGCTGCTGTGGAAAACACTACAAGGGGAAGGCAGGGGGACAATAACTGCAGGCAGGGAGAAAACACTGTCCCATTAACAAGAGTATATTTACTTCCAAGCAGGATAGTATCTCTGCTCAGTATCTTCAGAAGTTTGCATCACACAGTAAGGCTGCTTCTGCCACTGGCTTGCCTTCTTCCATAGAAGAAATCACATCTGCTTTCCACGGAGTTTAATTCCTCTACTCCACTGCTGTAAACTCCTGAAGTGGGGAACAGATGTCTCCCCTCCTCCATGGGGGGAGGAGGTTTCACCCCCAGTTTCAGCAAAATCTCCTTCTACACCCAAGCCAGAAGCATGCAGATCCCTCAAGACAGGGTCAGCAGTTTCCCACAGAGAGCTAGTCAAAAGGGGCTTGGAAAAACTAAGTTGTGATGGAGCTGACTCATCTTTCTGGAAAGAGCAGCTGGGGGTTCCCAGCTGTCCTGTCCTCCCCCGGCACTGCTTTCCTTCACGCCCAGATTGTGTGATGAACCTGGCACAGGGGCCAACAGAAAGGCTCTAAAACTCCTGGCTTTGCTTTGGGTAGCAGCCTTCTCCTGCATTTACTGAAGGGTTAGAAGTAGGACTGACAGTTATATATTCCAAACAAATAGTTTCCAGGGACTGTTAAACTTGTCTTGAAGAGCTGTTTTCCCTTTAAGGAGAAGCATGTGCTGCAGCACGTGTCTGCTAGCCAAGAAGGTAGATGTGTTAAATTCTGGTTAGGAAACTAAGATTATACTCCAAGCTTATGGTTCTGGTATCTTTCCTAGCAAGCAGACAGGCAGTCCAAGTAACCTTCTTCCCTTTAACCAAAGCAGGTCAAACTCTTCCCTGAAGTAAGGCTTCAAGACTGCAAAATACCACTAAGTCCCTGAACTACTTCAGCTATAGCAAGCAACCTTCTCACAGAGCTCGAGCTGTAGAGAAGTGCTATTTCAAAGACTAACATCTAAAAAGAGTCCCTAAGGGCTTCAATCATCAGAAAGGCTGCATAACACACTTTAGACAGCAATGGCTGGCCTGCACAGGGTGCAATCACACAGGCTCAGCTCAAGGTCCAGAGCAGACACAGAGCTCTGTCAGCAGCACTGGTGCTCACCTTTGCTCAAGCACTCTCCTCACCAAAGCTCAACAGCTTCAGGAAACCAGCACAAGGCATTCAAAACCTGTCTGTGCTGACAGCTCACAGCAACTCAACGCAAGCAGTTTCTCTCCTAGATTAATATGGCTCCACCACACTGTATAAGGTCAAGAATCACCAACTACCCTCCCCAATTCAGACCTTGAACAACAATAATACAAAAACATCTCAGGTCAACTACCTCCTGTCAGAGGGAGGAAGTAACGTATGCCACCTTCCCCAATATCTGGCACGTGAAAAAAGCCTGCCGCCAGTCAGGACAGAAGTACACTCAAAATCTTCACTCTAGAGAAGTATCAAGCTCAGCTAGAACACTGTGGCTTTGGAGACCTCACTTTGACAGAGCAGTCCAAGGGGAACACAGCACCTGTAATGCACAGCAGGGTTAAAGAGCTCATTTAAAGCAGCTTCTACCTTTAGTCAGCACAGACCTCCTGACAATACATCCAAGCCTAAAGTTTTACTCTCCAGGCCCAGATCAGCTTTCCACAAGAGAGAGGGGGGCTGGGTGCTACACCAGAGGAGTTGCCTTGGAGCAGGGTGTGCACAAGAGAAAGAACAGCTACTTCCAATCACTTGCGACTCAGATCGGAGCTCTCAAACCTCTCCAGGGCCCAAGGAGGGATTCAGCACCTGCCATCCTCACAGTCTTGCAAAATATAGGAAAGTGCAGCACAGGTGTGGGTCAGCCTAACAAAGCAGTTCAGCTCTGCCTCCTGAGAGCACACCTATCCCCACAGGCTGCTTACAACCACGCCTGGCTCAGCAGAGCTGGGAGAGAAAGGCAACGTGGAATAGAGATGCCACAACGGCCACCGACAGCATACAGCAAAACCAGTGACAGTGTTGTAAGGTACTGCAGTATTTCAGGCTGTCATCTTCCTCCTTTCCTATGAGCTAGGCTGGCTTTCTTGAAGAGAACTTTCTCTACACAGAGATTAGCTAATGAACTCAGACAGAGGTTTGGGCATAAAGGAAAACTAGACAGTGGCCAGATACTGGGCTTCAGTAAGACTCAAACACTGTCTAAACTAATACAGCTTTGCTTCCCAGGGTAGACTGGTTGTTATCTGCTGCTTAAAATTTATCACTTCTTCAAGAGAGGAGAGTGGATGCTGATATCTGCAGAGGAGTCCTGCACTAGTAGGAGGACAGGCCTGGACTCAGATGATTTTTTCCTATCTTTAAAGTGGACTAAATCATACTCAGAAAGACCTAGTGGCACTTGAAATACCTCTCCTCTCCCTCCCAAGAACCTTCCCCATGGATGCTCTGAGCACCCCCAACTTCAGACCATTAGACTGCAGTTAACTACTCTTAGGATGGAAGTAAACACAGAGAGCAAACACAGTAAGCCAAGGGACACCAGACCCAGATGTGCCTCAAGTTCATCCTGTTCATCCTGTACCAGCACAGTGCAGCCATGCAGGAAGCAGGAGTGAAGCTCTGTGCAGGGACAGAGACCAGAGAGCAGTGCTCACCTTATCACAATTCACTTCTCTCCCTTCTCTCCCAGCCTGACCCTTCCTTTACTTACACACTGCACAAAGGATAATGATATCAGACAGGCTATTTTCTTGCTGAAATGTGGAAAGCCGAAACCTTGCACTTCCCCACAACACCATTCCACTGCAGGAAGGCATCACCAACAGTACCATCACCATCTACAGGACACACAATATCTAAGCACCAGAGAGTTGTATGCAACAATGTGTGTGGCCCTCCCAGACCGAATCTGTTCCAAAAGGAGTTCATCTTTTGCTAAGCCTGACACTGAAAATAACTGCACCCAGTGGGCTGTTTTATTTCCCCAGACAAGCCTGTCCCAGTCTCTCCCACCTCCCCAACTCCATTTCAAACAGGAGACTTGGACTAATTCATCTTGTTACAAATCAAAACCAGCCGCTGGGACTCAAACAAAATTAGCGTTGTTCTTTGAAGCCTGCCTGGCCTATTTAGGAGGGCACTGCCATTACTTGGCAGGTTTTGTAGCTTTACTGCTCAGGGACAGTTCAGCTGCTGCTCCAGATGCGTCAGAGAAAGTAGTTACAGCTACTCTCCTTCCAGAAAGAACCCAAAACTCCTGCTTTCCCTTCCTAAAGCAGGAGGGGAGCTGTGTGCACTGGAGGCAGCAGGTGGCTACCGGGAGTGGAGCTGCTTGGCATACTTGAGACACACACAGCAGCTCTGACATCCCTCAACTTCAGGGGTTCCCTCCCTCCTCCCGAAACTGGCCATTTTATTCAATGAACACACTAGGCCAACATTCAGAAAAAAAATATCTTCCAGCTAATTTTGGTCCAGGCCTTTCTTCTTACTCCACAGATGATCACAATACTTACAAGGAACAGGAGGTTGAAAAGGAAGAGGAAGTATTTGGTGACTTTTAGGCAGCCAGACCCCATCTTCTTTCACTTACAGGACCTAAGGGGAAAGCAGACAGACTATGAGTTATGTTACAGACAGGTCCTCTGGGCAGCTTCACAGCAACACCCTCATCCTGTGCAGAGCTCTGGATCATCCAGTGGGTCTCAGAGCACAAGCACAGACAGCACAGAATACCAGAACTGCCTTTTCAGGACAGCAAAACAGGACACCACCACCAGACTACAGTCACTGCTGCCAAGATCTCCTGGAGAGTGACATAGAGCTAGCAGCATATACAGAAGAGATTTAATCACAAGTACACTGCTAATTCCGTCACTATTTGTATGGACTTTGCAATAGTAGCATCAACCAAAAGAGCAACCCTAGCTACTACTCCTGGTGGTGAAAAGTGATGCAAGCTACTTCAATTCTCTGACAGCAGTAAAAGAGATGCATGGAGCTTCTGGAGCAACAAAGATTATTAAGGGGCTGGAGCATCTCTCTTATAAGGACAGGCTGTGAGAGTAGGACCTGTTCAGCCTAGAGAAGAGATGACTGAGAGGGGACCTCATCAATGCCTAGCAGTATCTGAAGGAAGGGTGTCAGAGGGTGGACCAGGCTGGGCTTGGTGGTGCCAAGCAACAGGACAAGAGGCAATGCACAGAAATGGGTGCACGGGAAATTCCACCTGAACATGAGGAAGAACGTCTTTGCTGTGCAGGTGATCACACACCAGAACAGATTGTCCAGAGAGAGTGTGGAGTCTCCCTCACTGGAGATATTCTAGAACCATCTGGACAGAATCCTGTGTCATGTGCTCTAGGATGACCCTGCTTGAACAGGGAGGTTGGACCAGATGACCACTGTGGTCCCTTCCAACCTGACCCATTCTGTGGTTCTGTCAGCTTTCCTGCTTCTCCTTCCTCCCCCAGACTCAGTTGTTTCCTACATAAACAACAGGGAACTTTGAAGTTCCTTAAAATCTCTTCTACCAAGCTCCTTGCTCCAAACAGACCATGCCAGAGAGAAGAATCACCAACCAGAGGAAGAGCAATACCACTCTGGGGTCACCAGTCTAGCCTGGGAAGAAACAGCCCCAAGAGAGAGCAAGGTCAGCAAGGTTCTCTGCTATCAGCCTGGGTGTACCAAGGGTCACCGGAGCCCAGTACGTTCTTTTGTTTCAATCAAGGGCTTTTGCTTAATCCTATTAAATATTTAGGTTAACTCCAGAGCTAAACTGGTATGTGGGCCTTGTTATAACTGGCTAGCCTTCCCAACAAGCAATGGTCACCCTGAAACTTCCAGGAGAGAGCACAAGTCCGAACTCTGTGGTTGAAGTTGCTGCTCTAACTTCAAGGAATGCCATGGCTAGACACTGTGCTAAGCCCGTCACTGCACAGCACCACAGATATAAAATGTCAGCCAACTGTGCTACAGACTTATCTCAAAAAAATCTCATCTGTATAGCACTCATTGTACCTAAGGAGCTTTTACTGCACAGTCAGGTTAGCAACATCTCAGTCAGTTTTTCTTCAGTTAACTCCTCAGGTCAGAGGCCATAAAGCCAGCAGTACACAAAAGTAGGTTCTTCAAATGAGCCATGGAAAATTCCTGTAATATTTTCTGGTCCATATGTACACCAAATATCAAACACAAACCATTCTCATTTTCAGTGCCCCTGGGTCCCTTTATGAGCTGGTTCTGTTCCAGCACAGATGCACTATATAACAGCTGCAACACTACCAACTTAGGAAAAGTGAATGAAGGCTCTCTGTTAGCAGAATTTCTCCTTTTCCCTGCAGGAGAAACGTTCTCTCAGGCCACTAGTCCTGGAAGGTACCAACACCTAAGGCTGCACTTGGAAAGGATAACTAAGATGTAAATTTTCCCATCCAGCTGGCTTGCTTCCTGGCTTCACCATGAACACTCTTAACAGCATCACAAACTGGAGCCTGGCAGTCTAACCAGAATGCAAAGGCAGCCAGATCCCTAGGTGATGGTGAATTTCTGTTATGGGAGTTACAAATGTTTTTCTCCTCTTTAACCTAGCCAAGAACTGAGCTACATAACAACCTCCTGCACAGTGCACTGGACTTCTTACCTTAAGACATGTGATCCCAGATGCAATCCACCTAATTTTCAAATTGGAGGGGGAAGTCCCAGTACTCATTGACTTGCTTCCTAGCACTAAAAGCCGTATGCTACCTACTTAAACTCTGCCCAGACTGTTTTGATTAGTCAGGAAAACAGAGATTTGCAAAGCTGTTAGGATCTTTATAAATTTCAGCTAATTAAGCAGCAAAGCAAGTTTACTGTGGAAAAAGATATGCCTGAGATAACAGGAGTAAAACATTGCTTTCAGGGCTCTTCTACTTCTAGCTATTTGTTAAAGACATACCATTTCCAATGTTTATTTTAAAAAAAACCAAAACAAACAACAAACCCCAACTGTGCATTACAGCATTATGCACCATTGTCTTCTTGCTACAGGGCAATGTATCTCTTTGACTCATAGCCATAAAGTAATTCAAAATACTGTTTTCATGTCAGAAGAGAAAAAGGGTCTTAAGGTTTTGCTTTGAGCTTTTAAGATACCTTAGAGCTCCACCGAAATATTACAGATTTTCCAATCTTCTGTTCTTTGCAAATTAACACACTTTTCTTCACTACATCAATGAAACTCTTCAAAACTCCATCTTCTGAAATTGCACAGTCATAAGATTAGCAACACTGTCATACAGTGGAAGCAGCAGCTCAATAAAATTTGAGATAGGCTTGGAAGCAGACAAGCTTGGAGTTATCACAACCAGGCATATCCACAGGCCACTCGGCAGCAAAAAGCTGGCTTAAGTACCATAGCCAGTGCTGCAGTCAGAGCTGCCCATTTGCCTTCTGAAGTTGGTCAAGTTTTGAGCCTTCATGTCTTGCAGCAATGCGTGCAGAGGTTAAATACATGAAGTTTGCAGCTTTCAAACTCCGCTGATTGTCCACAATTATTTGTGTTTTCCTTTCCCTCTCCACTCCTACTGCTTTGACCATTTGAATTTTCATCCCCAAGCAGCAACACTCATCCTTTTCAACAAGCCTGTATGTACACATCCAAATTTTCTCTGACATTCTCCAGACTGATGCCAGCTCTGCTGAGGATTTCATAAGAGACCTTCAGCTTGCAGAATGACATTTCTCCCAACCTCTCCTTCTCTGTCTTGTAAAGATATGCAGGATTATTTATGCAGTTTGTTGCTTTGAGGCACTACTGCCATAAAAACTTGGTTGCCAACACAGCCTGGTCAGCTGCTGTGTAGCTGATCTGGGTTCTTTCTTAGCTCAGGTTCAGTCCCAGGACCTGAGATGAGAACTAATTCCAGAAAGGCATCAATTGATCCAGAACTCAGCAGTTTCCTACCAGGAAAGAATGGAACAGGTTTGCATAGGCTAGGTTGTCATCAGGGGATGGCTTCCTGCCCCCTCCATGACCTCCAGCTCTCAGGCATGTCATTCTCCCAGCAACAGCAACGACAACAAGACCTGTATGTGGAGGAAGAACATAAAATCCAGGACATGTGTGCCTGAGGAGATGCAGACAGAGGCCTGCTTTGTTAGTGACTGCAGAGGAGTCCCATCACAGCTCAGAAAGTAACTAATTTTTATCACAGAAGCCTGTGAAACTCCCAGCCCCGCTCCTGTAAAAGGCGATCCCAGAGAAGGACAGGTGATGTGGGGAGAGGTGCATACCTCTGCCTCCTTACCCCACCACTGGCCAGAGAGGCAGGAGGGAGAAAATTCATGCACAGACATTATAACCACATCAGTGAAGGGGCAGAGAGGCTAAGTTAATTTTTAATTGCAATTCTGCTCTATCCAATTAGATCCTGTACTGCCTCCACCCAGGAAGCACTGCATGCTTGTTGCTCAGTGGAGTTTATGATATTTGGCCCAGGTTAGTGCTGTACATGCCTGGGCCACACAGCTCTGCTGGGAAGGGCTCGGCCCTCCTCTGCAGCACCACCCTCGCGCTCACTCCGCAGGTTTCTCCCTGATGAGCTCTGGCAGCTGAAACACCTCAGCTGCCAACTTACTGTATAGCACAAATAAGGGGCTCATTTATGAGTGCAATGAAAGAAAAGGAAGAAGAACCACAAAACAAACCAGAGCAGAACAGCTGTGGAAATCACCGTCTCAGTAGATTTACAAAAAGGCGCAAGTTCATGCAAACCCTTAAAGAGAGCACACATGTTCCCAAGAGCACTGAGCTCTGACAGTCAGTCCCAATACTCCCTATCAGGTAAAGAGGGTTCACATTTGACTGTATCTACACAGCTTGAGGATGCTGTCCTCTCTTCCCCAGATCCTGTTGCTTAAGGACAGGAAATGACTGGTTACAAAGAAGCTGCAGGTTATTTCTGTGTACTTTACCAGTTGCTCCCCACCACCACCCCTCAGGCTCTAACAATAGGGGACATAAAACAAAGGCAGACCCTATATGATGAGCTGCTATCAGCTTTTGTCAGGCTAGGATGAGGTCAAACCAGCATCAGATTTGGCTTTCACAAGTTGCTATTTCCTTTGCCCCCACAAACACCTCAAATGCCCTGTAAGGCTGGCATGCTGGCTCAGCTCTGCTGTCCCTCCTGCCTGCTCAAGGAGAAACTTCCAGTTTGACAGATGCAGAGATGCAGCAGCCAGCACTATGAACTAGGGTTCTGCAACATACCCTAAGGCTCCCAATCCTCCTTCACCTCTTGCATCTGATGTAGAAGGTGGGATCTTTGGGTGAAAGTCCAGCTGGTCCACTGAAGAAACCTCCAAAGCATCCTCAGCTGATCTCCAGCACTGCAGGTGCTTCTTGACACAACAAGCAAGCACCATCTTCCTCACTTACCTAAGTCTTACACATTGCAACAGGTCATTTCCCTCAAGATATTACAAGGCTGGACACTTAAAATATCTAAAGCTGTCCTGATCTGGTCTCACCTCCATGTCTTTTCTTTCTCACACCACAACATTGGCCAGAGTTAGCTGGGTTCATCTGCAGACAGATTGACCAAGAAATCCTGGAGATGGAGGAGCTCCTACTGCTGTACTCCAGGTTGCATAACTGGCTCCCTCTGCCCAAAGCAACTAGCAGGTGTCCCTAGGAAGGGATCAGTATGCTGCTGGTTCCATAAAGATCTTTATCTGCACAGTAATTTGCATGAGGTTGAGGCCATTCTGAAGGCCAGTGCAGTTAATTTTTGCAGTATTATCCCAAACCAGAAGCCAGAACCATATTAGAGGCATAGCTGGATAGAGGCCCACAGAAGCCAGCAGGCTAAAGAAGTTGCTCACTAAACGGCCACTTTCCAGCTTCAAGGTAGACATCCCCATGCAGGAGAGACTGGGGAAGGGGCAGCTCAGAAAGCTGTGGGCCAGAGGAGGAAACAGGTTATTCTTCGCATGATTTTGAGCCCTTGCACACCAAAGCCTGGCTGTTTCTCTATCCATGCACATGCAGAACAGACATTTGGCAATCAGAAAGTCTCCTGATCATGACTGATGAGACAGGACAGCTTCACACAACAGTACCAGTTAATGAACAATGACAGAGTTACTAAGTCTCCTGTTAACCAGGTACATCACTGCCCTCAGGGAAGGGACTGTAAGTTACAGCCCCGTTAACATAGAAAGAATATCCTAAGGAGTTCATCTAGTTGACGTTAATATACAAAGACCTTGGACTTTCAGTACACCTAGGAGGTACATCTTGTCTCTGGCAAGCAAATAACCACAGAGCTGATGAATGACCCAAGTCTGAATTCACTGAACTTTCCTTTAAGCTTCACTGAGATAATACCAGCAGAGTAATGACCTTGAAAACATAAACAAGATTATGTTTGTCGTGGAGATTTTCCAAATAGCATCTCTTCACAAGGTACAATGGAAAGACTGAGGAAGGAGCTGGATCCTAAAAATTAAGGTATACACATTACATATATATATATTTATATGTGTGTATCCCAGTGATACAGCTACCGTTTCTTTTTGAAGGAAAGTGTCAGTACAAGGTAGAAAAGTATTTCTGCATAATACAAATTTTGAAAACAGAACAAACCAGACCCTCTCTTATTCCATCTACTATTAGAGACAGTTTCTTCTTAAGTAGAAGCAATTGTCCTCAAGAGTAGAGGAGATTGTCTGAGGGCTAAGCACAGAGAGACCAGCACAGCTACATCAACCTGCAAACTGTAGCATCACACTTAATTATCAGCAAACTTTGAACTACCAGCACAGACATGTACAGTGAGACCCTAACAGCATCTGCAAGACAGAGAATCAAATGTGCATGCAGTCCCTCTGCATTTGCTATTCCTGGGGCAAAGGGAGCAGAGAGCAAGGCAACAGCTGGCTGTGAGTACTACAGAAATACCACTGGAAAGAATAGGTTTCTCAGGAATAGTTTCTGAGCGAGCTTATCAGCTCATACTGCAAAGGTAGACTTGCTCCTGGTGCACCTAGTAAGACATTCAGCTTTTCTGTCTGACTTCTGTAGTTAATATACTGTTGTTTGAAGTATCTGACTAGCAACTGCATTCTCCAGCAAGACCCTAGATTAGAAAGCACCCGTAGGACTACCTACGATGGCACAGATTCTTCAGTTTGTTTTATCACAGCAAGTACATGTTGTGTATTTTGTAAAAAGGAAATGCGTATTTTAGAAACGTACTTCTGATGCTCGACAGGAAGTGATCAGATATTTATAAACCACTATCATATCGTCAAAAAGAAACCAAGCCCACAGTTCAGTATCAAAGAGCAGGAGGGGTTTTAGAAGTGTCTGTTTTCATCTCTGTATTTACAAGCAATGCAACAGGTTTTGAGAACATCTGGCCTTCACACTTCAGTTTGAAAGCCAACATTTACGTAGGTCTTCAGTCCCTACAACTGGCAAATTGAGAAAGTTCTTTGCTACTTTCAGCTTACACACTCATGCTTGCACAGCATGACAGTATTTGCAGGAAAGATTTAAGCAAAACTTTCCATGCATCAAGACCAGAGATACAACTCTGCCAAAAAAAGAGAGGCAAAAACGAACCCCAAACCCCACAAACTGTCCCAGAAGTCACTTGATTCTCCTCTCTCCTCTAAAAAAAAAAACCAAAATAAAACCAAAACAAAACAAAAAAAAAACACCTAGAAGAAATTAATCAACTTACCAAAAATAGCAGACAGAAGAAATAGCCAAAAGTACAGTTTAGTGGACTTTCTCTTTTTAATTACCACGTATTAGAATGTTATTTGTGCAACCAGCTCTGCAGGTCAGGTCCAGAAAGAGGTCTCCACACTGACTAAAGCCAGCACACAATGCAGTAAAAACGCAGAGTTTTCACAAAACTGGTTGGGCAACTCTGTCATTTGACTACACTGGCTCTTTAATCACTTCAACAACAAGACCAGCTCAGCTTTGTTTTCTGCACTTGGAGTTGTCAGGCTGCAAACTTAACCTCTGAAATGGATGTGCCCACCAGCTACCACATCTGTCAGTGGCACTAATGTGTCAAAAACAGTCCCCCTGCTCTGGCCTGCCCCACACCTCCCCACAGAGGAGCAAAACCTGTGAGCAGGACCTGCACTCCAAACTGCAGCAGGCAGACCAGCACAGACAAGCAGCACTCTGCTTGTGCTCAGGTCAGCTTCTCCCCAGCATGGTTCTGCAGCACACAGGATGCTTCCAAGTGTTTCCCTGTGCCAGTCACCAGCCTGGAAATCCCAGGTGCCAGGACATGCACAGGACAGGCTCCCCTACCTCCCTTCTCATGCAAGCAATGCCTTGGAGGTCAACAGATCTCCTCCAAGGAGTTGCACAATACCCCTCCCAATGCCACTTGGCTTGGAGATACCTTCCTCACACCCAGCAGCTTTTTCCCCCCGCCAAAGCACCCAAAAGCAACCGCAATCCAGGCAGGAAGAAAGTCTTTTTTTCTATTTTATGAAACAGAAACAGAGATTGTGAGACTTCAGTAGGAGCCAAGTGGTATAACTGATTTTTATCTTTTCTGTCTCCTCCCATAAAATGCAAGAGGTCAAGGTCGAGGACTTTTTACTGTAAAATTCCCTTTCCAAACAAACTCACTTTCAGTTACTTGCATTTTCTCAGAGGCTAGAGCAAATAACTAGTGGGTGATTAGATTCAGCACCCCCATGACATGTTTCTGAGAAGTTACAGCATCTGCTTGACCTGGAAAATGAGGTTTCCTACTCTCTTGGTTCTTTTCAGGAATTAGCAGAGAAAGTGGTTTTACTTCAAGGGCAGGAAGTTTTCCATAGCTTAGCAACTTGCACAGCACTTAAACAAACAACTTCTCGCTCCACCTCCCCTCTGCTTATTGAGTCTTCAAACCACACACCTCCACAGACAGGTGGATGGGGCTGAGCAGAGCCTGGGCACCAGCACCCAGCATGGGAAGGAAGCTGAGCTTACCCAGCACCATTATCAGTACTTGCAGGTTCTCCTGGAGCTCATTTCATAGCTGAAGCCAGACACCTCTAGAAGTCAAAGCACTAGAGATTGCCAATTCAGAAGGGCATAGGGCAATGAGCACTCCCTTGTCCTTCTCAGATTAACCCTCTGGAGAAGCTCAAACACCTTGCCAAACTAGCTGACTCACCAGAGCAATGAAGTCCCTTGCGGCTGACAGACCAGCCCACTAGAGAATGGAAGTATCTTCTGCCACCAGGATTCTCCCTAAGACATCTCCCCACAACCCCTCCACCTAGAGTACATCCACATGATCTCAAGTGGCAGAAAAGAAGAAAAAAACAACAAAACAAACAAACCAAAAACCCAAAACCTACCACGAAGCAAACAGAAGAGGCCTCTGGCTTGTTATTCCAAATGACTGTGGAGCTTTAGAATTAAGTAATCTTCCTTGAACAATAGATGAGACAGGCTAGTAGTCTACTTTAATCATATCACATGCTTTGTATCAGATCCTTTACTGATAGCGAGGCACTGATCTAAAGAAGCAGAGGCTTTAACCCTTTAGCCCACACATGAAGTAGAGCTGGAAGAGTACTGCAAACCCATCACGACTGGAAAGTGAGAAGAAGTCGTACTGGCACAGCAAAGTGCCTCAGGACACAAGGGGATGCATCTTTTGGCTTACCAGAAACAGTCCCTCTATCATGTGTAATTTTAGAAAACTTTGGTTTGGCCAAATAGACCATTTGCTAATATGTAGCTACCTGAACCACTCCTGTGCCCCTGCTAGTATGTTGGCATGGCTATATGTGATTCTTGAGCAGAAGAGCATAGATCAGCAGCTGTAACAATGTCCCCTCTTCAGCAAGGTCTCCCTACCATCACCACGGGCCTCCGATCTGAAGGCCCCCACTGCAGGCTGACAGTACAGAAATCAGTAGTACAGGATTCCTGCTAAATTCTCACACAAAGGAACCCGATGATCTCTCCCGGATTTGCATACCAGGGAAGACAAGGGAGGCAACTCAACCAAACAGTTTGTTAGAAGCAGACGGGGCCAGCTGAGCCTGGGGTCTCCAAGCTCAGTGGTACAGAATCACACACGCTGTGGCAGCAGTGACACAGACACAAAAGGTTACTCCCGGACCCAGCCTCTGCCCCAGAAGAAGCTGTACTGCCACCAGATCATCCCAGGGTCACACGAGACCTTGTGCCATGCTGGAGCATGGTCTGCCCTGCTGACGAGGGGAGCATTGTCACAGACAGTCTGAGGATAAACATTTCACAACATCCTGAGTTTCATGCCACAGATGCCACTTGGCACTACCAAAGGGTATAAATGAAAAGAGAAAGCCGGAACTATGAAAAGCTCCTGAGAAAGGGATTTTATCTCAAGCAGCCCGTTTCCAAAATGACGACATACAGAGAGCAGAAGGGCAAGAAAAGCCCTAAAGGGCAGGACTTTAAATCACAGTTATTTTGAATCATTTCCTGCTATTCAAAAATATTCACCTAAACCACATTTTCCCTCTCCAAAATCACGGAAAATAACACAAATAGCTTCACATTTGTAACTGGCAACCTGGCCACAACAGCCAAGCCCCTTGCTGCCCTGATCAATCTGAGGATGCAACTCAGAAGCTATTTCAAACCTTGCTCTGGAACAGTCAGTCCCAACAGCGGCTGCTGTACAGTCTCTAAGATGTACAGCAGCATTGTCTAGCACTTTTTCCTTTCACCTTTAGAGAACACTCTCCTCATGCCAAGCTCTTCCGACAGGAGACAGAAAGGGGAAAAGAAAGCAACATTGTACAGCAGTAAAGGGCAACGCTGTGAGGAGCAAGAATAACACAGCATGAGCTGTTACAGAAGCTGCAGCGAAGCTGCTTTGTTCCCAGTCTGAGCATTTTAAGAAGTGAAATGCCACCATAAGAAATCTCAGCGCACAGGGCTGGAAAACAAAGGGGTCCTCTAGAAAACACTTAGCCAGCTGGAAGAGATACCCAAAAATTTTTGGTTGCCCTTCTATGGAGATAGCCCTGAACTCCAAGTCAGGCCGCAATACACAGAGGTGTTTTGCTACCCTGATGATTGTTACACTACCATGCAGGTAATCCCAGCAGAGTTAATTGGAGCAATACAAGAACATTGATTAGTGATAGACCTGCCACCTGCAGTTAAGATCACTTCTCCAACCCCATCCCCCCACCTCCCCCCCCCCCACAAACAAAAAAAAAAAAAAATCAATCCTTCAAAGCAATACATGTGTAGGTTCTGGACAGAACTGTTTCAAGCCAAGAAGAACAGACGTATGGGATAGGTTCCCTAGGAATTTGGCAGTTAAAATAGACAGCAAGGCTTTGAAAAGCTGGTTCTGTTTTGGGAAAAAGATGGGCCTCCTTGGAGTCTGCAGACCTATGCACAGCAGTCTGGAAAACGGGTTCAGCTGAACCTGAACCAAGAGAGGCTGGGTGGCCTCTTCTTCCCTGAAAAAGTCTCCTTTTCTATATTTAGAGCACAAATATTTCAGAAGACTATTTGATGGAGGAATACTAGAAGAATAAGATGGAAAAGAGTAGTTCAGAGGTATCTACTTTAAAATAAGAAAGAACCCAGAATAACTAATTTACAAATAGTCCGATGAGCCTCAGTGCAGACATAAATGCTCCCATTTCAGAGGGAAAAAAAAGCAGGCTGTTGCATCTTTAACCAGTAAATCATGACTGAGGCTAAGACTACTTTTTTATAGGATCACAGACAATTTTTCCTTACTTGCCTCTGTCCCACTGCATTGTTGTCTTTCCCCCCACAGCCCACCTGATTTTACTTCACATCAGCTCCACAATTTTTAATCAAGCCAAACTTACCAATCACCTAAAACTACAGCAAGGAGTCTCATGCCTGCTGCCTGGGCAGGTTATGGCTGTGACACACAGCTCCCTCTGCCCCCAGCATACACACCCACCCCTCGCTGGTGCAGCAGCTTGAAACCCAGCCCAGCAAAGCACCACTACCTGCTCATCCTCTGATGGGAGACTGCCAGCAGGAGAACCACCCATCACAGGTCACCAGGGCTCTAAACTGAGATCCTGGGCACAGGAATAACCATCAGACGGCACCACAGTAACACAGCTGCTGACCTGGCTCAGCTCACACACGGCTGCACAAGCTGTTCTTCCTGACAGCAAAGACCCTGTGGAGAAGGCTGTCTCTCTTTTGGGCAAACAAGGAGCAACTGTTTAGGTTCCCATGGGACAGCACCGGGTGCATGGCCATATACACGCCCGTGGGTCTTGCTGGTGGCTGACAGGTGGAATAGGAAAAGGTTTCCTATCTGCCTGAAGCTACCCAAAGCAGGAACCTAGTGTTTTACTACAGGATCAAGTCTAAATCACTGCTACAACAGCCTCCAAAGCGACAGACTGGTAAGGAATGCAGAAACACTCAGGCTCTGAGGCCACCAGCAGGACTGCAGCAACAAATCAAAGAAGCCTTTGAGGTCTTGGACTTGGGAATTAAAGCAGCTTGCCATTCCTCAAAATAGCCCTTCCTTGAAATAGTCTCTTCTGCCAAGGCAGCAGCCAGTTTGATGCAGTTTTTGACATTAAAAAATTTCCATGAAGTTTTGGCAATTCTCTTTTTGTCACCTCAGTTTCATTCCAGGAAGCCGTGAGTCACAACACCTCCCCGAGGGAGAAAGGGCGAGAGTGACATTTCAGGTCCTCTCACATCAGGCAGGAGAAGCACCGGCAGCTGTGAGCAGCACCTCCAACTCCTCAGGAGCAGCCAGGACCACCCCCATTTTAGCTGCACTCGCACAAGGTGTTCTCACCCTTGGAGGATCTGGTGTGAAGGAGCTGCTGTGCACAGGTGCTCTGTGCACGGGGAGCAGCCACCCATTCGGCGAGGCCCACGGAGGGGCTGGGGCTCGCCTGCAGGATGATCTATCACACAGGGCTCTGCTCCCCCACACCACCGGCCTGCAGGAACTCCTCACACTCCTGTGCAGTCTCACCAGAGAAGTGCAGCAGACCCCGTGGGAATCAGAGAAGGGCTGTGGCTTTACCTTGTTTCACAGAGCTTACCAGGGCTTCTCCACACAGCTGTGGTCTAGCACTGCTCCACACAGCAGCTGCCGAGCAGAAGTCTTCTCTAATTAAAAGAGCTTCCTTCGGGAATAGGCAGATTTACTGCACAACTCAGAGTGCTCTTTAGTTATTCCATGTGCATAGCTGCAAGCCAGCATTAGAAAGGGACCTGAATGCAAAGAAGAGCCCAGCAGCTTCTTAGACTGTTGGGAAAGTACATTTAGGCAGCTGGAGTTTTGTCTGGTTGGGGACTTCAGAGGTGAGCATAATTAGAACTCCTGCCTGCCTTTTAAGTCCCAGTTTCTTCAAGCGTGCAGCACAAATGCTGCAGAATAGTTGCCATATCTGTTTGGTCAGTGCAAAACACAAGGGAACAGCAAGGGCAAACAGCCTTGCCAACCTGCAGGTCAGCAGTCTGTCTCCTTAATACAAGTCTTGCTCTGCTTCTGTTTTACAGGGAGCCCCCCTCCCTGACACAGAAGAAAGGGAGTGAGGGAACAAGAGGCCAAGGAAGCACACTGGGAAGTTGAGGACATTCCAGCAAAGCCACTCAAGACTGACTCACCACCAGCAACTTCAATCCACATGGACACCCATGACAGACACACGACCAGTTCCACAGCAGGCAAGAGGATGCTTTGTGCCACAGAACCACAGGAAAGAAGCCCCAGAACCAATGCAGCCCTAGAGATGGTGTCCTATCACCACACCAGCCTAAACAGCACCCTTTTATGCAAAGACAAATTAATTGATTACAAGCAGAGAGGGGAAGAGCAGAGCAGTCTGCATGGTGAATTTCAAAAGCAGGCATGTTAGCTCTGAGGAACAAAATCCAAAAAACCCCTTGATATTGCCATCACTGAATACAGAACTTCTTTTCAATTTCTTTCCACACACATGCCAAGTAATGTTAAGTATGCCATTTGCAGGCCCAAGGAGAAATCAGAAAATAAAAAAAAACATGTAGGAAGGGAATAGGACACTCCCAACACAAATATTTTTTCCTCTATTACTAGAACACTTAGAAACAGAAACACCACAAAAGGTATAGAAACTTCCCTGGAAAGGTCTAACTAGAGCACCGAGGCATTTTGTGCAGTAGTAGAGATAATCTATTTAATTTAGACTTTGCAATTGATTCCCAACAAAACTGCTAACCATCTATCACAGGAGACGTATAGACTCCGGGCATTTAGGATTTGCATGTTCTTATATTATGGGATAACAGCAGCAGCCCTTGAAGTCCTAGTCAAGTGCCAAGACGCCCTTTCCACACCTGCCTTGTGAACTGTTCCAGAAGCCCTGCACCAATACAGGTCAGGTCATGGCCCCACGGCAGCTCAATGCACAAAATCCCAAAGAAAGCTCACTCGAACCTGTGCCGGTACACAAGCCCAAGCAAAACCAGCATTCTGGAGCAGGTTGCTCTTAAAACTAGACAGACTAGGTGCTGCATGGAGCCTCTCCTATAGAGGCAAGAGCTGAGGGCAACAAATTCCTCTGTAGTCCCTTGAACCTATCCTGGACAGGGCACAGAAACCTCATGGATCACAGAAGCAAAGACCAAAGCAAGGTGCTGGAGAAGAATATGGTCAGATCCAGTGACTGTAACCCCTTTTCCAGAACAACTGCGGGAAACAGCCTCCTTCACTCCCAACAAGTAACACTACTTCACCACATGTTCAGTTCCCGCTATGCAAACCCCTCTAAGATAATTCCTCTCCTTCCCCTTTCCCAAACTACCTCCATGGCAATGGATGGGGAGCAGGAGGGACCAAGGGCAGTTCCCAACTCCAGCTGTGGGGAGATGAGCTCAGCTCAAGGTGTCTGGCTGCAGCTCTGACAGCTCATCCATTCTTTTGCTTGCATATGAGAGACTGAAGCAGACTTGTTTTGCCTACAAAGGGAACTCCCCATTATATAACTTCAAATCTTCAGGCTGTTGGATATCCTAATGTATACAGTTCATCCCAGATCAGCATTTCTCCAGTACACATGGCCATGGGATTATCATCATACTGGAAGAGATCAGCAATCTGCTTACAGCTCAGTAACAATTTTGTAGTAAAGGGTAAAGCACTTTCATAATGCACCTGCCTCAAGGCTGTGCTGCAATGAAACTAAAATCAGCAGTCCAGCAACATCCTTAACAAATTCCACCAGTACTTTGCTTATGTGCAAGGCTCTTCTGGTCTTTCTCAGCTGGTCCTTCTCAGCTCCTGAGCTCCTTAAAGACAGACACAGCAGTTAGCACACTAGCTACTTTCAGAAATTAAGTACATGCACTGGACTTTGGTTTGACTTGCTTTTAAATGGTGGTGTCCCATTAGGTGGTGTCCCAGTTCTGAAGCTCCATCAAGGAGACAAAGAACTAGAGCAGTCAGCCAGACAGCCTGTGCACGAACCTATTCCCACAGGACAAAGCCTGTCACCAGCTTAGTCTCCTTCCTTTTCTCCCCTGTATTTGCTTTGGATGAGCCACAAACCACGCAGTTTCCCTGGCTCTGTGGTGTTCAAAAGGACACACGCTTCGGTTCAGAGTCGGCAGTCTCCAATCCCTGCTCCCATCCCCACAGGCTACTGTTTTATTCGCTTTTTCTGCTGTGATCAACCAGGCAGTCCCTTTCACAGAGCTGCTCACAGTAACGCCTCATCTTTCTTCCAGAAAATTAGCTAGCTCTGAATCTGTCAGTGCACACAAGAAGTGATTTAAGCTATCTCCACCACGCAGTTCCTTTGCTTCACTTATCACCCCATCTAGACTGAAGTCAGCCATTAACTGCTTCAGTGTTTCCAAGCCCTGATAGCCCAGAGAGCTTTCAGCAAGCAAGCTCTGCCACAGCCAACCAGCCGTCAAGGAACTGCTGGCACTGACTGTGCCTCCTGTATTATTCCTTTTACCATGCCAAGAGAGCCTGTAATTTTTACCCTTTTCTCCATTTCATTCCCTCCAAGAATACAGAAGAGCCAAAAAGAGACAGAGGTGGTTAGGTAATGGTTGCATCTCATTACACAGTTGCTAAAGGAAAGGTGGCTCACTCAGCCATCCCTTCACATGTATGTCATTAATCAGTAGCCTGTAGAAAGCTCCAATCCCACATTCCTTCAACAGATGCATTAGTGCAAGCACACAGTTTATTTTTTTGCCCATTAAAGCTGACAACCACATAGTGGTGGGCCCAGCTATCCCTCTGCTGCACAAAAGAACTCCAGATCTCTGGATGGCATGATCCATCTTCAGAGACAAATGAGGGCAGGGAAGAAGAAGGGGATACAGATATCATGCTCCTATTTTAGGGAGGTGAAATTAATGCACTCTATAGAGTGAATGCCATAATTCCTGGCAATAGTAAGTTAGTTTTGGTGCCTGTAAGTTTTTCCACAAAGGAAACGGAGGAGTAAGGGCAAGAAGGCTGTGGCTCCCATCACCCCTTGTTATACAGCCTCACTGGAAACATTGCTACCTCCTCCAGCCTTCCCAGCTACTCAGCCAGAGCCTGAGCCCCGACAGACCCACCCCCTCTAGCACCTCCCACTCACCACCCAAGAGAAACGATACTAGGAAGAAAGTGGTTGTCAGCCCACAGGTACCATTAAAGTGAAGCAATAATTACTGCTTCAGATATCATGGGGCATGATCCAAGTCCCAGCATCCCCCTGGCATTCCCATAACAGACCCTATCCCATCAGTGCCCAAAGGTCTTTTGGCACAAAAGGCAAATGCCTTTTGCCTGTGTTGTGTGCTCCCTGCTGTAACAATGCCAGCGGGCAGCAAGAAACACAGCCATGGTTTGACTTGAAAAGTGCCCTGGGGCCTGTGGTTACCTGAGGTCTGCAAAACTCCCACCTGCATCCCTCCGACTTAAACATCTACTGGATGAACACCTGCAGTCCTGGATAGATCCCTCCTGCTTTACAGCTGTGAGACTGTAACAGTGGAGTAACAGGAGAGTGATAAAACCTTTCCTTGGTTACAGTCAGATCAGTCAGATGAGAAATTTCATGTGAAACTCCCCTGCACTTCACAGAGCTTGAAGCAGAGTAGTTTGAGTAGCAGGGACAAGAAACCTCCATGGAGCTGCAGGAAGGCCTCGTTTGAGCATTTCCTGCACCAGCTTACAGTTGTAGGTCACACTACACCTGCCTGCCACCCGAGAACTAAAATAGAGACTATAACAGTAATGAAGAGAGTCCAGATGAGCCACATCATTAAAACCACTAAATCCTCTTAAGGGAGGAGCTTCCATGCAGCAGGACAGAGATTGCTCAGAGGGAGGGCTTTCTCCAGGCACTCAGCTTGCGTCTTGCTCTATTTCTGTCACACACAGGTAAGAAGCTGAACAAACACTGCAAGACTTCACCCAGCCCTGCAGCACAGGGATGAGAATGTCATCTCAGTGGTCCCCAGAGCCCTTGGCAAGGATGGAGAAACCCAGGCAAAGAGGGGTTCAGGTCCAAAGAGGCTACACCAAGCGAAGATATTTTAGCAGCAAGATCCTTCTCTGAGAGGGGTGTTAAATGACACAGTGTTAGGAGTGAGGAGAGGCTACTCACTTCTCTGAGCCACTCCAAATCCACACATAGGCTTGCAGAGCAGCTGGCAAACGTTCTTTTCAGCTGTGTGGGCTGCCCAGCATGAGCAAGCACCCATGGATTTTTTTTTTTTTTGTAAAGAAGCACAACTGCAGCCATAGGAGTTCCTGCTCCAGCCAAAGGACCAAAACCAAATGTAAATGTTAAAAACCACCTTACTGTTGCAAGAGGTTCTGCTATGGAACACTGGCAGGTTTTCCACTGCCGGTGCAGTGACACTGGAGAACAGGTCACGGTCTGTACCACCCAGTGCCCTTCTGCCTCATTAACACTTTCTTCCCACTTAGTGCTCATGAAGTATTTAGTAAGAGCTGAGCAATTTGTCATATGCTTGACATCAGCATACAGCAGCACACTACCGAGACTGCTCCTCTCACTAGACACCTCCATCTAGATTATCAGAGCAGTGTTTCTACACTTTGACCTTGTGGTCCACCAAAACAATTCTAGCCAAAGGCTTCTGCTTGACAGTTCTCATGCAGCAAGCAAGCTTCACAGCAGCAGGTTCACATCTCAGGCTTTGAAGGGGATTTTTCTCAAGCCAAAGATGTCTGACAAAGTAAAA
>WEKY01060607.1:18198-212320 GCA_013390045.1 Picathartes gymnocephalus | reverse complement strand
AAAAAAAAAACAAAAAAAACATTTCAAGATAGCACTCTTCAGCTGTTCACCCTTGCTTGCACAGAAGCACATGGGTGTTGTCAAAAGCGAACAACCCAGAGGCCTCACAAGTGGTGGAATGTGTACACCCCTGTGAACCTCTACCCTCAACAGCAGCTCAAACACCTCCAAGAGCAGCTCTTCTCCCCAGCCCCTACGTCTGAAAGCACTGTAATAGGTACTGGCCCTGCCTTACACAGCTAGTAATGTTTCAAGCTCTCATCTTATACACAGTATGTTAGAGCTTGTCCAAGACATAGGAACACCTTATCCTACACTAGCTTTACAGTTTACTGAAGCCAATGTTTAGACCAGGATGGTTGGGTTTGGGTTTTTGGTTTGTTATTTTTCTGTACCAAACACCCCATTTTACATTAAAGCATACAGAGCAGAGCTTTAATGGTCTGGGACAGAACCAGCAAGCCTGGAGTGTAACAAGCCTCTATCCCCTTATCAACAGATTTGTTAGCAGTCACATTGCATATGCAATTCGCAGCCAACATCTACCCAGCTGTTGAACTGCAAGCACTACTCTGAACTCCTCAAGGGATCTTAAAAGGAAGCGGGGAAAAGGGACACGGCAAGCTGGGCCAGCACCAGGTTTCTGTAGTCGTAATAGGGTAATATGGCTACAGAAGCATCTAATCTACATCTTGGAAATCAATCAAGACAGAGCCGACTGAAGCCAGCTGCATGCCCGGTCTCCTCAGCAGGCAGCAGAGGCACCCGGCCGATATCCCCGCACAGCAGCAACCCGCCGGGCCCGCAGCACCCGCTCCTGCGGGAACCGGGTCCGCCGCACCTGGCCACGGTCTCTCTCAGGTCACACGCGCCAGGGATCTCAGCTCAGACCCCGACGCGAGTGTGGAGGGAGAGGCGCGCCTGGGAGCGTCCAGCAGCGGGGATGGCGCCCCGAGAGGCTCCCCCGGCCCCGCACGCACCCACAGCCGGGAGGGGCGCGGGGCTGCCCGGGGCTGCCGGCCCCCGCCGGGGGCTAGCGAACCGCAGTGGGGGTTCCCGCCTCGGCCACCAGAAAGCCCCGCAGAAAACCCTCGGGAAGTCCCCGCCGGGCACGGCCCCCGTCCCGCCACGCCGGGTCGAGGGGAGCGGGGTGTCCGGGCGCGCTGGAGGGAGTCCCGGCCCGCGCCTCCTCCGCCTGTACCGTACCGTACCGTACCGCTCCCCAGCTCCCCTGGGGCGGGCGGCTGCAGCGCACCTACCTGCTCTGCTCGGCGGGCTGGGCACGGCTGAGCTCGGTGGAGCGCTCCCCTCTCCGCCGATGTGGCCCCCGGGGCGGAGCCGGCGGCTNCTGCCTGGAGCGGGCGCCTCGCCCGGGCCCCGCCGTGCCCGCGGCCATGGTCTCCCGCGGTCGCCCGGGGCTCCGCGCAGCGCCCGGCACTGCCCGCTGCCAGCCCCTGCTGCTTGCTCCTCTCACCGAGGTACACGCTTGCCATTGCCCACCTCTGAGGCCTCGGCCGCTGCCTCCTCCTCTCCACCTGAGACGGAATCACCCCGCTCCGCTCGGGCAGGTGGCCCGGCAGTGCGCTGGGGCCCTTTGCCCTGCTCGCTGCACTTGCCGTGAGCCCCCTGTCTGGCCTGTCAAGTTGGTGCAACAAGCGCGCACACACACAAACAACCCTTAAACCCCTTTAAGGCCGCTTGTGGCTTGTCTGGTGCTGCGAGACGCACGCTGTGGCTCCCTGCCCAGTGAAAGCAGACCTGATGACCCACCGAAAGATTTTTCCAGTGGGCAATTTCGCTGCCCCAGTGAATCCTGTAAACATCGCCCTGGCTGCGCATTGTTCCCCCTCCAAACCCAGTTAAGCTCTTGTTTGCCCCAGTGCCTCCAGCACTGTGAAGATGGTGGGGTGTTCGCATGCTGTGGCTGCTGTTTGCTCTGCTGACCAGTGCCACTCCATTGTTTCCATGGGCTTCTCTGTTTTGTGTCGTGTATCGCTCTGCGCAGCAGGCAGCAAGCTCAAACTACCAGCTCTTTGTTCTTGGCACGTGGCATAATTAGCCCAATGGGATCCTGCCTCATCTCTACTGGCAGAACGCAAATAAAAATAAAAGTGAGAAGGCAATCTAACAGTAACAACAATGTGATCCTCTGCAAATCCTCATTTCAGAGATACTGAAACCGAACCCATCGAGCCAATCCTAAAATGAAGGAAGATCAGGAGGTCCCTCACCCTTCCGAGGAGCAACATTCTTCACTTTTATGAATTCTGCTGTTCTGGGAGGAGGCAGACCAGCAAACCCATGCAGCCCAAGGTCCCAGCCCCATTCCTGTGGGCAGCAAAAACCAATTTGGCTTCTGTACTGAGACAGGTGTACAATGGCAACCTTACTTTCTCCTAACAAGATGCCTTTTGGTCATCTTTCTGTGTCTAAAGGCTGATTCCTTACTATGCCACCAGGCTTCAAAGAAGAGATTTTAGAAGGTCCCTTTCTGTGTAGAGCTTTATTCATTGCATTTACTTGACTTTAATTCTGGCATTTAGAGACCCATCCAGTCCAAACCTCTCCCCACAGCTCCCAATCATTTCCTCTGGTAGCAGGATTAAACACATCCTTCTTCCCTTTTTCAGCAGTGGTGCTCAGCAGCCTTCCCACTAGCCTGTATTTAATCCTGCAGACATATTTTTTTCAGGATGAGCATGTGGTCATGTAACGGGCAAAGCCAGGCCACATAACAAGTCCTCCTTCATGCATGGTGGATAGCGTGAGGCAGGAGGGGCCATGGGAGGAGGCTGCACCTGCAGAGCAGGTGTCACTTGCTGAGTGCCACACGCATTGCACCCTGGGCTCCACGTCCTCCTCTGTGCCACCAGCCAGTAACTGCAGGCTCATCAGCTGGCATGAGGGCTCCGCTGGGGAGAGGGGCTGGAAATGCAGGTGCTGAGGCAGAAGTGGGACAATAAGGTGGAAGTGAAATAACTTGCTCTGCAAAGGGAATTTTGTCGGTGTGGTCTCACCACCCCTATTTCTGCAGCTGTTCACAGCAATACCAGGGTATCCATGGCCTGCAAACTGTCTAATTTTGCTCAGACTCCTTCCTCATACAAAAAAAATGTTTAGGGCCAGTTGTTAGTGTCTAAGACAAGAACAAATTATGCATGAGAATTATTTGTGGCAATATCTGAAAACTCATATACAACCAGTCTTGGGGACTGTGGAAATCAGCAGCACTCCAGCATCTCTTTTCAACCAGAATTAACCTTCATTAAAAACACTTCTATTCTCAAACAAAATGTTGAAAGTACTTTTTCTTTACCCCTTCTCTCTCTGTAATTGTCTTTAATTCAAACACCTGCTCAGGCTTATGTCTTGTACTCTGTAAGCCAGAATGCTTACCTATAACGACACAAGGCTCGGTGAGGCAGGTGAAATAGCATCTGCCTGTTCTTATATTTAGTCTTCCTCATCTGGATGCCGACAGATTATCCAAGCCTACAGGTACTGAGCATGTAGCTTGTTTCTGATTCTTACAAAAAAGTGTCCTACTTTGAGGAAGGAAGCCTGGGCTGAAAATATTTCCCCTGAGGATCAGTGCAAAGGCTGTTTCTTAAAGAAAATGGGTTTTAAATAAAAAGTGATTACAAAGTGCAGTGCAAATGGATTGTGCCAGCAGCTCTGGTGCCCGAATTCATTTGTGTCAGAGGCTTTGAGAATGGGATACGTGTTAGCAAGGGCAGTGTGGGAGTATATATGCATCAGTGGTTGCATGTATAACTGGCCATCCTTGAGTGCCACTCGGATATGAACCAGCGTGTCTAGAAAAAGCATTAAGTCTATACCGCTGCATTTGCTGACAGGAGGGAATAGGTTTTAAAAGAGACCTTCCAAAGTGCCTGAATTTTATTAGAAAGTCTGACGTGAATCATGCTCTTCAGAAGGCTTGCAACAGGGACTTGGCAGCAGAGGAGAAACAGATCTACTGAGATGTTGCAGCTAAGCTGTGCACAGATGGCAGACTAAAAGCCCAAGTATAAACAGCATCTTTTACAATGTACACATCAGGCTGGATTCTCAGCTAGTGATTAGACAAAAGTGCTTGTTAGAAAACACCCAGGCTGGAGAAACCCACCATTATGTGGCATGTAAGGCCGAAAACCGGATACCATTTCAAAGGCAGCCAGAGACCAGCCAGTGGGTCATTGAGCCAAGCAATCTGTTTTTGCCTTGGGCCATCTTCGTTTCAAACACCACAACCTTTCCCTGTCAAATGAGTACTTTCTTTTTAGGAAGAATTAATCTCTGTACCAATCAAGTCATGGCCTATTCTGTGGATAAACAAGGGAAGTCTGCACAGGAGTCCAAGTCCTTGCGATGCAGCTTCATACAGGTTCTGATTCATTTGTACACAAGGTCTGTTTCCTCAGGCACAGGGGAATACTAATGCCCTGCACAGAGCTGGCTGGCTGTGCTTTTGTGGCTGCTTGCTGCCTTGCTGAGGGTTGTGAGAATCTGCACAGTCCCCACTGCTTTGCAATAAAAAACACAAATATGGCAAGGGTGGCTGCTAATTATGGGTGTTTGATAATGATGGAGACAGCTAGGGCCCCCTCATTCTCTGTTGGTAAACCCATATCTGGCTGGGAAGTGGCCATCCTGGAACAGCTGGATGTAAGCAAGGAAGTTTACACCATTTTATGTACAGGCAGCTCTTCTTGAGTCTCTGAAGCTGGGATGGAAGGTCGCAGGGTTGTTGGGCTGCAAGCTGCAGAGTGGAAGGGACCAAACTTCTTTTCTTTAGTCTCAGAGAATCTCTGAGAATAAAGGGTCTGACGTTCAGCTGGCACAGGTTGCTGACCAGTGTTGCATGCACCAGAAGGAGGAAATTAGTCTTTGGCATTAGGGAGAACAGAGAAACAGGAAGACACGTGGATTTCTAATGTTTGCATATCTATTTCCCTTTAAAAGGCTTTGAATTGGCCACACATTACTGTGACTCCAGGAGAGGAAGAATTTCTTTGCTGATAGGGCCAAAACATTGAGTGGTCCAGGTGATGCAGTGACAAGGGCTGTAATTATCAGTACAAACTGCCTATCTTTGAAAAAAAAAAAAGTTCTTTCAAAGTTGCTTTGACAAGGAGAAAAGGCTTCAAAAATAGAACAAAGAATTTCTGGGGAGAGGTGTTTCTGTTTAAACTCCAAGTTAAAAACAAAATGACCAACAATGCAGAGTTCATGGGGCAAGATTTTAACATATTAGGGGAAGAAATACGTTTCAAAACGTATGTTTTCAGGACTAAAATATTTTAAATATTCTGTGTTTTGAGACTTCGAAGTGCACGGCAGCTTTAGTAAACTGCCCTTATTTTCCTGATGACCAGTTGCCCTCCCCTGGCTGAAATGAGAAATGCAGGCAATTGAAGTTTTTCAGAAGTTGGACTTGGATAAGTTAAAAGCAAACTCTTCTGCCAGAGGCACCATATAACTGGGAAGCAGATTTGTCTGTAGATGGGTTATTTTGGATCCTGGCATGGGTCCCTCACATATGAATATTACAGAGGTGACAGCACTCCCAAACTTGGTATTTTGCAAGAAAATGTTGATCCCCCTCAATAAATGCTGGAAAATCCAGCACACAGGGGCGTGTCTTCCTGGGCACTAGATTTGAGACTATTGAACTCTATATTTTTGTGATCTGTTAAGCAGTAGCAAGTATGAAAGCCTGTGGCCCCTACATGTTGGATACCTATCCCTTGAGATGGGAAATTTGCAGGAGCAAATCATCAGGATTTCCCATCCTGTGCTTTTCATAATTTCTCCCTTTAAAAATAATTGTCACAGAAGCAAATCTCGAGAGTTCTGTGAGCAGGTCACAAACTTCTCTGGATTGAGAAGAGTTCATGACTGTTGCCACAGCCTTGCTCATTTGAGGCAGGTAAGACAGAAAATTACTAGATGGGTTTCAGAAATGCATCCCACTCACTAAGGAGCTCTTGCTAGTTTTGGTGAGCTCATGGGTATCCCTGGGTTAACAATCTCCACAGTGGGACGGGGAAACTAGGTGGATCTAGGATTTAACCCAATTTAACAATCCTCCTTGTGGCTTTCGCAGTCATCTTTGGTAACGGGAAATTAATTTCAAAGAGGTAACATTCAGGTTCAGTCCTTTTAAATACCTGTAGATATGGATGAACACCTGAAGAACTTGACTATATTCCTGAGACTCTATAGTAGACACCAACATTTTTTTTCTTCCTCTTACACAGCAGTATCCTGCTTCTTCAGGTGTGCTCTCTTTCCTTGGAGGTACAAGGTGTTTTGTTTGTGTCTTTTGCAGGTGTGCTGATTTTGGCTGGGATAGGGTTAATTTCCTTCACAGTGACTGGTACAGGGCTGTGTTTTGTGCTGAATACAGGGTTGATAATATGGAGATATTTTTGTTGTTTCTGAGCAGGGCTCACACAGAGCTGAGGCCTTTTCTGCTTTCCATGCTGCCACAGTGGTGAGGGGACTGGGGGTGCATGGGAGGTTGGAAGGAGACACAGCCAGGACAGGTGACCCAAAGTGACCAAAGGGATATTCCAGACCATATGGCATCATGCTCAGTATATAAACTGTGGGGAGAAAGGCAGGAGAGGGGACATTTGGAGTGATGCATTTGTCTTCCCAAGTAACTATTTCATGTGACGAGGCCCTGCTTTCCTGGAGGTGGCTGAACACCTGCCTATCCATGGAAAGAACTGAATGAATTCCTAGTTTTGATTTGTGTTCCTGGCTCTGTTTCCTTTTTTTTTTTAATTAAACTGTCTTTATCTAAACCCATGAGTTTTTGAGCTTTTACTCTTCCAATTCTCCCCTGATCCTGTTGGTGGGGACTGAGCGAGCTGCTGCACAGGGCTTGGTTGCTCTCTGGGGTTTCTTTGAATTCCAACCTCCTGTTCAGAGGGCAAAAAGAATATCCACTGTTCTTCCAGAAACCAAGTACAATCTTGTTTCTAAAGGCAGATTGCTGGAGCACAGTAAGTTTCACCTATAAACTTCTTTTGATCTAATATTTACAGACTGAAGTGATATTCTGGATTTTATGTGCAGCTTGCACTGTGAGGTTACAAAATTCCAAAGCACTACGAGATTCCTCCCCTCCCACAAGATTTGAGCTGTTTTGCTTAACATTATTTCTGAGGTTGGGCTGCCTGGCTAAGTATATGCATTTTTCTACTTGGTAGGAAGAAGAAGCCAGAGTGCTGGTAAGATTGCTTTCCTCCTAAGCTCATAACTTGAATGCAGAGTTGAATGCATCTGCCCTTGTCTTTCAAAATACGAAGAGGAGAATTGGCACTAGAAAAACATGGACACATCTGGGCAGATCTCATACATGATTCATTTCCGACACCCTGGTTGACCTGGACAGGCTTCATCTGATAGAAGGCTGAATAAATGTTTTCAAACATTCATCTATATCTTGAAATTTCTTTTAAGATTCTTTTAAAATGGATTGAGAGGAATGAACATTGGTGATCCCTGTTGATCTGCATTGGGGATGTGCCAGGAGAGCTGCTCTTGCCTAGGCAGTATTATTGCCACACCTCACAGCTCCAGAGACTGGTGAGAAGTCATCCTTTTCAGTCCAATTAATGTAAACACTTCAGAAAACCCGAGGAAGGAGAATCCAGTTCAAGGTCTGCCCAAGTAAATGAGAGCATTTGGGAGCTGGTACTGGAAGGCTGGGTATTTTCCCACGGAGTTGTGTGCAACACTGGCACGGTTTACCTGAAGGAACAAGGCGAGTGGAACTAACAATCCTATGACACTAATACCTCTTACATAAGCTCAGATCCACAAAAGTACTTAGAGACTTAATTCCCTTCAATTTCATTTATTAAGGCATCCAAGTTCCTCCTTGCTATGTTAAACCATTTTAAATCTTGCATTGGAAAGAATCTGTTTTCTCACACAGTGACCACACGGCCAGTGAAGTGCCCAAATGTACCCCTGCATCACCTACTTAGGCACATAAAGCTGCAGCAAACCACACAGAGGAATTAAATCCTTGAGGGCAACTTGCAATTAGTCATGAGTCTTTCTTCCACTTGGTGTCTCCCTTTAGTCTCAAATCTGGGGCTAGATCTCCAATGGTGCTCTCCTGGGGATGAATATTTGTTATTTGCAACATATAAAGCATCCCAGAGTTTCAGTGGTGCACCATGACTCCCCCGTGATTAGCAACATAGAGAACTCACAAAATGTGAGATTCCATTTCCCTCCCCTCCCAGCTGTATAGCTGTACAGCTTTGCTGTATGCTTCCCATCAGTTTTAAATGTATTTAGGAAATTCAAATATTTATTTTTGGTTACTGTTTTTCTTTGAAAAAGTAATATATTCATTGTCTAATTTGCTCTAATTTTTGTTACAGAGAGCTAGGGCTGGTTTGACTCACCCTCTAGTAAGTGCTGGAGAAGTTCACAGGCATAAAAGAGAAACATAAAATGTTACTTTACTCAATTAATAAAATAGTAATTTTTGAAGGGATAGTTTACACCAAATAAGAGCACATTCTGCCCTTGTGCAGAAACAGAAAAGGCAAGGGATACTTCTAAACTTTCTTCATGTTGTAGTGGAAAAAGTTCAGGAAGGGGGAGGTCGTTTAAGCCTTTTTGCACTAGAACCCAATTTCTTAATGGTACATAAGAATTACTTGCTAGGGAAATCCATAAGTTTGGATTCCTTTTCAATTTATGTATAGTGCAAGCCAGTTTTTCAGTGACAAAAGCTGCACTGGAACTCTGCTTTAGAGACTTCAGATAGATGCAGCTAAATGGAAAACACTGTGGCTCACGGCATAAATGTGCTAATGTGCTTGATTCACTCCTGGTTTTGGGCCTTTACTGTTCTGCCAGTTCCTCTGAGATTAAATCTCTGGGAGAAAGTTGTCCAAATCTAATGTGTTTGGCAGTCCCCTCAAATAAAAGCTCCTTTCTCCAAAGACTGCTTGGTGTCTTGCTTAATTCTGATCTGGAGACCTAGAGACTAGACTCTCAGCTAGTATAAACGGGGGAAGTATACCACATAACAGCAGCTGAGGATCTGGAAAATAGTATCTACCAATAACGTCTGACTTCATGTGGGTTCTGTCCAAATAACTCACTAGCCCTCCTGTGGGAGAACAAAGCACTGTATATTTCTTTTTATGAGCTGTTTTGCACATAAATGCTCTTTGCAGGCCTAGTACATCTTCACTGAAACCAGTGAGAGCAAGTTGGCAAAATCTGTGTGCAGCTTATTTTTAAATCCCTTTAGAATCACAGAGGAATGTTCATCAGATTGCAGATCCCCAATGCAAAATAACTGCAAAGTGTGCCAGCGTTTTCTTAGAGCAGATCTTAGATAAAACATCACCCTTTTGCTGTGCTTGCATGGTATCCTGAGCAGGGTATCCTGGACTTTCCCAGCTGTGAGATACCGAGTTTGGATGAGGATGGCCATGCCATCTAGTGGCTGCTTGTCCTGATTGCTTGGACAATCTTATCACAAATTATTAACAGGATTCCCGTTTGTCTCTGGAAAAGTGGAAAAATAGACATCACAGAGTCTTGTCTGAAAATCTTAAGTGGTCCATCTCTTCCCTATAGCACCCAGCAGGAAGATTTCTGTATCGGGCTTCATCTGGCTAGCTGGATTTTCAACAACCAGTGTTTCTAATAGTCAGTCAGGGGTTTGTCCACTGTCCCTTCCTCTGACACAAGAAAAGGAGCTTCTGTCACTTGTTGTGGGTGAAGGTTTCCCTCTCCAGAAGATTTTGCCCTCTTCCACTTGCAAGACTCTCCCTGCCATGCCCCGTTTCACTCCTAGCCTTTTGAGCTGTCTCAGCAACTCATTTAGTCCCTGGTGCAGGGGTGCCACAGGGGTGGTAGCACTGCAGAGGAGGCTCTGGAGCAGCTATAAACAACTTTTTAATTCTAGTCCTTGTGCCAAAAACTGACTAAGGCTGCTATGAAAGGGATGTTAGATGTGGGAAAGCAATTTTCAACCCTCAGGATCCTGCTTGCCACCAGCAGAGTTTCCCCAGCGAGAAGAGGCAGAGGAGCATATTCCACGCTGTCTCTAGACACCCTCCACTGAGCAATCCCATACATCAGGCCAATATCAAATGCAACCACGGAGGAGGCTTTCCCTTATCTTTCAGGACAATTACCAAGCTATACATCACTTGAACAGTCTGGGAACTACCGGAGACTGTGGTTTCTGGTAAAGCAGGAAAATCTTTTCATGGTTAGCACTAGCAATGAAATTTGTAGCCCACCTCCATCTGGGCTGAGCCACGGGTGATCATTCTTGGAGATGAGCTTCTCTCAGTGTCAAAGGGCAAATAAATAACTAACTATGTGTGAATGTTTATTTCAAGGAAAAATCATGCTTTTTTTCCTTCTCCCTTCCCGCCCCTTCTTTTGCTTTGGAGAAGTTACAGGTTTCCTCAGGTCCTCAGAGAGGTTGAAAACTGTCCAAAATGTGCTTCAGGAAAGTGATCGCTCAAAGTGAATCAGCTTGCAGTGTCTGCTCACCATCTGTGTGCCTTTAGGAGATTGTCACACTTTCGGCTGGCTTCATCCATCTCTCTAATTCCTTGGTTACAGTCAAAACAGTTTTAAAAGGGTTCGGTTCCCACAATGGGAAAGTAACTTGGACGCTGCCTGCTAGCAGCACTTCACTCAGGAGCAGCTGACGCCTCTTGGAAAACCTTGAAAAGCAAATTTCTCTTCTGAGTCAGTTCTGCTGATGTAGCTTCTACTCCGCTCTCCTCTGTTTCTGTATTTGTAAGGGCACTTATATGAGAAGAGTATCCCGCTTTCCTGGAAGGATGCACTGCCTTTGGTGAAATCGTGAGCATCTGTGGCATTGTTTTACCCACTCTGAACGATCTGAACTGGTTGATTTTCAGGCAGAAGGAGTCTGATATGATGAGCCATGGCTTTCTGGTCTGACATGTTTTGAATTATTATTCCTCCTCTGTTACATTTTTCATAGAAATGCCCCAAGCTACTGACAGACTTGGTTTAGCAATAAAGAAATAATCGTCTCTACAGCAGTTAATGGGATGCCAACAAAGATACTGCGTGGCTGAGTCATCTTCGTGTTGCAATAGTGCTGCCCAGCTAGCCACCCTACGAAGATTTAGCAGGCCCAGACTTTTCAGCTTGGGTAATTAATCTCTTGCAGTCTCTCTCAATAAGCTTCAGTAACTAGAGGGGTGAAAAAAATGCCCTTTTCATTGCAGAAGACAACTGATGGTCTCACCACCTAAAGTGCTGATTGTCCCAATATGTATCTTCATTAAATTTGGCAGTCAGTAAGAAGGTTTGGAAAAAATCTGTCCTTTCATTGTCTGAGAGCTCAACGAACGATCCCATCGCACCCACTGATCTGTCCCTAAGCTCAGACTGTTGGCTCATGCCTGGATTTATAGTGCACATCATGGCAGCTAAAGAGTAGTTTGATAGCTGAATAATCGTGGGAGATCAGGGCCAGGATTAGAGAGAGAGAGGAAGCAAGAGACCAAAGATCAGTTTACTGTGAATGAATGATTGCACCTTGCTACTTGCCTGCTCTTTAGAGGGATAATTGCACCCACCCTGCTGATGAGCAGTACCAGCTCTCTGCTACTTCCTTGTCATGAGCAGGAACAGGTTCTCCACAGCTTTTCTTTCCTGTTCTCATCTTGCCACCTCTTGCTGCAATGTGAGAACTGTTTGACTCTGCTCCATTGGGCCATCTATCTGTGCTAGATCCCTCCCCAGAGGGCAGAGCTTCAGTTGTCTCACTCTAAGTTCAGTGAGGCTCTCTGCATCCTGCTCAAGAGTGAATTGTCCAGGTTAACTGGGGCTCTTCTCACTCACCTCTTCTGTAGCATTATTTGCAGACTGGCTTTTAAGATATGACATAAAAAGGCAGCTACCAAGTGTGTCCAGATGTCAAACCCTTATGTCACCTATTGATAACTGGGGCCACTACCCAGAGCTGGACAACGGAGAGGACAGGCAGCGTGTTGTATCCTGTGGTTGAACAACAGCACCATGCTCCAGACAGATTAGGTTCTTCCTAAGCAGCAGCAGTTGGTACCTCCTTTCCACCCTAAGGGTGACTGCGTGACTAGGAGGAGGGAAGGGGCCACTTCCTGGTGGCCCCAGGGCATGGGCTGGTTCATCCTGGCAGTGTAGAGGTCCAAGTGGACATTTATAGCACAACTCCCCATGGGGGCTTTATGGCTTGGCTCTGCCACTGTGGCAAGTTGCTAAATACTATGAGTGTGGTATAAATTGGTTGGAGAAGAGGCACAAAGCCAGAGCTCCAAGAGCAGCACGCAGGAGGTCTTGCTGACTTATGTGTGTGGCAAAATGATGGCTGAGGAGGCCGCTACCAGAAATGTGGGTATCATATGTGTTGCTGCAGTAGATGCAGCATGATGTAAACATTTAAGAGTTACAGCTCTTAAAATGGTATTCTGTAAGTACAGGGTTGTTTCCCCTGTAAAAGAGGCCATCTCTCTTTTGCAGTACTAGAAGAAATAAGTGCATCTCTCCACTCCTATTTCACTTTGCCCTGATGTACACTGAAAAAACCAAAAAAGAGTGGAGAGGGAGGCTATAAAGAGGAAAAATATGTTTGCACTTCCAGCATGCAAAGAGCTGGAACACTGCCGTTTCACTTGGACCTCAAAGTGCACTGTGCACCCTAGATGAAGGCCAGACACCTCTGGTGTCTTTGTCAGTGTTGGGCTGGGGAGGGAACATCAGTGTGTGGCATTAACCAACTATATTCCTTTCTAAATTCCCTCTGCTGGCCCGAGGATTAGTGTGCCACAGCAACATGATCCCAAAGCCCAGCAGGGCTCAGCCGTGCTTCTTGGCTTTCCAGCACCTCATTTCAGTGCATACTGAGGGGCTATGGTGACGGAGGGGAACGCTGTGGTTATGACCCCATTGAGAGCTGAGTGTTACCAGAGGTCATCACTGCTGATGGCTCTCACTTGTGTGAGAGAAGCCACTTGGGTTTCATCCAAACCTTAGACTCAACAATGCTGAACCCATCACCACATATGCTTGCACAGCTGCACAGCCCCTCACTGGCAGGCTCAGTGGAGAGAATAGTGCTGAAATATGGTGCAAGGACTGATGACACAGTGTCTTTTGTGGAGATAAAGGGAGGCTGGTCCCTTTCATCACTGCTTAAGCAATTGTTTCCGATGTCTTTGCCTTGCTTTTGTTCTGGTCAGGGTGGGAGTTGGAGGCCCTAGTGGCTGCAGGACAACCTTTGCCAGAAGGTACAGCTCCCTGGATGGGGGTGGACAGTTCTCACTCCCAGTTCCTGGAAGGCAGCCCCACACTGGGGCATCTCCATCTGCCTTGCCCATTCTAGAAAAGCCTGGTGTGCAAGGACTCCCATGCTCCTGTCCTTTAGCATGTCCTGTGAAAAGAAGGACCCTTCAAAATGGTTTCTGCTTCTGCCTCAGGGAGTAAATGCAACACAAACCAGTGACACTTATTCCCATCTGACCCCCACAGTGGTCCTGTTCCTAAACAGATGCCCAGCTCTGCTGTTCCCCTGCATGCAGTATGGCAGCCAGGAGTGTGGCTGCTGAACATCAAAGTTAATTAGCATCCAAAAGCAAATAAATCAATCAATCCATTCCCAGCCTCCTTAGAAAATCTCATTATTGGGAACCGACCCAGGCAGCAACTCCCAGGAAGAACTATAGAGGAAGAGATCCTCCAAAGCTGTAATTTTTAAGGTTGCACCACTTGGAGAATAATTACAACCAGCAAAACAATGTTCACATCTCACATTAATATAAAGTAATGACTGCATGCCTGTAGCCAGCTAACCGCAGAACTGAGAAGAGACTGTCAACTCTTCAGCCCTACCATAATACAAAGCATCTTGGAAATGCTAACAGCCACTGCACGCCAGCCCCTTGTCATCCCTCCTTCTTAAAGACACAGACCAAGGGCTGCTTCAGCCTCTGAGTGCTGCTTGTACAGGAGATGCCGTCACTAATGAGTTTCCTTTCTGTCTAAACTAAAAATGAAAACTAATATGTTTATAATTTTCAGTGAAGCAGAATTTTAAGATAATTTCAGACATTTATAAAAGCTTTTATTTCAGAAAAATGCTGCTTCTGGTTTTGGAAATGTGTCAAATTTCTAAATACCATTTTGTCTTCCTTTGTTTCTACATTATATTTGCTATCCTTTTTACACTACTTCCAAGTGTGTGTGCAGCATGTGTTTATGGTGAAGTTCAATGAAACAGTGGAAGTAAGAAGTACTTACAAATAAATTAAATGATAAAACAAATCAAGTCAAATAGTATTTTTGAAACTCCAGCACAATTATTATTATAGCCAGAAAAAATCTAATGTAAAGTAATTTTCTATATGAATGAAAATCAGAACTCAGGGATTATGAAATCATCTCCCTTTAGACTGAGACAAAAAGTGAATAAAATATGGCTAGAGTATTCTGGAGATCATGACCTAGAGACGACAGCTTTTTTGCTGGTAGCATATACTGAAGGGATTTTTACCAGATTGTCTGTCATTAGAAGGAGACTCCTGTAAGTTTAGAGTCAGTCCCTACTTTTGGCAGTGGAGGAGGTTCATGTTACCATCTTTATACATCAGCTTAATTAGCTGTCTTAAACAAAGTGTTCAGGAGGTCACACTATTTTATCAGAAAATTCTTCTGCAATGACTTGGTTTGACTCTCTCAGGAGATTTTTCATGGGTGGTGCAGTTCACTTATGCTTCAGCACCCAGGTTCTCATGCAGGATTTTAGAAGATTTCCCTTTTCTCTCCCTCATCTATTGTGTTTTTAGAGCTATCAGGAGGACTAGGAACACAGTTGCTTAGTGGTTCTTAATGCTTAAACTAAATAAATCACAAAAGAAAGAAAAAGTCAAAGGGATGTGAGGGCAGAGATTGTGCCAAGATCCATGAAGTCAGCAGAGCTGGCAAGGGTTCATGAAAGATTAGAGAACCACCACTGTGGTTCTAATGAACTGGAGTAAATCTAGTGACAATATTATTTCAACAGCCTGAGTGCAAAGTTTTGCAAATGATGGTCCGCAAAACAGCCAGATCAGCAATGATGGGGTCGTGGTTTTAATTTCCACTGACTGGACACCTGCTTTACCTCCGGGAAGGGGTGAGCTGGAAGCTCCTTGGGGGCCTCTTGCCATCTACGGGCCCAAGCCCTGGCCTGAGGGGAGGCCAGCAAGCATCTTGAACTGCACAGACAGGAGTGTCCCACTTGGCAGCCACTGAGGACATTCCTTGGCTCATCTACAGAGCTTAACACCAGAGGCGTTCATGCTGTACTTGGGCAGAGACTGCAGGACAAGGCAACTTCTCTGCATCTTTTCCGTCCCTTTGCACCCTCCAAACAGCCCAAACTTGTCTCCTGTCCTAGTGCAAAGCTGTCACCATGGGGCACAGGGCAGAAAACAGCTTGCTCCTCTGCTGATCTGCTGGAACCCTCTGAGACACCAAGGGAAGGGACTTGAAGGGGAAAAAGTGGTCTGAGAAATTGTACTTTCACTCTCTGTCACTTTGAAGCCACCCCTGGAGGTCTGTCAGCAGCTGACATATGTAGGATAACCTTTGTGCTTTTGCAATCTAGTTCAGGGTTGAAAAGCAAAATATAGAAGGTGTCATCTGCTCCCAGCTGGAGCCTCACCTTCTTCACTGGGGACAATTGCAGCAAAGCAGGCACTCTGGCCCTAATTTGCCAAAACCAGAGGAGTTTCTGGGTGTCCTGTTCCTTCATGGCACTAGGCAATAGACATTGAATCTCATTTATCTTCCAAGAATCTCAGAAAGCCTGGCAACTACACCGACACCATCTCACTCCAACTGAGAACTAAGGAATTTTGCCGCAAGATCTGTTGGAAACCTGCTTGAGCTTTCCAAACCCACTGTTCCCTTGGGGCAGGGGAGGCGGGGAGAGAGGCTTGTGTTGATTAATATTAGAAGAAACTCCCCTGAAAGAATGATAGATCATAGCTTGGTGACTCCAGAATCTTTTCTTGTTTCTTTCTTTGATGGGAGGAGGGGGAACTGGAAACAAAAGACCTAGGAAGGGGGGAATGGAGGGAGGGGTGTGTTTTGAAATCTGCTTCCTTTTGGCCACGCTTGAACTTCCAAGAGCCTGGTTTTGACTGACATCCCTAGGAAATGGGAGAGAAAACTCCATGCTGAGCCGGCTCTCTGCCCAGCAGAGGAAGGAGGAGGCATCTGGCTCCAAGGAGCTGAAATATATGCCTTTAATATGTCTGTCAGCCAGCATCACAGAGGTGCACTTGGGTTTTTCAGCTGGAGCACTCTTTTGCTGCAGGCTTCCAGGGCCTCTTTGGGGTCCACTTACCTGGGTACTGCATCCACACTCACCTGGATGGCTCCAGGTGGAACAATGGAGGAAGCCCAGATGCAGAGCCACTGTGCATTCACAGCTAGAAAGGAGGGTATGGAGCCACTGTTGCAAAACCTGGCTTTGCCCTGCCTAGCAATCCTCTGGGCCAGTGCAGGAGGGGTGGCAGAGAACTGGGACTGTCACCCAAAGCATTTCAGAGACATCCAGTTCAAGAACATGGAGAGGAAGTATGTTAATAAGGGTATCATCCATGCCATGCAGCTGCCCCCCTGCCTGCAACCCCAGGGGGCCAAACATTGGCCCATATGTGGGGCACATGTCAGAACAGAGCATCACAGGAAAAAGTGGGAAAACAGCCCTGAAAAGGGAGGTCTGCTGCTTGTGTTGCATCGAGCTGGGGTGGGAAGGTGGGAAGGGACTTAGGGAGAAATCGGTAAAAGCTGTCAGCATTATCTAAAGCTTGAAATCTGCTGGTGAGACTACAGAGGCATTTGCAGGATGTTTGTGCCAGGATGGATGCTCAGAACAACACATGGGAGCATTGTAATTCTGTCTCCAGAGAAGTTAGGGGGATTTCTCCTGTGTGGGCACTCACAGAAAAACCACCTTATATTTGTGAGTGGCTCCACAGCATCAAAAACACCTTTTTGCCTTCTAATGCCTCTCACATCCTCCCCCCTGGACATGTTACTGACTTTGAGTTTGCCCTTATGGCCAAGCCATGTGCTTATTGTTGTTCTCTGTGTTAGATCTATTGAGCTCTTTACCAACAACCAGGAGCTTCTAAAAGGCTCTTGCCTGTAGGCTCCAGATTTCCCTGTCTGAGTACAAGAATTTCTCAGCAGAGGACTTTCAAGGCTTTCCCCAGCAGAACTGAAAGTCTGATGCTTTTCACTGCATCTTGAAACACTTAGTTGGTTACCTCAGCTTTTGCTAACTAGTTGTTTTCTCTGAAAGGAGGAAGAGAGGAGTTCCTGTGTTTCCTTTACCACTGAGTTCTCCTTCCATTAATTAATATTCATTACTAGGATATGGGATGTTGGGCAATGGATCTCCCTATGCACGTTTGATGATGTGCCTGTTTCTGATCATAAGTACTTTCCTAATGCTCACCCTAAGCAATAGTGTCTAGCAAGCTATTAACAGAACATGGTCAAACCCTCTTAATGAAAAGTGAGGGAGAGCCCAGTGCACCAAATCCCAGATCTAGGGAACAAGGACAGTGTAAATGCTACTGCAGTTTGGCAGTTTGGGATTTTATTCACCTTCCTCAAGCCACAGAGGTGTTTTCTTGGAATTGTTCTGCCAATGTAGTTTGGCTGAGCTTGTATTTTGTCATGGCAGTCACATGACACGTTGTCATGATCACAAGTCACATCAAGGTGGCTTGAAGAAGCCTGTGGTGTCTGTCTGTCACTTGTAACACAGGTTTTCCTTAGGTTAGGGAAAAATTGGTGCCAAATAAAAGGAATGAAGGTGGCTAATGGCACAAGATGTTGATACTGGCAGTCTCCCTTTGTGCAGACGGACTGCTGAAGTCCATAACGCATTGGACCAAAGCCTCAGTTATATATTACATTTAAAAGCAGTCAGCTGGCATTTGTGCAGCTGTTTTGGACTGGAGCAGGTGTCCCTGGGCTGACAGTTTCACTGTAAGTCCTCTTTTCTCCTTGGGCTTGTCTTTTAGCATTGCATCTTCTCCAACACCACTCAGGCCAGGCAGTGCCAGCAAGATTTGCCCTTGCCAAGGAGGTGAAGGGAGTGCAAGTTCAGCCAGCCTCCAGGCAAGAGCCACAGAGAGCAGAACTGACTCTGCCACGCCACCGGGGAGCGGTGCACAGGCTCTCTGCAGAGCTTGCCCTTCTGCAGGCAAGAGCCGTCAGCCAGAGCCAACCGTGCTGCATCCCAGGCCTGTCTCCAGTTCCGCACACTGCCTGTGATGAATAGTGAGCCTGGGGAAACCCACAAGGCTTTAGCTCCCCATGTTTTAGCTCTCCCAGCACTCTGAAATCCTGCCCTCACTGTTGAGAGACAGTAAGCTTGCACGCGTCCAGACGAGGACTATACAATGATAGATAATACCAATAAAGCTCTGAGCTGTTGTGGGGAGGGAAGGGTGATTTATCCCCAGCTGGACGGCTGGGCTGAGTGGAGCGGAGAGCGGAAATCCTACGGGAGCTGCGGGGCACACATCAAACCGCATGTCACAGCGCCCGCGACACCCGGGGCGCCAGTTCAAAGCTGTCCCGTGCTGCGGCTGGAGACTTAAGGTGATGCCAAGCTAATGAGCAAACGAAACAATAAATAACCCTAGTGATCATTACGCTCCCCTCCTTGGAGCTCGCCTGCTCCGGCCCTGGTGAGCCAGTGCTTCTCACACCCAATTACTCATGCTGAAGCCCCTCAAACGGAGCCCAGAGCAGGCTCAGCAAACCATTCATCTTTGCAGAGTGGAGTCCTTTCAAGTTTCTCTGCGGCAGCCGCTCTGTTTATTGTTAAGATGAGCACGCAGTTTACACGAACTGTTCTTATTTATCTTTGACTTTTACCTTTTAGGTCATTTCTTTGCATGTCCAGCACTTTCCAAGTTTTGACCAAACTTTTATTTATGTCCAAGGATTTGCTGTCTGAAACTCTCCAGCTCCCAGTGATGGAAAGGTGAACTGAGCTCCTGACCAGGGCCTTTTCTCTAAGAGAACTGAAGTCCCTGAGGCAAATCACTCCTCTGGACAGAGATTTAGGAAGCTGCTGAAGGGAAGGGATGGGTGGGTTGTGTGTCAGGAGGGGTGCTCAGATAAGTGCTAACAGCTGAGTTTTGCGTGACTTTTGGCTGAGGCCGAACATGCAGCCACGCTGTGAGAGAGGATGGATAAGTACATGGTTTAGGCATGATGGAGGCACTTTGGGAATTGTTTGGCTGTAGAGTTTGCTTTGCAGACTGCTAAGATGCCTGAGGAGAGAACAGACCCGGGCATTTTCCCCAGTGGGCTTCACATGTTGACCACTGCTGCATGCAGTTATAATCTTTCCCAAATTCCAGGTCTTCCTCAACAGTCACCACAACCACTCCTCCCCTGCCTGCAGTGACAATCTGTGCCTTGCTGCATCTGCCTGCTCCCTGCCACCAGCCTCACTCCAAGCCTTCATCAGGGCATAAACTCTGGTGCTTTTCAGATGAGCCCTGTAACAGTGACACAGAGGAGGGGGAGTCCTTCCATGCCTGAGTGATGATGTATCCAAACCATGAAGAGCTAGATTTGGATTCTCCCCAGAGCCAGGAAATGGAAATATGGTTTATAATATCATTGTTTATGGTCAAAGGGCATAACTAGGGTGGGGTGCCACCAGTCATGTCCCAGTTTACAAGAGCTGGAGATCTGCCTGGTGTGTGTTCACACAGGAGGACAAGATGCTAACATGCAGGCTAAGGAAGGAGCACAGAGAGGCGACAACCTCTCCAGCAAATTAATCACTTGGAAACATAGGACAGAGTGTGGATTTCATTGGAGCTATCTCACAGACTTTGAGACCTTGAGGCAAAGAGCCAGACTCAACATGGCAGAGCTGCTGGTACCATCACCTCTCCAGAGGGCTTGGAAGCAGCAGCAGCCGGAAGGATGGTGCTGGGTTGGCCATGGGCTCTGAGCGGCCCTCCAGGCCTCTGTGTCCCCTGTCTGTAGCTGTGGGAGGCTGAGGGCAAACGGGCCTTGTGCCAGCCTCCTGCAGCTGCAGGAGAAGGAGCTGCAGACCTGCTGCTGGTTACCACATAGAGCAGTGGAGGAGGCAGCCCGGGAGGACCCACTGCCCTCCACAGCCAGTGCTGTCTTTCTGCTTCAAAGGCACATGGCCTGAGCAAAAAGTCACACATTTAAACTTCATTCCAGGGGTTAATGACTTCCACAATGATTAAAATGGAAAGAATTTTTTTAATTGCATATTCCTTTTCACTGTTGCTTTCTCTGGCCTGGCCAGGAAAATATCTCTGAATATTTTTTCTGCTTCTTCCTATGCATGATCTCTGAATTTTCTTTCTAGCTCTGTCACCAGTGTTATCACTTCTGTTAGCCAGTGCCTGTTTTTACCTTGGCTCTTTGACCCATGAGATAGTTAAAGAGCCTTTGCATCTCACCTGTCCAATCATTACACACCAGCGAAGTACTGTGAGCACTCTCTGTGAGTGGTACTAAAGAAATGGGATGTCTTCACAACACCAAGAATATTTTCCCACCTGCAAGGGTCAGCATGCAGGTGTTTCAGTCCAGAGCTATGCCATTACAAAACTGCTCAGAAATATGCAGGGGCAAATTCTGCTCTGTGCTTCACTCACACAGCTCAGAAGAACTGTTCGGGTTCTTCACAAGGCAGATGAAGAGGGAGCAGGATCTGGGCCCACTCAAAAAGGAAAAGTATCCTAATTTCTGTGGCCTGGTGTAAGAATGGCCTCCCAGCACAAGAAGCTACAGCAAACACTTGAAGGAAAGGGGAGCTTCTATTTTTTGAGAGGCTTTGCTGACCTGTAGGGTTATCAGACATAACCTGGTTGTGTTCATGTCTTTCTTCCTTTCCCCTAGGGACCAGAAAGGGTTAAAAAACTCCTGTGATATACGTCTGTGTTCACACTGAATCTACTCCCATCATATATATATTGGCTTTTGAGGAGGGGGAGGTGGTTTGCACATGTCACTGGCCATAACTCAGACTTTTATTATAATCGTGACCATATGGTTAATGGGACCTAATAAACCACTGTTGACCTGGACACTGTGTGCACAAATCCCTTGCTCTCTTTGCTTTTTTCTTGCTTGTCTGGGTGCACTATGCCAAGCAGCTGCAATTTAGTGACTCTAAAATGCCAGTTTTAGTGGTCCAGCAACTAGTTAGTTTAGAAAGAATAAAATATTACACTGTAGCCTAATGGAGACGGGGACCTACTTTTCCTGGGTAACAGGGCAGCTGTTCAGTGCATTGGACAGACATGAGCAGTGTCTGTGTGAAGGCTGGAACAGGGGACATGGCAGGGACACCAGGCAGGCCTGAACACCAGAGGCCCTGGGTGTGCTCCAGTGATTGCTGTGGAATTAAATCCATGCTTCTCCTGGTGTAAAGAGAGGAATGTTTAGCCAAGAATTTAAAGAAACCTTGCGTTCTGGTTTTGGCAGAAACAAAGGCTTCCACTTAATGAAAATTAGAACTGGGGGGGAAAAGCTACTAAATCCTATCTCAAGCTTTTCTCTGGGAAGCCAGCGAAGGACTGATCCAGGCCATGTCTTCTTCAGCTCCTTATATAATCTAGTTTTAAAATTATCTAAATGATGGGCAGGTGACCCCAGCCTTGGAAGGACATTTATTTTTGATCAGTCATGCTGCCATCTCTCCCACTTTTAGTAGTGCTGCCTTGTCACCCATCTGTCCCTGACTCTCCTGCTCAACCCTCTCCATCCCCAAAGGGGTGTTGCAAACCCTCAGCAGGCACGGCTGGACATCTGCTCACCAGTATTGGTTACCTGAGCTGTGCTGTTTCTGTGGCTTTGCTTATAGCCCTTTACAAGACCTCACCATCCAGAAATTTCCCCAAGCTTGGTTTCATTGCATTGCTCCCAGGAATGCTGCTGCCAACTGATTTTACAGGTGGGGGCCCAGGACAAGAAGTTCCTTAGCTTTCTTAGAGCGCTGAACATGTGTGCCTCGGAGGAATGAGTGATCTTGAAGCTATAGGTATTGAGGCATGTGGCTGACACATCAGGCTGAGCCAGGGTAGAGGTTTTGGTTCTTTCTTTTGATCTTCAGCTGAAACTTAATGTTTCTATTATTTGATTGGTGTTTTTGTGATTACATGCACCTGCCAATAATGATATCCAGGCACGCTTGTAGGTGGGGTGCTGTTGAAATTAAACTCTCTTTCTTCCCTAAAATGACTGTGTAAACACCAATATCAGCTCCTTGTGTCATGCTTAGAAATGAGGGCTCCTGGTCCTGTATGACCCTTTTTGAGGCATTCAGAACAGACAGAGAGGAAACCTATGCTGTTCTTCTCTTCTCTTCTCTTCTCTTCTCTTCTCTTCTCTTCTCTTCTCTTCTCTTCTCTTCTCTTCTCTTCTCTTCTCTTCTCTTCTCTTCTCTTCTCTTCCTCTTTTTATTTTAACTAAGTTCACCCACTGTTTGGAAATGTCATATCTTTGCCATATTATGCACTTAGAGCTCTGTTTCTCCTGCCCACATATAGTTCACATGGCTTCATTTAGGACCTGATCTGAAGGCTGGTGGTCACAGCTGGAGTCATTATGCTGTCTTTGATGGCTTTTGGAGCAGCCTGAGTAGATTTTGGTACATTTTCAATCATGTTGGGTAGGTATAAACTGTTACTCTTCCCAGAGCTCTGTCTCTTCTGAAATTGGAGTGGTTTTTTCCTAACCAGTGGCAGTGTTGGCACTTGGATAGCCATAGGAAGAATCAGAGATAGATGGACATACAGACTGCACAGTGAGCCAGAAACATTAAAAGATGTGTTTAAAAATGTAAAAGCCAAAGGTCTGCATGATGGTTTGGCCTTCAACAGGTGAGATATGAGAGGTGAAACCTCCCTTGTCAACAATAACCTGACCCTAAAATGTAGCCAGCCCTGGAACATCTCACCCTCCATTCCATCCCACTGTTCACACAAAAAACCAGCCTTCCCTCCCCTTCCCATGGCAGCCTCCTCTGGCACCACCCTTCCCATTGCTGCAGCCACACAAGTTCTGTCTGGCTAAGAATTCATGGCTCTGGCTGGAGATCATGGTGGGGCACTGATTCTTTTCCAGCAAGTCCGCACACATCAGGTGTAGTGGCTGATATGAAAAAGCAACCTCTGAGAGGGCAGTACCATATTTTCCCATGTTGGAGACCTTCTTCTCTGTTCCTCAGCATGAGCAGCCAAGCACAGGTCTGCCCAGGGGTGCAGGCAGAAGCATCCACAGCTCAGAAAGTCTCACTTCAGGCAGGAGCCTTGGTGGGCAGCGTCAGCAAGCAAGGCAAGGGCCAGGAAATGACTGGGCAGCTTTGGGCAGTGCTAGGGGACGAGGGACAACAGGGCTACCTTTACTGCCATTGCCATACATTGTGTATGGACAGGAAGCATCCAGCTCCACGTGCATCTGTCCAACAAGCTCTTGCTTGAAAACCAGTCTGAGCAGAGCAAAGAGTGGAGCAGCATGCATGGAGGCACAGCAGGATTTCAGCAGCAGTCTGTCCAGCATCGCTTTGTCCCAAGGTAGGGTGTCACACCTTGCCCTACAAACAGAATGAGTGTTACTCCTCTGAGGTGATTTCAGCCATGCCGGAGGCTGCCAGTCACACAGGGACCAGTCCTTCAGAGCAACTCAGACAAGTGACATGCCAAATGTCTCTGCCCACAGGAGGGGAAGCAGCAGGGCTCCCTGCGCCCCACAGGAGGAGTGTGCCGTGTGCCCAGAGGAGCGGGAGGCATGTGGTCTTCACTCTGAAAATGCTGGCAATGTTTACAAAGTCAGACACGTCAGCACAGTTACAGTCAGCGAAGTGAGTGCAAAACTGGCCTTGTTACTTCCCAGATCTGAGGGATATGAGGCAAAAACACACAGATGGTCGGCCACTTTCCATAATGAAACACGTCTTTATTGTCCCGAGGAAGCTGCATTTCACAACCTAAGCACTGAGGTTTGCTTCTTTTTTTATATATTTTATTTTCTCTGCAAACTGTGGGCAGTTTTGCCCCTTCCTTAAATCAAAAATTGTGGACGATAAAGACGTGTTTCATTACTGAGAGCTGGCCAAGCATCTGTGTGCAATGGACTTCATTTTCTTCTGTAGGTTGCTGGCACAAATATTCCCAGACAAAGCCAGAGAGGAAACTGAAGTGAATGCAGGGATCTGAGTACTCCCAAACTTGGGGGGAGTTCAGATTTTGTGGCTACTTCTTTCTGGTAATGCCCAACAGCCACATCCTGAACTTTAAATGATGTGGTGAAGTTAGGCACAGACTAGCTTTGCCAGACTTGAAATAACTGGGTGCCCATGCTGCTATGGTTCCCAGAAGAAGCACAAGCTCACAAGAAGTAGATACTCTCCTTCATGGTATGACTAAATTTGTTCAAGGCTGCCTTGAGTAACTTATCTAAAAAACACATTATGCTAGTGTTCCCTTGGCCATTGTTTTGTTTTGCTTTGTTTCTGTCATCACTAGTATATTGCAGCCCTTACCTCTGTTTGTATGTCTGGTTCCATGACCCTGGCAGGGCTTGTGAGCACTAGTTTGGGAACATCTTCCCATGAGCTGGGCCTGAGCTCCTCCTCACCAGCAAGGAGGGGATGTGGCGTGATGTTCAGTCCCCATGACTATCATTTGTGAGGCTCTAGGATCCAGCTAGGATCCTGCCTGTCCAGCAGAAATGATGCTGTCCTGTTCTGATTTACACTCCTGACAGAATACTTAACAAATACAATACTTTAAAGCATTACTGTGTTCACCTTGGGACAAATCCATTCAGAGACACAGTACAAAGCACATGGTTGTGATGACAGCTCTGGGACCAGGATCTATTTGTCCCCAGTGCCATGGGGTTATTCCTGCAAGCATATATTTTGTGAGAAGTAGTTGGCTTTAATGATGTTTAAACAGCCCCCCCCGCCCGAGTTCTCTTTCACAAGAAAGACAGAATGACTAAGAAATAGAAATAGAGGAAGAGGAAAAGGAGAGGGCCTCAAGAAAAAGACAAGTCGTTTTTACCACAAGCAAAAGTATGAGGCTCTTGACCAGGCACCTGAGTAATTAGAAGTATGTTTTTAAAATCTTCCCTATCTGCATAATTTGTTACTGGCCTGTGGAGGGTTCCCAAAGACAATAAAATCTGGGAGGGGAGCAGCACCATGGGATTCTTGGGAGCCATGATTTTTGCTGTAGGCTTGCTGTGAGAGCCACGACTGATCCAGGATATGTGCTTTCCCGCGTTGTGGCGTGGGCATCCTTGCTTGGTGAGGCTGAATTTTTTCATGTGTGTGGAGACAGCTTTACACTGGAGGTAGACCCCAGGACTGATTAGCCTGGCTTAATTTCTCCTTGCTCATAACCCAGGTCTTGGTCCTAGTTTACTTGGTCCTGGTTTCACAAACTGCTTTGCCTTAGAGTTAGGAGCCCGCCAGCACACCAGTGCCAATTCAGTCCAACTCATACTGCATGAGGAAAGGGTGTTAAGCCACACTCCCACACTGTGTCACAGCAGCATGGCTCCCTCTGCATGAGATCTCTCTCAGTGCTCAAAATACAGCTTTCAATGGACAATTGAGGCATACTGTTTTTTAACATACACAATTAAAACCAAAGATAATTGAGTCACTAGAAGAAACTAGGGATTAAGCACTTTTACTGGGTGGTTGGAAATCTCCCCTAAATATAGCAAATGCTTACAAAATACAGAACATGCGTGTTCTAAATCTATGTAACTCATCCTCTCTGCTATTTAAATTTCACATTTAGCTTCTTAAGTTGCAAGGACAACCAAGGAAATTAAGTTGCAAATCCCTTGACTGTTCTCACCTAAAGCACATGGCTTTCAGGGAACCTGACCATCACAGTCTTTGGGTTCTTCTCCTTAGGATGTGTTTGAGAAAGAAAAAACCCTCTGTGAATTCACTGTCCTGTTGACAGTTTTGTTAAAAATCCAAATGATTTCTGGTGGCAGATTTGAAGAGCAGCTGGTGTCTTGGCTAGGCACAGTGCAGAGCTGAAACTGCACTAAAATGCTCTGGTTGTTCTTCGGAGGAGCCAAACACAGGAGGGATGAAGAGCCTGGACTCCTGGCTTGGCTTGGCCAGGCTAGGGGCTTGTTGGTAGATGCTGGCATTGAGGAATGAAGTCGCGAAAAGCTATAATGCAGCTGAGCATTGATCTGTGTAAGAGGGCCAGCCTGTGATCTCAGGGAAGTGGTTATATCCCTTGGAAAGTAAAACAAGAAAGAAAAACCTGCTCCCAGTTTACTTCTGTGCTGTTCTCCCCTGTCGCACCTCTTGCTACATCATTAGATGTCCGTATGGCAGGCCATGGGCTGTTGTTCGCAGCACATCTGCTACAGCTTTCTACACCTATGGTTCCCTCCCAAGCATATTAGGCTTCAGGGCGGGGCAGCACCTGGCCAGATGGGTGACCCGAGCCCTCCATGGTCCTATACAGCAGGTGCATAAGGCTCTGCTGTCAGTTCTTGTCTGTTGCTGACAATGGCAGCAGACCACAGCTGTATGTGCAGCAGACCACAGCTGCATGTGCACACAACGCTACACGATTTGCTGCGTAGCCACCGTGGGGCACAGAGTGACATCTTGTGAAGTGCCGCTTCTTAAGCTGCAACTTGAAGGCAGCTGTAACCTGCAGCTAGAGACAGAAAAAACACTTGGTTCTCACAGCAGACATTTCCATGTCCTTCCTTTTCTTCTTAGAAACATGTACAACAATAGGTACAGTGTGAAAAAAACCAACTCTGCTTTCTTTGACCAACAGCTTCCCATCTGTCAGAGCTTGCTGGGAGAACTAGAGGAGTTTAAGAAACACTCCATGATTGGTAATGTGGCATTGTCTGTACCCACAGCTTGACATTCACCTTCTTCTCACAGTCAGAAGCTCAGAGTGTCATAGAGAGGAGTTGGGGTAGAAAAAGTTGTTGATAAATGGTCTTCCTCTGAAGCCCTAAGCAGACAGAGTGTTCCTGAGTGAAAACCATAAAAAAAGCCCTTTTTCCACTGCTAAGCTGACAATCAAGCACGCTGAGAGTCAAGACTTTTGGGGGTGATGTATGGCTCTGAGGTCACAGAGGTTAGAGCTTCTCATCTGAAGGGGATTAGGTGTTTCCAAGGAAGCACAGTTCTGCAGTGCCTTCAGCATATCCTTGAAGTTTTTGGAGCCTCAGACCTGCTTAAGACCTCCCTCATTACTCTGTCTCATCACATGAGAAGTCCATCACAGCTTTGGCAGGAAATATGGAGGGTGTGTGGTGTGGGGCACATGAAAGGAAATCCTTTGAAGGGTGCTAGTTCCTTCCAATAAATCCAAATACATCTGGGTGCAGGGGAAGCCAGGCCAGCTCCTGGGAGCCTCCTTGGTGTCTAGATAATATGTTCATCCATCTGATATTCTGTCAGCAGAGCATGGTCCCCACCTGGTGCTCTCCGTGTACCCCATGCTTTGCTGCATAACTGCGCCTTGCCCCCTGCTCACTGCAAACCAGCACAAACCTCTGTTTGCATGGGGAGGACTGGCTGCAAGGCACATCCCCTGTGATGACAACCCAGGGAAACACAAACCTCCTGTGGATAGCACACACAGGGCTGGCTGCTTCGCTGATGAGAACAAGCTCTCATGAGACTGCCAGGGACAGGGCTGGAGCAGGCTCCATCAGCCCTTGTTTGCCTCCTTCCAAACTCTGTCCTTCCCAACATCAAACACTTCTTTCCTAGCAAGGTGTTTTCTGATGCCTTGCATTAAGTTCACAGTGTAAAATTAGAATGTACTGGGCCACTACAGGATGCTGAGGTTGTTAAAGCTGCGTGTGCGCATGCACATGTGTGTGTACGTGTGTGTTTAATGCAGGGCTTTACAAAACTATCAAGCACTCTTTAAAGTACCATAAAATTTAATGCTCGGTAGGGAAGCCTAAACAAATGAAGCTGCACTATAAAATGTTTAGTGTTTCTATTGCTTTCACTTTGAACATGAAGACTTACTGCAAATCACAGGAGGGATTTCTCTGTCATTTTCTCTTTCTATCCTTTGTCCCTCTCCCTTTTTTTTCTTCTGGATTCCCTATTCCCTGAGAATTTACCATGGATTTTGTACAGAAATATCTCCAACTCCCTGTGTGCTTGATTCCAAAAGTGTGGCTGTCTGCCACTGAAGGGAGCTGCCTGTTCTTTGATTGTTCCTTGGCAAGTATATAGTTCAGACTAAAAGAAAAGCACACTACTCTTTCATTTACCCCAAAAGCCACTACATTTAATTATCTTACCATGTAAAGTAGCTGCCAAAAGTGCCTTGTGCAACTCTTACCCTTGGGCCACTGAGATTTTGTCTGCTTTTTTTTTGTGACTTCAAACACAGATCTCAAAGCGTAATCAGTAGAGAGCCAAAGTGTGCACTGAGGTCTCCTGAGGCACAGGTGATGGGCATGTTTTGCACAGTGAAGACATCCAAGTGGCATATTCTTGCAATTGTCAATGAATTCAACCATTGTATGATTCTCACCTGAGTTGCACATCTCTCAAACCCTCTCTCTAAAGTAAGGCAGGAGATGAGCATGGGGTGTCCTTCTTGCTGCTGTGGGAGCACATCTCAGCTAACCCTCACGGAACAACATAGTCAACTACTACTGAATAAAATTAGGCAGAAAATTGCTACTTTCAGAGGCAGTGGGAAAGATATAACCTCCAGTTGAACAGTAACAGATTATAATCATCCTCATGGTCCTCACCTGTACTCCAGTGGTGACAATATCAGCTCACTGATTATGGCTTGTGACATTTGGCTTCTCAGGACTGAGTTTCAGGATGGGTTTGGAAGGGAAGAGCAGGACAGGCTTCTAGCTGGCATAGCTGTGCTTCCACCAATGGCAATGTAAGCATGAATGAAAGGCAGTAAAGACTATGAAGTGTTGTCTCCACCTCTTCTTGAGTATGCCACAATATTATGTAAATGTATGGTTTCAATTCTGTCCATACGACGATCCCTCTGGAGAGAAGATGTAGCCAGTCGCCTTTGTTAAAATAGTTTTTCCATGTGAAAGGCTTCAGATTGCCCAGGAAATTGAATGGCTTCTCTCTTTCTAGACCTGAAAGAAGCCATAGCTCATGGCCTTTCCTATTAATTCAGCCATGTACTTCTCTCTCATCAGGGGAACATTGCAAGATAACAGCCTTTCATCCTGACTGGAACCCAGGAAAGCAGGGATTAAATCTTGGGCATACCCTATCACTCCTGAATTTGGACACAAGTGGAAAGAACTCTTCTGTTTTCTAGTTTACCTTCCATCTGCCCTGGGGCCTGAACTTAACTGCAGGTTTCAGCATGAGAAGAGGCATGAAGTTCCAATGTGCACATCTGGAATTAAGAGCTGAAAATTGGGCTCGGTGCTGATAACGCTTTATTGACAGGAGATGAAAGTCTTGATGCCAATAACTTCCCGAGCTCCAGTTCCCACTGCTTTACGAGGTGTTACACATTTTGGTACCTTTGAGAGAGAGTTTGCTTCCCCTCCTTCTCTCCCACATCTTTATTGCTTCTGTTCTACAGACTGAGTCTTTAAAGTCTGAAACGCTTCAGCCCAAGAGGGTATGGAAACCTCTTTTTGCTGAGCCACAGTGAGGAAATGTCAGCAACCACATTATCTGAGAGGGATGGGCATGACAGACCCTGAGGCCAGAGTGCTCCCAGGCTCCCAGCATCAGTCAGGGGCAGAGCTAGGCACTAATAGCTCATGTCAAGCACCGTTTTGCAAAGAGGGCAGGAACCTACGATCCACACTCAGTTCACTTCCCTTCCTCTGCCTGCTGCATGGCACCAGCACAGGAACTCCCACGCCACCCAAAGAGGGCTCAGAGTGTGTTTGTGTGTGGGTGTGGGCGTTGGGGTTCAGGGCGGTGTCGAAGCAAAAGCAGAGGAGGGAAAGATAAATCGGATACTGCAGGAGGTATGGTGTGACTGCCATTCCCATTGCCACGTGTTCCTATGCCAGAAAAGCAGGGCACAAGGCAGGACTCATAACTGGAACCTTATCCAGCATTAAGAAGCAAATGGATCTCATAAGGCTTCAAGTCAGACAGATGTCAGCTCCTTCCTTCTAACCTGTCTTATAAAGCCTAAGTCATCTACATCCATTGGGCTTTGGAAAACCAAGACAGTACCTGTGTTCTTGTTTCCCTTTGAGCTGACCCAAGTTTCCATTCTTCTCCATGCTTTAGCCATGCATTGAGAGGCTTCCTCCTGCCTGTCTTGGGCTACCTGGTCATTTACGACTCACTCCTACTGCCGGAAACAAGATCTAATAAGAGTCAGCTGCTATAAGGGACCCCAGACCCTAAATCAGTTCTGCATTAGCAGCAAAGGCTCCATGAAGGAAAAGTCAAAGGCTGCAGGCCATTATAATTACAACTGTCAAAATATAACATTGCTCAAATTGGGAAATATTTTATAAAGCTTTTTTTGTGTGTGTGCAGAAAATCTCTGCTTGCCTTCAGAAAGGCTTCTGTGTTTGTATTTTTTTTTCTTCCTTATATTAATTTTCTAACAAATACTAGCTCTCCTTAAAATTCTTGCCCGTGCATTTCTGGGCAATTTCAAATTTTCTTTAGAAAGGAAAATGTCTGAACAAATGAAGTTTAGGGTTTTCAGCCAAAATTAAGGCATTTTTCCTAAAGAAAAAAATTGCAATAGGAGCTTTAGTGAGCTATCAAAACTCACTCTTCTCTTTTTAGAGTCGATGTTTTCAGTTACTCATCATCAAAGCTTGCTGTAAGGGCATCATGGAATCTGTAGTCTTATCCCGGAGTAGAGGGATATCCCATCTGTAGAGCTGAGTGTGGGTATGAAGACCTCTCACTGCAGCTCCCATTAGGTTAGGCAATGACGTATACATAATCCAGAAAAAGATAAATATTTTCAATTCTAACCATAATTCAGATTAAATTTTTACATTTTTAATGTTAAAAACACCCTACACTTTCAGCTCAGCTATAACTGCAGCTCTGTGATGGCACTATTAAGATTCCTGTAGTTACTGCAGGCAGTCTGTTCCCCCTGCAGGAAGCTGCTGCAATATTTGACACAACACTGGGGTTATAACTAGTGTTAACTAGCAGTTATCCCTAAAGGGGGGTAAATTGTGATCCAGAATCCTTGTTCATTTGCTGTCTCTTGCTCATCTCCTTTATCTGATTGTGACTCTGCATGAAGCCAAACTGTGTAGGAGGAAAGTGTGACTGAAGCCACAAAGCCTCTGGGCTTCCCCTTTACTGCTGAGCCTCTTGTCCTATATGATACCCATCCATTGCCCCTCAGAGACCAATGCTTCTAAACCCCACAGAAAAGGAGGCATTTTAGAGTGGCAAAAAATCTCCACTTTCCTGGCTGGACTCAGAAATGAGAACCCTTCAGCAGTTTGCTGGGATGCTGCTTATCTGCAGGTCTCCCCTATCTGACTTGAATATCCATTTTGTCTTTGGTGATTTCTTCTCCCTGTAGAAGAAAGGAAGCTTGAAGCCTGCAAGCTAACCTTTTTCTCCAAGCCTTGCTGACAGCCCAAGGCCCCTCAATAGCTGTTGGCTGCCCATACGTATTCCCATGAGGTCAAGTCCAACAGTGCAAGACTGCCACAAAAACCTCCTTCGGAAAGGCTTCCCCTTCTTAGAAGGCATGGTTTCTTCCCAGCTAACACTGCCCTGATGCATTCAGGCAATAGATGTCAGCTCTTTGCTTCCCCTAATGCATTCTGAAAGAATTGGGTGCCTTTAGTTTTACACCAAATATCAAAGAACAGCTCAAAATCTGAAAAGGTCTTGAGTGCTCTCTTGAAAAGATCCCCAGAGAGACTGAGATTGGAATCCTTTCCCTGCCTTCACAGATTTTATTTTATGTTTATAGGAAGCCTTTTGCTCTTTGCTGGACCTGAATTGTCTCTGGTCTGTCAGCCACATGGTGCAGATGTCTGCATCTCCTTCCCTGCCAGCATTCTCCCAGTCATTATTCCCAAAACCTGATCTCCTTGTCTGAGCCTCCATGTGTTAAGGAACCCTTTGGGACTACATGATTATTTCCTTCTGTCTGTTATGTATCCCCTGATGGCGAGTCTGGTGAAAGCCAAGCTTTGACCACAGTCTTAGAACCAGTTCATCTTGAAGGGAGAAGTGCCATTACATGGCATTGCAGTCCTTTTCACTAAACACATCTTGTCACCAGCCTCAAAAAAAGCCCAACCAAAAAAACCCCTAAAAAACAAAAACCAAAAAAAAAACCCCAACAAACTAAAAAACAAACAAAATCAAAACAAACAAACAAACAAAAAACCCCAACCACACCAAAACACAAACCACTAAACAACAAAACCCAAACAACAAAAAAACAGAGAAAGGTGGTAACTTTTGAATGTCTTCACATCGTGGAAAGTGCATCTATTTACTTTCTGTTCAAAATTACTTTTAAATTTGAATGAGGAAAACAACAATGAGGACAAACCCCCCAAATCAGAGTGTATGTAAGCCAGTAAGGTATGTGTATGTACTAAACTGGGGTCCCCTGACTGAATCCCCTGGCTTCCCACCAGATAAGTCATCTACAGACCCTGCTATGAAGTGTTGTGTCCTCTATCACCTAAAAAGTGAAGCCTGGGGTACACAGGACAAGGGCCTAAACAAAAATAGTTGGCCTGGGTTAGTCACCAAATCTTCCATTTCTAGAATGGAAGAGACTTAGAAAAAAACAGCTAGTGACAGGATCAAAACCAAGAGGTATTTCTTCATCCAGGCTAGAGTTAGCCATGGAATTCTTTGTCACAGGATGTTTGGATATAAATAATGTACTTACTAGAGGCTAATTAAAGGGGAAAAAAAATCATTTAGAGCTGGTAAACACAAGGATATTAAATTGCTGGAAGTCTGGAAATACATGCTTGAAATCTGCCTTGTTTGTCCTTTCCTAAGTATCCGTTATGCAGGTCTCAGAGGGGCCAGAATAGATGAACCTTTGATCAGCTGCTGTGTTGAAGGACCACACAGTCCTGTGTATGTTTAGATGATTTGCATTTCAGCGCATACAGCTGCTTTTGAGGGCCTTACTTCTATCCAAAGCTTATTGTTTTTTCCTTCCCTTGCCAGTCCTGGCTTTCCACTGGCTAATGAGGGAGCAACAGATACCTGTGTATCTGCCCTGATGGCCAAGAGAAGGTGTTAAGCCTTTCCCACCATCATGCTCTGAGGTGAAAGTGAGGGGTACAAAGTCGAGCGTGCTGCACCTCTGCTGCAGCTGTCTGAGATCTCTTGCTCCACTTTGACAGATGGGAAATACCCTGAAGCAAAATTGAGAGGAGCCCTGTTTATTTTGGGACTGCAGATTACTGTCAAACATGAAGAGAGACAATTATTTCCATTGTGGAAAATGTGGTATTAGTGAATGAGCAGTTCCCTCCACCTCGCCTTTTTGTTTTGCTTTTCTCTAAGGAAGGTTTCCTTTCTTTTTGCAGCACAGGCTTGAATTAAGTGGGCAGAGAAGAATTTAAATACAAATATTTGTAAACTAAGTGGTTTTCCCGAACAAAGTAGATCCAGATGACAGTCTGCTGGCTGCAGCATCCTGGGGCCTGTCATACCACTGCCCCTTTGTTTGCCAGCTGGGTACCAGAGGAGGCATCCCAAGGGGCACAGCCAGGCCACCAGACAGCACCCACTGCTGGGGGATGGCAGAGGGACAGCCCACTGGTGCCCAGTGGCAGGGTGGGGAACACAGGGCCTTTTTGGCTGCTGTCAGTCTTACACAAGTTGTATTACAAGCGCCAAACTGCCAGGCCTGAAGGCCACGAGGACTGTGGTAAAGCTGATGATAGAGTCTGAAGGTGCAGAAGATGCTGTGGAGGTGCTGAAGAAGACCTTGCTGGTGTCTGATGGGTTTGTTAGGAGTCAAATAGACCCTGGCAGTAGTGCAGGAATATGAGGAGCAGTGTTGATGAGGTAGCATGAGCTCTAGACAGCTCTCATGGTTCATCAGGTCATGAGAGCAGGGCAGGAATTTTCTTGCATAATCTTTTCTTGCCAGAAAAAATTGATTGCCATATCGTAAAGCATCTGAGGGATTTGGTAAAAGCTTAATTCAGAGAAGTTTCTCATGTCTCAGAAGGTCAAAACTGAGGTGGGTGTGCTCTCTTGAGAATGGCCAGCAGATAAAGCCTTCTCTGGGACCATAGGTGATCCAGACCCAGACCCCTTGCTCAGAGTACGTCTAAGAAGTCCCCAACTTTACCCATACCTTGATGAATGGATATTTGTGTTTGCATTGTTTTTCATGGAAAAGTTTCAAACAAGCTCTAATCCATCCTGAGCAGAACACAGAAGAAAAATGCTATAAGCACAGAATGGAAAATGGACATTTTGCCCGTCAGTATGAATTATTATCCCAAGATTGTACTTGCTAACATAATTTCTGCCTCATGCTGCTCAGCTCCCACAGCTCACCTTTGCAGTCATGGGCTCTGACCAGTGTAGGTTTACAGGGCAGCACTGCACCCTTTGGCTGCTGCTGAGCTGCATATTCCAGATGCCAGGAGAGCACCAGGTTCACCTCTGCTGGTTATTTTTAATTCTTAATAGTGTCCTGAGACTTTTGTTACTTTCCATTGTTCGTTTTGGGGGGAACTGTACTGCCAAGGTCTGTTCACTTGTTCTAGCTTTTTCTGCAAAGGCCTGAAATGCCTTTTTTCTATTTGGTCTCCAAAATAAAGCATCTCTGCAACTGGCATGTGCCAGATTTTCAGCCTCCCTGTGTCTTAACCACAAATGTCTGACTCCTGAAAGTTTCTCTACTGTTAACTTGTTTTTCTGCAGTGGCTGCTCATGCTCTCTTGTCTGCACAGCCGTGGCAGGACTTGATGGGAAGGAAGGAAGACACACCCTTGGTGCAGAATACCTGCATGGAGCAGCCCTCCAGGTCATAAGAATGGCCATCCCCATTAACAGGGAGGCTGATCCTGGACCTTCTCCCCCAGTCCCTGTGAAATATATCCCACATTATATCACCCATCACATTACTGAAGGGGGCACTGATGTATTTGATTAGTAAGGAAGATCTGAAGGAACCCATCTGTCTTAGCATTTCGATGGATATTTATCTCTTTCATGGGTTTCTTTTGTCCAAAGGAATCGTTTACTCTGATGTGAAATAATGCAAGATCTGGTCTCTTTGGGGATTTCAGCAGGAAGCTATCCTCCCCAAGCTTCATTTTAATCTCCTATTGTCATAAATCAGGAATAACCGCAAGAAAGTCAGTAAAATTGAGCTTGTGAAAACTGATGTACAAAACTTGGGGCCTCTGATCTCCACCAGCAGTGGAAATGAACTCACTCCCCGAATCTCTTCTCCCTCTGGATGCAAATACTGCTGACATTTCAAGACACTCAGATGTGGCTCTGAACCTTGTATGCTTGAATACTCTGCCCAGGCTTTGGAAAAGGGCTCCTCACATGATTTTACTGACCAGGCAAAAGAAGGTATTAGGACTTTTAGGGAAAAAAATCTCTTTCTGGGGCAGGCTTAGGCTAGATCAATACAAATAAAAAATTCTGATTGTGTAGAAGAGCTTTCGAACTTACTCTTATCCCAACCAGCCTGCTGCTACACACTTCCTGATCACATCAATTAAAATGATGGGTATAGATCAGATTGAAAAAGGAAGTAGAAAGGATATTCCTGTGATATCAGAACAGCCTGCTCCTAAAACTTGTGTGACCACAGGAGCTCCAGGAAACAATTCTTTTTCTTTTGTTCTGCTTACCCAGCAGATAAAGTCAGGAAAAATATCTTTACAATTTCTTCTCTTTAAAATGGCTAAAATCTGAGCTTGGTTCCTTTCCTGATTCAGATAAATGGAATGGATTCTGATTAAAAGCTCTGTTTAATTTGAACTGCAAAGATAAGAAAATATTTTAAGATTTTGCCATGCTGAAAATATTAATATAAGGATACATTTTCAACAATCTGACTTGCAAAATGCCATTTTTAAATTCATTTCCCATCAATATTTTATTTGTGTCAGACAGTATGAATGGTCTGTTCACTTTCATAGTTTGGGGAGATGCTGAGATTTCAGAACACGCAGGAAATACCAATTAATGCCATTCCTTTTTGACATTCTCATGCTTTCACATTAAGGTTTGGCATGAGACCAGGTTTATGAGTGAAACACTGCCTGTCTGTCAAAGTTTTATGGTTCTTCCAATGATGTCTGGGCACCTTATTGTTTTTTTAAAGCTTGAGAGATACACAGAGAAGTGACCTTTCTGCTTTCACAACTTGTATAAATAAAGGGGCAGACCTGGATGATGGTAAAGTAAAATTTCACTTTGTGAGATATTTTCACTTTAAAAACTGAGATGTCATTCTGAGTGAAAGTGAAAAGACAGTCTTCATGAATTTGCCTGGGTATAAAATGTTGAAACATTTCAATTCCTAGCTGTCAATGCATCATCTGCTGCTGGTATGGAACAGCTCTGTTTTTATAGCATCAAAACATGCAGCAGTATGTTAAACATGACACCTGGTATATCCAGGAATATTATATATACTTCACAAATGGCAGTGAAACTAGCCAAAGCATTGAACATAATTTTCAAAAAGAGCAAAAGTATTGGGAGCCGCGGAAGCAGCAATTACTGTGCTGGGTCTCAGCACAGCCACTCTGCCCTGTGCTGGTGACAGGCAGGACAAGGACCCCTCTACTGTGTCCTGAGTCCTGCTTCAAGTGCCCACCAGAGATGGTAAAGTCTGGCTCTTCGCAGGAGGTCTTGCTGCTTACTGAGCACCAGTGTAACAAGAACAGCCCAGCCTCGCTCCAGCCCATGACACTGGACATTGGCTCTTTGCAGCCTTTCTAAAAATCAACTCCTTTTGTGCAGTTTGCTGCTCTGAATGAGAGGGAAAGTCTCAACTGCATTTCCTTAGGGAGTCTCATGATGCTGCAATGTTTAATTAATCCTAAAATATTATCTGCTATGGGTAAGTCCTACCAACTACCACAATTATATCTGTTTTGAAAAACTCCTAGACTAAGAAAGGGAAAGTGCCTGCTGACATGAATGTCTGACAAGAGCATCTACTGATACCCATTTTAGGGTTTCATTAACTACCTGGTTTGAAACCTTCCCTTTACATCCACTTAAAACACACATGTAGATCAGCTGTGTTTCCCAGCTTGTGCCACATGCTTCCCCTCTTGTGTCACCCTGGGGGCTGAAGTGTAAGTCACCCACATCCCCTGTGATCCCTCACTTTGTGGCCCTTCTCTGAGGAACAGGCTCTGCAGCTCTCCATCGGGCACTGGCAGGCACTGTCTGTTGTGATGGCTGTCACCAATTTGTTCCTCTCTAATTTCTTTTCCCTCCCCCCCGCCCTGTCATTGTACAGACATCAAGAGGCTCCAATAGGCATGTTTGAATAAGACAAATGAACAAAGATATTCCCCCTGCATTTCCCACTCGTTAAATTACAGAGGGGACTGAACAAAACCCCCCTCAATCCAGTGTGTCATTATGTATCTGCCACTATTGCTTTCCAAGAGGAGAGATGAATATAGCTTTAAATGATTAGCTGCCTTATGTACTACCATGTCTCAAAGCAACAGGGGGGTAACAGGCAAATAACAACACAGCAAGGAAGTACATGAGGGCTGAGCATTCAGGACTCTCTAACAACTGTGGTTTCTTTATGAAGAGCATTAAAGATGGTTTTAATGTACCGTATACGATGCAACAGATGCGGGATGCCTCTGGCAAAACTCCTCTGGTCCAAAGCTGACTGAAGACAGTTTGATGATTTGCAGGGAGCTACAGATCCCAGAAGGGGAATAGTACATACCTGTCAGCTGGTAATCAAAGCTCAAACTGGCCTTGGAAAATCTTAATTAGTACTGACATCAACACAATTCTGTGAGCTTGGGAACAGTCAGAATTTGGTGCCTTTGCCCTGCTCTCTTCCGCCCCAGTCTCACTCTGGCATGTGCACTTGCCTCTGACACCACCCGGTGCAGTATCCCTGTCTCCAGGCTGAGCAGGAGCAAACAGCAGTGCTGGCTCCTGTCTATTCCTGCTGCCGAAGGTGACTGTAGCAACTTCAGTGCTGCAATGACACTGATTGATGCGGGGCAAGAGCATGCTCAAGGGATAACAAAACATATTCTAGCAAGCCCTAAGAAGCACATGGAAAGTAAAGCACAAGGCTAGTCTGTCATGTCCCAGAAATACAATGATGCTTCAACCTCAGAAGGTTTATATCAATTAAGAATACATTTAGACTGTCTTCAAATCCAAACTATGACATGGATCTCCTGTCCCTTTCCTTTCCATAGTGAGAGCTGCAAACACCCCTTTCCTTTATAAGGACTTCAGAATTCAAACTTCTCTTACATCTATACAACTTCGCTTTGTCATCTATACATATGATGACTGTGATGATTGCCTTCATAAATAAATTCTCTTATTTGATTTAATCTCCTAGTAGACGTTCCATCTATCGCTTGTCTTGTCTTCTTTTGCTCCCTGCTGCCTGTGCCGATTTCTCCATATGATCTGGCTACATAAGCCTTCCCAATTTCCCATAACATATTCACTAGAGACAGATTTTGCGTGGAAGCCCAGAGACAGAGCAGGCACTGCAGGGGGAAAACGGGAGTTTCACTTCATGTTGCTCAGAGGGAACTGCAAACAGATGAAGTATCTCTCTGGGAGTGAGACGAGCCCATGTCTTGCACACTCTCTTCCTGAACTGGATCCAAAGCTGGATTTCCCCACAAATCTGCAGCTGTGTCAGTGGGATGCTCAGCACTTTAAAGAAAACTAAAATGTCCATTTGTGGGCTCAGCTCCAAAGTCTCCTTAAGTCCTGGGAGAAGATGAAACTATTCCTACCTCCAGTTTTCTCTATACAGCATGTCCTATATACCCCCAGCCTCTTTTAAGAAAGACTGAAGGCAGCAGAAACTTAATTGTGAAGCCTCCAGCAGCACCAGAAGGAAGGAAAAGGAAATATTTTCTGCTTGCTTTGCTAGAGCTGGAAGAACAAGCACTCTCCTGCAGGCAGTTTGGCAGCAATGAAGGAGCCTGCCAACACCGTGAGGTGCAGACCTCTACAGACATTTCAAGCTGATGTGCCGTGACACGGTGCCAGTTCTGAAGATGGCTGGATGTGTCTGAACTGTGCCAGCACTGGTGGGACTTTCAACTGCACTTAGTAGGGCCTGGTGGGGCTCCAGAACTGGACTGGGTGTGATTGGTTGATCAGGACTTGATTTCTCAACACAGTCAGCGGGATGTTCATGGGATGGAGAGTGAAGAGGAGAATTGTACTTGGTGCAACTGGAGTTTTTCCAAACCCCCTACTATATGAATTCTGACCTATTTTTAGAAATTCCCCCAGAAAAATCCCAACAACAATTAAAAAAAAAAAAAAAAAAAAAAGGTGGGAAAGTTGTGCCTGTCTTGAAAGAAGAGACAACAAGACTTTATTTTTGTTTCAGAGAGGTAAATACGTGGAGTGAACTCAGTGGTCGTCTGGCTAGGAGTGACCGAAATTCCACAAGCCTCATATGGGGCATGTGGAAATGTCCATTTGTCTGGAAACCACAACAGCCCTGGTAGTGCCAGGGGGGACAGATATCCAAGAGCAGTTTTCAGACAGGAGATGACATTGTCCCCAGGGCTCCCATTGTTCCACAAATACAGCAGCTGGTCTGGTCTGGTCTGGGAGCAACATGGGATCCAGACAATGCAGTGGGGTTTGTCCCAGCATCCCATGCTGGTTTGCATCCTCCTGGCCCTGCAGTTGGACTCCCCAGCAGCCCTCCTGTCAGCACAGCGACACTGTCAGTCGCAGGACACAGCCACACATGTTAATGGCTCTAAGCGCAAGGGTGAGTTACACCCACAGTAGCCTGGGAACCTCTATCACAGAGGCCTTTCCATTTGCAAGGAAGAAAATCCAACCAGCCTGGAAATTACAACTGTCAGATGTCATCCCTGAAGCTGCCAAGGGTACGGACAGTCTTGGAGCAACTTTTCTCCTCTCAGTTTGAATCTAAAACTAATGGCAAAGCATCTTCTACCTAGTTCTCCCAAATTCACTAATGGCCAGGACTGGGTTCTGGGCTGGTGCTGCCAATGGTTCATGATGCATTTACTGGTGTTCCATTGAGGATGTGCTGGTCATTCCCTTGGCCGGATCTCTTCATTCTTTCTACATACCAGCTTGCATGCAAAAGCATCTATAAAGACAGTAAATATTTTCCTCATGTTGCCAGTTGAATGACTTCAGGATGGCCAGAGGAGAGCGGAGAGAAGGAAGACAGTCCATGCACTGAAGCAATGCAGTAGGGAATGGAAAGAAGCATGAGGTGGTATATTGAGATCTGATGTAAATGAGGGAACTGCTTGTAAACTCCTAAATTAGACCAATCCTTCTAAATTTATAGGAATGCAAAAGAATAGTCGCATCCGTTGCTGTCTTTTGCCAACTGTAAGCTTGCCAGTACAATTTTTAGAGTAGTGGGAGGAAGTTCCATATATGCTCACTTTTTTCTCTTCCCTTTCACTTGGTGTCAAGTTTCAAGCAAAAATACCTTTTGGTAGTGGAGGTTCATTTTCTATATTTATGGGGGGCATGCAAATCACCTCAACAAACCCTCTCATGCTTGATCAAAAAGGACAGTTCTTCATCTGAAGGACACTTAGGCACACACGGCCCTGTTGCCCCTGCTTGTCCAGCCTTTGACAGGGAGCAGTGGTGAGCAGGGCATGTAATTTCCCACCTCCTGTCCACAGGGGCAACCCAGGTGTGTCCTGGCGTGACGAAGGCTGGAGCACACCTCCAAACGCTGTGGTTTGGTCTGCCTGGGCAAGAGTGGGCTCGCCGGAATGCACGTGCTCTGCCTACACCCAAAGCCATACGCTTTCTGCTTCCCTTCCTTGCCATAGGGGCATCCCTCAGAGGACAGCCTTGCAATCACCAGGGACTTCAGAAAGAGTGTTTATGTCTTTGGAGCTCAGGATGTGGGAGTGCTGACAGATCAGGCCTAAGGGGCTGTAAGAACAGAGAAAACTTCACTGAAATAGCAAGCCAGCACACATGGGCTATGTCCGTGCTCATTCCTGAAGTGAGAATTCTCCATTTTCTCAAAGATCCTCAACTTCCTAAAACTCCTGCTTTTCCCTCACCAGAGAAACCCTGCCTGGTTCCCACTATATTGGTGCTGTTGGCATCGGGATGCCGTCCTGCCTGAACACCCACAGGGTGGCTGCACCAGGCCCACGCTCTGCTCGGAATGGGGGAACTGCAGCTGCCCTCTGCAGGGGGTCGACCAGGGTCTGGCCTAACATCTGGGAGTTTTTACTCACTCTGCAGGCATTCCTCAAAGAGGTAAACATCTAGATGAAATCAGAAATTTCTACTGGTCCACGTACTCAAATTTTGTTTGATAATCCATAAATCCGTTACAATTTGACAAAGGAAATATAAGATTTTGTCTTAGACCTGATTTGTAGCATACAGATACCGTCATGGCAGCACTGATCCACAGTAAGACTTACAAGTTATCTAGAAACATGCAACTGAAGCAGCTGAAAGGAGCAGCAAACTGAATTCAAGGTATCCATTCGTGCTCTAAAATCTCTTCTTTGACAGAAAAATGCCCCACTTGCCACAGAAATGTCCAGTAATGTGGCATACTTCACACATGAGTGGAATTGAGGAAAGGCAAACCTTTGGAAAGAGGAGGTGCTGGAAAGGGCTATCATTTCCCTGCGCTGATAAAAACTGGCACAACCTTACAGCCATCAGAGCTGGCCGTGAAAGAGCCACCTTCAATGACATGCCTATGCTCTGGCCAAGCATAGCAAACAGAAGAAAATTATTTCACTGTTGAGAGGCACAGATTTTGCTGCCTGCACCCATCTGAGGACAAATGTTCTTTCTAGACAGCTATTAAAACCCACAATGTCGTTTAGCCTGTAGCAAATCAGGATTATCTCATGCTTCTCTGGAAGCAATAAAATGAACACTAAACCAGCAATATTCTTCATGGCTAGCCCGTTAATGTCCTACTTCCCTCCCCTTAAACCCAGCTTCTTACCTATGGCTTTACCTCTGTTCAAGAAGATGTAGCCTGCAAGACTACAGAGTGGAAGATCCCCAGCCAGAGCCCTGTTCACCAGGCAAAGGTGACCCAGGAGGGGAATAGCTCATGCCAGATTCCAGGGAATGGCCCAGCCAAGGGCTGGACATGAAACACCAAGGATGGATTCCCTTGCTTGGCTTTAGATTCTTGCAATGTTGATATTTAAGCTGGCACTGGCTGGCTGTCCTCCCTAAGGTGCCCCTAACTGGAGAGAAACAGATGTTTCCAGGGTGTAATGCATCTCATACAGAGACAGAAGTGCTAAGTCAGTGAAGTAGACTGATATTCTTTTCCCCTGATGTTTGCAAGAAGAGTCTCTAGGGTAAGTGTCTAAAGACAGAGAAGGAAAGTCCAGGTTCTACTGACAAAGGCATTCAGAATAAAATATATAGCCTCAAATTATGAACTGCTTCTCAGAGTAGATGTTGATTTGGAGACCAAATGTATGATAGCAGCAGTTTTCACCCTCCTGGCCAGACGTCCCTTACACCAGTGATACACTGCATCTCCAGGTTCAGCCCGGGGGTTTCTGCAATGCAAGAGGGGTAGGACTTACCCTTCTCTTAGATAAAACTACCTTCAAACAAAATCTGTGCATGTAAAAGAGATGCTGTGCCTTCAGTAGCTGACACTGAGACTGGACCAACACCTCCTAAGCTATTTGAAATGCCCCTCCACAGGAGCCATGCTAACTATTCACCATCATAAAGGGTTGCTGTAAGATCCAAGATGATCCAGCTCAAACAACTCCAGTGTGTTTTCCTAGACCTGCAGCCAGTTTCAGCTCAGTGTAAGAACTTGTGCTCCTGCCCTTACAAAGAGGTATTTACACTGCACAGGAGCACAGCAGGTTATGCCTGGCAAAAGTTTATACTGTGGGCTTCTATGAGGCTGCATTCTGTGAGCAGAAATTGGGAACCCTGCCATCTCTCCACACACAGCTTCTGGGCCACACTACGCCACTGCCCTTCTCCCCCTGCTCCCCTACCTGGTACCCTAGCAAGCAGCAAGGCTGTCAAGGGCTGCAGGTGCTGGGCTCTCTGGTGCCTGAGAACAGCCCCTGCAGTCCAGAATGTGATCAGCTTGAAAAAGCACCAGGGACACTGCTGAAACTGATTAAGAGGGAAGACAATGAGTCTTGGCACTTCCAGCGTAAAAAAATTTGATTCCTTTCCTGCTCTATTGAGGCTGGTCCTACAAACCCACAGGTTTTCTTGTCCACATGCAATCCTGACTAGTAGCTGAGTGTGAAATGGTTTGAGGAGAAACAAGGAACTGATCTGTCCCTTGAGCTTCCAGGTGGCCATAGGCCAGAACTGGACAGTCAGACAGAGAGAGCAGCAGTCCTAATCTTCATCCAAAGTTGAGTCTGGAGCAATTCAGGTTCATCTTTGGTTTTTAGCAGCAGCCTTCAGGAATTTTTCTATATGATTTTTCATCCAAACTCACCCACCTGCCCAGATACATTATTTAGGAGGCTGCCTCAAGACTTCTGAGCACATAAAAAACAATCCAAAAAGTGATATGTTCAGATGTCTGCATCATTTTGAACACGTGCAACAAGATGGATACTTCTGAGGAACTCATCAACTCCAAATTCCTATTCCATGTGCAGAAGTCGCTAACTCCTCATCAGCTGCTTCTCACATGCATTGGCGGCCATTGCAAGATGCCCCTGCGGTAGGAGATAGCCAGGGTGATTTCTCCAGGTCCCAAAACTGTATAAACACTCAAGCATTGCCATGAATTGTCTTCTTGCAACCACTATAGCCCATCCATTTTTGTGCCCTGTGTATTGAGTAAAAGGGGATTAAAGGTTAATTACTAGGCTAATAAAGTAACCATGTTTTTTTATTTCCTCTGAGGTTGCAAAATGCTTTCTGTTTCCCTGGTTACACCACTGTCCCAGTAGGAAGAGCAGAGTGTAAAAGTCTCATTCTGAAATGAGTGTAAAAGTCTCATTCTGAAACAAGTGCAAATTTTGTTTCTCGCTTGATTCTCATTTCCATTCTCTAAGTCCTGATTGGAGCCAGAATAAAGCCACAGCTACAAGAGGATCGCAGATGTGTTCAAGAGCCCATCCAGCTGACAGTGTGAGCACAGTGCAGAGCACAGGGAAGCTTTCCCCATTGTCATGACCCTTAAGGACTACTGTGCTGATCACAGTCATGCTAAAACCAAAATTGTCTGTTTTTCTAGGGTTTTCATCAGAAAATAATTACTTGTGTGCCAAAGCCTCCTTTTCACATACATTTGGCATAGGATGAGTGTAGGGTGACCCTGTTTTACTTTAGATTCAGTATTTCCACTCCAGCTTCTCCATGAGCTGTGCTGCCACACTGCACCCAAATGCCCTCCTGTCCCACACTGGCATTCAAGGAGATTCTGTTTTCCCACTGTGTGAATTCAACTCTCCAGAACTGGTGCTCCTGCTTGGTGATTTCTGGTGCTCACATAACTGGAATCCACTTTCTGTCAATGCATGAGCAGATTCCTGGAGGGACTATGTGGGACTGGTCTCCCTGCCTGCCCTCTGCTCCGCAGGCACCACCCAAATGTGTTAAGGCACATGGCACACAGCTACACAGCCTCTTTTCCTCACGCCAGGCACCTCCCCAGCTCACAACACAGCTGAGCCCAGCCCTGGATATTCTCTAAAGGCTGCTGATCTGCCAACATTCCTGCAAGCAAATGTGTTTGCTGAAACACTTGTGAAATATCAGCGTGACAGGATGTGGACAAAGCCACGCAGAACTCACTCGTGTTCACAGGCGGTGTTTGAGCTTCCTCAGACCTCACTGCCACCCTCGCCCTTGGGGCTCTCGTTGCCCAGAGGGGTGAGGGTCACCTGTGGCAGGCGTGGGCTGCAGGCAGAGCAGAGGGGGCTGCATTCAGCAGGCTTGGGCAGGTGCCCGCGGGGGGAGCCAGGATCCCCCGCAGTGGCAGAGGGGAGCAGAGCCTCCCTGCCCTCTCTCAGGTTGGAGCTTGCACCAAAAATTCTCCTCGTTTCACCACAGTTGCTCAGCACCCTGGAGGAAGGTATTGTGCCTACCTTGAAACGCCAGCTCCCAGTTTTAGGGATCACCAGCATTTTCCTTCAGTTTTATTGTGGTCATTACTCCAATTATTATTTATTACTGTAAATAGTAATAATGATAAACCTCTGCTCCTTGGTCCTGCCTCTGACACACTCACTTTTGACAGCTGCCAGCCACTGCAGTCCTCACGTGCTGACAGGAGTGACAACATCCACAAAGTGCTGTAACTGTAATTGCAGCATACAAGCTTTGAAAGGACACGAGCCCGCCTCCCTACATAGTTCTGTGGAGCTGGGAGTGGGTTTCCCTGCAGATGACCCCTCTGCAATATGGCAGGCAACCCTTCTGCAACACCCTTAAGGCAGTGGTCTCTCCTTCCCCTATGCAGCTAAACTGTGCTATTCCAGGGAGAGAGTTTCCCCTGGGAGCCCATTAGAATAAAAAAGTCTTCAGGGACCAGTGCAGCTATTTCTTAATCTCATCTGTTCAGGTCCCATTCCTGCACTGTGGGGCCTTATCCCACAAACAAACTTGTCAAGGGAGGGGATGCTCTTCAACCCCTTCCTAAAATGGGGACCTGCAAACCAAGCAATCTTGGAAGTTCAATGAGCATGGGTAGCTCTTTCATTTCCCTGCCCTCTTGTGCTATTTCCTCATTTGTTTTCTTCTTTTCTGTGTTTTGATACCTCAGGAACAGTGGGATCCAGCCGAGTTAGGAAACAGCATTACCAGAATATGAGTAATTTTTTCTGAGAAGAGAAGGTCATGAGTTATTTACGGTCCAAGAAGGGGCTGGAAGTATCTGACATCTTCAAATGCCTGGAAAGTTTCTCATGAAAACTGAACTTCACACCGGATGCTCAGAAGGGCCATTGTCCAGGGATTTGGAGAAAGCCCTGATGGTCAAACGCAATGGGAGCTACCATGTGGTAGTACTGAGGCTGCCCTGTCTGGGGGCACCCTGGTGAAGGTCTCTGCTAACCACGACTCCTGAGCTAGCACATGGCTCTTGGATACCACCATGCCTTTGCAGTGGCTCTGGGGTGCCTGTTCCTGCTGGGAGCTGCCCCCACTTTTCCCAAGCCTCCATTCGGGCACTGCTCTTGGGATTATTTTTTTCCCCTCTGACAAAGCACATACAGATGGTGCGTTGTCTGCCACAATCAAGGGGCTCAGGTGAGTAATGCAGAATGGCAGAACTTGGCATGTACTTGTTTGCCTTAGTGCAATTTTCCCATAATTGCACTTCCTAGCTTCTCAGCATCTGCGAAAGATCAGCTTGTGACACAGCAAAATTGGCCGCGGATTTTTCTGGAGTTTGCGTCAGGTTGGAAATCAGACATCCTTCATTCGGCTTAAATCATTTTGGAAGGGTGGGGAGAGAACCACCCCATTTTTGTGCATAGTCTGCTCTGCCTGGACTTTAAAGTCCAGGAGGAAAAGCATGGCCTGTCAAACATATTTAGCTCAAAGCTCTGGTGTTGCTTTTTTTTTTCTTTTTAGAAAGGTGTTGATGAAACTGGCACAAGTTATTTAGTTTTCCCAGGTCTTGAGGTAAATTCACAGAAGACTGATCAACGGTGATCCTGGAACAGTATAAAGCCAAAACTTGGACTCAAAATAGTTCAGAGATGCAAAGAATAGGCAGAGCTTGTGCAGACAGACAGCTTTACTGGGCCAGACAACTCTTTCTTACCTCTCCTCATAACCTCCGCCTCTTTCCTTTGGATGTATACAGTGGCCTATAATGCAATAGAGGAACAATGAGGAACTGAAGTAACTTTAGGTGACTGACTGAGGTGACTGACCTCCCTTGTCACCTGGGAGAGGGCAAAACTAGATTGTGGCACATAGAGGCACTAAGGATGACAAAGAGCAGTCCCTGCCTCTTGGAGCCTGCAGTCGAAATGATTAGAAACAGAAAACAAACCTTGGAGGTTTGTGGGGAAATACTTTCTGCTCAGACAATCTAGGAGACAGCTTGGGATCATGCTCTGTTATTTATCAAGGGTTGCAGGTTTCTGCACTGGAACAAACATCTATCCTGGTATCTTCCCCAGTATATTTCAGGTTTCTTCAAGCTACAGCATTAAATTGAGTCACTGGAACACATAGTACTCTGAGACTAAACTTGGTTGTGAACAGATTGGAAAACAAGGTTTATCCTTCTGGAAAACCCTAACTTTATTGTTCCTGTTGAATATGTTCACAGCTATGGCATGCAGCTAATAGTTCATACTATTCAGCCAGGCAGCATTGTAGTTTTACAAAGGTTCTGCAGCATTTTGTTCCTTATCAACTTCTCCTTCTGGCCCCTGAGTTTCTCCTGGGGTTTGTTAAAGTTCCCTCTTGTTTTGAGATAACTAAATCCCCTATTTTGTCAGTGAACTTTTCCCAGTCAGACAAGTCACCTATTTCCCTTCTCTACTTTAATGAATAGATTATCATCCATTTATAATAAAATTTTAATGAATATCATCAGTTTAGTTTACGCTCAGACTAAAGCTTTGTCATAAAAGAGACAACAGCACCACTAAGGAAAGCTTTTTCATTTTCATTTTTTGTTCTGTTGATGTTGCTTTTACTCTCAACATGGATGAAAACAGGGCTGTATACAAACAATTCTAGTAGTTTTGGAGATCCAGACAAAAAAATACCTGCCTGTGGTATGAGAACTGCATTACACTGCCAGTAGAGGAGTTCAGTTCCATGACCCAGCCAGATGAAAAGGAATAAAATAAACTTAGAGAAAAATGCTGAAAAGAATGGAAGTTCATTGCTGGTTTGTTTTGTTGGAATTTTTTAATGAGTTTTGTTAATTTCCAGTTTGATCTTGTCTTGTTTTTCTTCTTTCATTAGAGACTGTAACTAAATACACACCTATGAGTCATATCTCAGTGCCTGCTCTGATGCTCAGGATACTGAGATTGAGGTTTTGGCCTCATATACAGACATATGTACACTCAAAAAAAAAAGCTCAAGATTGCAGCTTGCTGTGGCTTTTACCACTGAAGTAAGAGCTAATCAAAAACTAAATACTGACTTAGCAAGAGGCGGCTCTTCTGTGTTCTGAATTACATCAAGTAATTGGAGCTACATGTCTTTCTATTTGAGTTATACTCCAGACCTGCAAAGTGATACCCAAACTGCTACTCCATGCAAATATTTTTCCCATCCGATGGGTAGCAGAAAAAATCTTCACAGAGCTGCCTATGTTAATATTGAGCATCTGGGTATGCCTAAGGAATGATGCTGCAATCTCTTCTAAATCCTCCTCTTGCTGGAGAGTTGGGGAGGGAGTTAACTCTTTGTCCGCAGGGGATGAGATACAGTCCCTGTACACGCTCCAGTGAAAAACCTGGCCCAGCCCTTCTGCCTCAGCTATGCAGGCAGGCACAGTGCAGACACAAGCAGAAAAAGGTGAGAGGAGACAGTGCTGAACTCTTCTCTCATGCCGGTCCAGTGGCAAAACTGGTTCAACAGCCAGGCACAATCAGTGGGTTTGGCCATGTGTATATAGTACAGATAGATAAGTACAGCGATGTACTGACCCCAGGTGGCAGGGCCTCTGCCCGAATTCACTTACACTCAGGATGTACAGGACAGTGAAGTGCTGCTGCAACAGAAGTCAAAATCATCAGCAGGCAAAAGGAAGGAAAGATAAGAGAAGCAACTGAGTATTGGAGAGATTAGAAATTAAGGGGCCACTTGATGCTTGTTACTGGCATCAAAATGACGTAATACCAGAAAACAACCACAACAGCAAGAGAAGAGGGGTTTTAACAAAACAAGTTTGCTGTTGGAGCAGGACACGCCTGCAAGGGACAATACAGTCTCTTCCATGGAGCAGGAAACACTCTCAAAGGCACTCAGGTCCAGGGCTATGTGCTGAATCCCAGCCTGAAGAAACTTAGTGGCAAAGCTCCCATGGATTTCCAAGAGAACAGGATTTTACATCTTAAGTTTAGAAACAGAGTGAAAAGAGCTTTCCCAGAATGGGTTGCTTTTGTCAAAAGATGCCAGATAATAACCATGGAAGGGAACAAGCTGTGATGATATGAAAGCACCCAGAAAGTGATGCAGGAACAGCTGCTGATTCAGCCTCCACATCCTCTGCTGGGGCAAAAATGTTATTTTATCCTTATTTCTGAGCCATTGGGTCTTCTTCTCACAGAAAACAGAAGCTTTTCATGCTGATAAGGTCGAATGAAGCAGGTAAAATATGCACCATCTTGTCACTGCTGGTAGTTATCAAATTCTTTATAATCCAAGTAGTTCTGAGAACTGGGAAACTTGGTAGTTGCATCCTGCCCACTGTGCTCTCACATGCCCCTTGCCATAGATCAATATGTTCTGCTGTCTGCTCTAAAGCTGCCAAGCTAAAAACCAAGTCCAAGTTTCAGATAAAAGCAGCAGCCAATCATTCATTCCTAGAAGTAGCTGAAAATGTTTGAAGTTTTTTTCCATTAAAAAGGGGTGTCTCATTAATCTTGAGGATTTTTTTGCTTTGTTGTCTTCAGGGTTTTTTTTATTTTTGGTGAAAATTGTGTTATTTATGGCCTTCTTTCATTGAAAACCTAATGATTAATTCTAGTAATAACAGTCTATTATTTTGGGTTTTTATTTCAACAAAACTGAGCAATCATAAGGTATAGGCTTGGAAGGATATTGTACTTTTTCCTTTGGCAGTCAGTTCTGCATGTTTTTGGATCTGAAAGCTGCCTTTGCATTTCCCTGAATAGAAAGAAGATGTGAAGGGAGGGAGGTGAAAAAAAGAAGATAAAAAAAAAGAATGGAAAATAAGAAAGGTGTGTATCAGCAGTGGAAAAGCCCACAAAACTTTCCAGCACTGCAGAATAGGCAGATTCTCAAAAATTACCTCTCTTTCTCAAAGTTGTTTCTTTGATGATGTTCCTTGCCTCGACACCTTCTACAGAGCTCAGTTGTTCCAGAGAGAGGGAGAGAAGGACCCTGTGGGCTGCTGCTCCTCAGCAGCATCCAGCCTTGCGTGCACTGAAGAGAGTGAGAGGCGAGTGGCTTCCCTTCCATCGCCGGTGTCGTGCTGACACCAGCCCTGAGTGTTTACACTGGATCCCAACCCTTACAGCCCAACCACTGACACCACGCTGGGGTGGGTCTTGCAGTGGGTCACACATTTCACGGTGTGGTTACCAGAGAAGCCCTGCTAGCACTGGTGGCTGGGAAAGGCATCACAGAGTCTGCAGCCTTACAGTGATGGAGGGGAACTGCAGCGCAGTGTGCTGCACCTGGCAGGTTTTTGATTTGCGTTTGTGTCTGTGTGCATGTCTGTTGAACTTGGTTAGAGGGAGAGGTGAGGAAGGGGAAGTGTTTGCATCTCACCCTGAGTCTGACAGAAAAGGTTTTCAAATGGCCTGACTGAAAATCCCAGATCAAAATAGCCTTTAATTTGGGAGAGAATCTAGTCCAAGACCATGCCCATTTCTAGCTAAAACTGAATTATTGCCCAACAGTGGCGCAGTCACATTGCAACTAAAACTAAACTCTATTTACTTTCAGGTGCAGCTTGTAGCAATTTTGTCCTTGTGCAGTCAGCTGTGAGTTTGGAGAAGGTGAAGAGTATTATGTGGCTGCCACATTCTGCATGCTTTCCTATCTAGATATTGTAAACTGTGTGTGCAATGAGTCTTGTTACTGTGCAGTAACAGGGAGGAAATCCCTGCAATGAAATTCGTAATGCATCATCTTCTTCAGACCAGTTACAAAGGCTGATATGGTTCTGCTTTACTCTCTGATTTGCTGTCAACAGCTCTTCTCCATATACATGCATAATATATATTTTTATAAGCAGGAGGTAGTCATTTCAACTCACTCAGGAGATTCTCACCAAGCTGCTCCAGCTGAATGCCAGCTATCACCCAGGACAAGGGGAAGGTGGGGTGCTTCTTCCATCTGATTGCCTCAAGCCCTCTCCATGCTCTCATTTGCTCTGTGTCAGGCAAACCCTTACACCAGCCAAGAGCCACCTGGAAACAACCTGTCATAAACCAGCTCTGAAAAAGCTACAGCTACTCACTCTGATAGTTCACAAATTGCCTTTCTCGCTGTCTTTTATTTTTCATAGGACCAGTAAATGGAAAATTGGTCCCTAGCAATCTACGGGGTGGAGCAAAGAGGTGCTTAGGAATACTGCCATGTTCCAGAAGCTCAGCTCTCTGCTACTGAGCATGAATGGGGGTCTACAGAGTTACCATCCCCCCCATAACTCCAAAGATGAGCAGGAATGATTTTTCTCACACTCCTTTAGAGATAGTAGAGCTTCCAGCCTGCCCTTATCACTGCTGGGTACTCATTACTTTTGCCTTGGGAAGAGCAAACCACCAAGGGACTCCTTCTCCTGGGGACAGGTCATTTCCAAAGTGGAATGATGTTGATTGCACTAGGCAGCTGACCTCTCTTACATCTCCTTTTGAGAGCAGTAGAAATTAAATCTCTTTTGCTCACATGCAGATTCAGTACTTCTTTCTTGCTCAGGATTAGCAGCAGGCAAGCCTGAGGTTCTGCATGAGAGAAATAAGCCCCTAGAGAGAGGGCTGTGATCCTGGAAGTAGATGAGAACCCTGAGGAACCCAAGCTGCCCAGGGAACCTGGAGCTCAGGTTTCAGCTGCTTTCTGCAAAAAAAAAAACAAAGCAAAAGTCCTGCAGGCTCTGAAGGTCAGACCCCATCCTCCAGGGATGCATAAGTAGGCTGGGAGAAACTACATGAAAGGAAGTAATATCTACTGGAAGATGAGACCTTTCAGTCCTTGAAAGGAAAAAGACACAGAAGATGTCTCTGAAATAAGAACAGACCGTAGGGCCTTAGAGCAAGCAAGGGACAGTAACGAAAGCAGAAGTCGGGGTTTGGGCATAGGCAGGCCTGAAGCAGGCAAGTACTGCTCAAATGCTCTCTCTTGGCCAGGAATACCCAGAAAACTGGCTATCCCGGGCATTTTCTATCCTTTCCCAGGCTGGATTTGTGTGATCTGTTTCCCTGGCCACAGGAAATTTACTATAAACTCGAGGTATTGAGCAGTACATTGTACACTAATATCACCTCTCCACCCTTTCTAGCTGCCCAAGGCTGCAAATGATGTGAAAATTGCATACCCCAGTCCCAGGCTTTAGTAGCTATTCAGGGGTTTGGCCACATGTCATTTGTTATTCTTCACTTATGCATACATTCTTCTTATTTACTTTTTTGTAAACATTTGTGTATAATTATTCTCTCCAGAGTTTCCAATGATTTTCCCTGGCTTGCAGATGTGGCAAAATTTGTTCCCTGCATCCAGGAAAGAAGGTTTTTTCCAACTACTGCAAAATAGAATCCTGACCGACTTCACTCTACTGCTTCCATGTCCATTCTTGCGACACTTAGCAACCCATGGCAAGAGACAATTAGCTTTTTAAATATAAACCAGAAATGGTCCCAAGCCACAGATTTCACATCCAGATCCAAATTTGGTGCAGTTCAGATTCGGCCTGACATTTTAGGTTTGGGCCCGGGCCGGGTTCTCCTTGTGAAGCAGTTTGACATTTCCAGTTCTGGGAAGTTCCCCTCCCTGGGCGCGCAGCCTCTCCCCAGTGCAGGGCCACCCCCGGGGCTGGCCCTCTGCTGCCGAAAGCTCTCCTGCTGCTCTGGCTTGTTCAGAAGCCCCTGCCTGTCATTACTGTTGCTAATTCAATTGCTGCAGTGACAGGCACAAGCTTTCCATGATGTTGCTGTGGCATTTTAGTCCCTGTGAAGGACCTAAACAGACCGGACTCTGCAGCTCTGGGTTGCTCGGATAGAAAAAAAAGCAAATGATCAAATGGCAATAAATCTTGGGAGTTCAGGTTAGATCCCTGGCCATCTGCCTATAGCTTAGACCCCCCAGTTATCCTTACATACAGAGGTAACCTTACATTCAGAATACAGGCCTCAGAAGCAGGATCAACAACTGAAAGTCCCTTCTTCATTTTATAATCAGTTCTTCAACAGAAATGGATCTTTTAATAAGAGGGCTTAATTTGGCTTTTTCATTTATATTTTGTCCCAATATAACACACAGGCACACTATCCCTAAAATTTAATCAGTCATTTGCAGATAATGTTGGATGGATAGACCATCACAATCATCTTATATCTTGTCTCCTTTCTTCAAAAGTGAGGTGCTATAAAAAGCTCACATAAGCAGAATTCGCCAAGCCCAAATCAAGCTATCAGTGTAAGAAATCTCTTCAACTGACATTAAATAATATCACAATGTGTTTAACTATATAATCTCAACAAAATGTGATTACTGTAACCTCTCAAGGAAGAAAACTGAAGCACAGAGAGATGAGGTGACGTGCTCAAAATGACACAGAACTCTTCATATTGAAGCTCAGAAGAGAGTTGAGAGCTCCTCAATCATTTTGGTCTTTGTCCAGGAGATCATAATTCCTTCGATATGCACACCATTCATGGGCACTGAAGTTGTGTCAGGAGATCACAGAAGGATCCCTGCAAGTATTAAGCCTAATTTTAGCCCTGACATCGACTTTCAGACCATCCTTTTAAGAGAAAATGCCTGGCAGTAACAACATTGTGGCAAGTCTGATGGAATGGTGCTGGCTTTACAGCAGGCTCCAAATCGGCTCATAATGTCTGAAAGCACTCATTAAACAAGGCTCACAGATAAAACACACGTATGACACAGTTCTTTATAAAAAGAGGCTTTTACAGGCCAAATGCCGAGAAGCCTCATGAGATTACTAAATAATCCAAAGGAAAGGGCTCAGAAGCCTGTTTCTTGAGTCACAGAGAACCAGCCTGGAAAAATGTCATGGAGGCAAGACTCTGGGGATGGATCAAGCCCTCCCCCAGGTCCTGATTATGGATCAAAATGGTTTTTCCATCGTATTTTCTTCCATCAAATATAGATCCCCCAGATCCAGTGCAAGGAGTGCCAAGGAACAGGAGGAGAGGTGAAGTGCCACCTGCAGTCAATTCCAGTTGTTTCATCAGTTCCTCACAGTCCACTTGCAAGCCAAGGTGACACAAATGAGTTAATTTCCATGGCATACTGAGGCTAATTGGAAACAGTTCTTAGACTCTGTAAAGCACTGAGCTGGGCTGCAAGTGATAATTGCTCACCTGCTGCATGGGCCTATAAGAGGCAGTGCATTAACTGGCACATGGGGTTTTATCACTTCCCTGGGACAAGGTGGGGTTGGACCCTTCCCTGCACCTATTGCACTGAAAGCAAGATACTGGATTAGGCCTGGGGTTTATGGGAACTCAGGCAGGGAGAGCTGGTAATAAGGGGCCAGATTCCAGCTTTCATTATGTGCTTTTGTTATGTTTTAACTCTAGCGTGGCTGTGGCTTCTTCTTCTTCCTGGCATACCTTGCTTTCTTCTTGAAGAGCAGTTTAGTACTGTGTTGCAAAATAGAAGTACAGATACTTGGAGGTATAAGGAGCCTAAGTATTACTCAAGTGTTTAGACCTCTCTATTGCAGGGATTTGACTGCAGAAGCGTTAGAGTCTGAGACTCTTGATTATAAATTCAAGCAGCTCTTTTTTTGTAGCTAGTCATAATTATCCTCTATCTGGGTGGGAAGATAACTACTCATTCTTGAAGTCTGAAATGGCAGCTTGTCTCAGCAGAGAAATATTAGAAATGTCAGAAAATTGAAGGAGGCATTCACCAGGGACTGAAAATTATAGACTAGAATATAATTATTACAGTTATCCATCAGAGGGATCCTGGTACCAGGATCATCAGCATGCAGTGTTCAGCAGCAGTTGCAAATCCCATAAGAAGCATTGGAGATTGGTGTGCTGTAAGACACACATACCCTGGAACCTGGCATGAGGCTTAGCTTTTTAGAATAACTATCAAGAGACCCACAGTAGCTGGTACTGCTTGAGACCCTGGGAGTTCCTGTCAGGGTCTGGGATCTCAGACCGAGTCTCCCAGATAATATTTCTGGGTGACTATAATATGATAGCATTGATTTTAGCTTTTACTGAACAGGTAAATGGATGACTTAAGTGTGGGGTAGATTTATCATGGCCTAATGGCATTAGCTTAACCTCAATAATCTCAGAAATAAAGTTAACTGGTGTGGCTTTTCAAAATGACCGAATTTCTGCACCTTCAAATTAATGAAAATGATGCAAGGGAAAGAATTTAAGTGTCTACAGGCAATTGACTCTATCAAAATGCCAGAAAATGGGGCTTTTTTCCATGAGGTTCTTACCACTTCTATTTCTGATCCTGGTATTGAAACATAAAGACAAAAATAGGCTCACTTCCAGCCTTTTCCACTGGTGCCTTGACATGCTGGAGCTGAGCCAAAATCCAGAAGCTCAGAGGTCAGCAGAAACGTAGCCATGAGTATGTGCCAGAGGCTTGAGACTCTTATTAGATTAGTGTGAGCATGAGGAAGGGGGAAAGAGTTCTGAGCCGTTGTGTTGAAATGGAGCATCCTTTTCCCTGGGATCTGTCATATCCTGGTAGTTCCTCCATAACTGTATGTTCCCATGAGGGAGTCCTGGCAGGAATGTGGCTCTTGGAAAAACCCAGATACTGGTTCCTAGGTGGTGGGAGCTGAGAAGGTGCTCTTATCTGGGAAAACCAGTACAAAGTGGAAAGTGTTTCCTTCTAATGAAGAGGTTTAAGCATTTCCTAGTGAAAGCATTGCTGTAGAAAGAAAAAGGAGTGTCCTGTGGTTGTTCACAAGTAAGAAACATTTTATGGCCTGTGAACTTCTCAGGAATGACACATTTTTCAGGTCGTCTGACTGTCAGATGCCTGATTTTGATGGATGATGCTAAGCATGGACATAATCACCATCTTGGTCTCAGAACCAGCCAGTAGGATATGTTAAGATTTTCCAAATGTTTCTCCAACAATAAAAGGAAATGTAAAGTTAATCAAATTGTCATGAGAGATCAGAGCCTAGCAAGAAAGGACTAAGACTGACATTTGAAGTAGAAGCACTAATAAAACAGACAGCTGCTTGCTGATCCTGTCCATGCTTGTGTTTAATTTAAACAAGTTAACAATGAATGGAGTTTGCAGAGGCGGGGCAGGGGTGCTGTCGAAATCGATGTATGTACCAGCCATTTAAAGAAAGCAGAGAAGTGGGAAATCTCTAGCTGCGTGTGAATATCATGCCTCAGCAGAGAGGCTCTGCAAACATCTCTATTGGCAGGTTTGGGGCAAGAGGCCATTCTGCGCCAAGCTCTACCTTACCTATGGCTGTTTGCTACCCAGATGGAAGCTGGACAAAGTTAACCCCTGATGCTTTTAGATTGATTTACTGCATTGTGCTCAGATGAATTAATTTTAGCACCTAAACAACAACAAGGTAAGTTCAGAAAAATAGGTACAGTGAACTCACCTCATTTCCTAACTTTCCAGTAGTAAGTCTCTGATATTCCATACATGCGTGTGTGTGGCTTGAGTGGCCATTTCTCTCTGAAGATCTTCCTCACTGTAAATCTGCTGGACACCAAGATCTTGGGTTGCAGAAGATCCTGAGCAATGAAGCAGAATGTCATGGTCTTGACTGCTCTCAGTGGTAGACATGACACCTTTGTCAGGTGTCTTTCCCACTGAGCTGCACTGTTACGTGTCAATGTGCTTTTTCCACATGGTGGTGCTGCTAAGAGAGGTGGAGGGAAGTAGCTTTGTGTGTGGCAAAGCCACGAACAGCAGTTTTGATCTCTTTGGGATACTCTTCGCCACACACTGCTCCCTTACCCCAACAACCATTTTGTTCACAGAAGGTACTTTTTATCTTAAAATCCAAGTGTTCATTTCCCACAGAAACCCTTCAGCCACCATCAGGTGGCAATGAATTCATCAGTGCTGCCCTCCAGGCACCAGCCATAGTAGGGGCCTGGACACGAGAGGCCTCTCTGTTATCCATTACTCATCCCCCGCGCCAGCCTACATTCTCTTTTGTTCTGGATGAATACGATCAGAAGGCAGAAGCGCCCCTTCTGTTCCCTGATGCCTTTCATTAGATCCCACCTTGCGAGTGCTGGTGGTGCTGCAGGGCAGCGGGGAGGTCAGGACGGGCGGCCGGGGTGGCCGGCAGTTCAGCCCAGCCCATGGGCCAAACAGATGAAGTGCCTCAATGTGCCGCTCCCCTCCGTGCCCCGCAGCGGCTCCCCGGCCCCAAGGCCCTCTCTCTGTGGCACGCCGGGTGACCCCTGCTCGCCCGCCTCTTTGCTCTTATTCTTCTCTGCAGTTCCTCCCTTTATCAGATTAACTTTAATTAGTGAAATCAGAATCACATGGCTTGGGGAGGAAGCCCTCCACACACGGCAGATTTATTTTCAGCCAAGGAAAAATCAAGGTGCGTACATGCTCTCAGAAGGACTTGGATGAGGTTTCAGCCAGAAAACTAACTAACTGTGGGTATGAAAGCACTGGGAGGCTGTGAGTGTGTGACAGGGAAAGAAAAAGCCAGTTTGTCTTTTGTGAGATGTGTGTGCAAAGGAACTGCACCTACACACAGAGTGTGTAGAGCTACAAGCATGTGCCCACTAACACTAATACGAGGGAGGCAGGAAACATAATGTGTGGCCTCTGGTTGCTTCAGTGATGGATGGTTTTGAATGTATAATCTTAGGAATATCTCTGACTAAAGAAATTCTCCATTGCTGTTGATCAAACTCTGCTTTTGAAGTCTCTGTATATGACACCTTCATTACATTTCCACGTTACAGTAGTCCTGATTTCTGAGCCCAGCTTTAACTGCACTTTTCCCTTGATTAAGTGGCTGCCCCAGAATGAATAGCAAAGGGCCTTTGGCCAAAAGATGCAGTACCATGTTTTTGCTGTCAGTAAAGGTGGGCACATCATCCAGGGACTCCACATTCCCAAGAGCTGAACCTCTTCTCCTGGGCACTGGAGCAATCGCACAACTGCAGCCACAGCAGCTTCCAGAAAGTGCCATGAGGTGCCTCGCATAAGATCTCATTCAGAAAAACTTATGGGAGACTTGCCAGGTCTGGGCCTGCCAGCTGCACTGCTCCCTTCCCCAGACAGGAGTCCTGAATGGGACCCAGTAAGTGAGAGCATATTAAGATAAGGGGAAGCAAGAGATGAGCAGCAAAGATCAAGAGGAGTGTGGAAGTAAAGTCTCCCTGAATCTGTTCAAGCCATGTAGCATTTCCTGAGAGGAACTGAACTGGATAGAAACACCTTCCAATGATAATGTAAAGTGGCAATCAAAGACAGTGAGAAGATTAGACTTTTTGAATCTTTTTCAGTTCATTCTTGTGTCTCTGCATAGATATATAAAATTTCATCTACCTACTATTCAGATGATCATTCAGCTAATACACTGAAAAAAAAAGAGTGGCTTAATCTCCCCCTCCCTCTCACTCCTTTCTCAGTCTGCTTTGCTAATTGTTTTTTCCCCTTTGCAGTTCTGCAGCATACACTTTGCAGCACATGCTGCTTCCCACTGCCCCACATAAAGCTCCTGACCAAGGCCACTCCTCCACAACTTGTCAGCACTCTCCCCACCTCAGGCACTCAGCTGCTAGGCTGCAGCCATGGCACAGGGCAGGAAGGGAAATACTAAATAAAAAGATCAGTGGCTTGGAAGGAAGATGAATTTGGTGGCATAGGTAAGACAGTAATGGTGAAGAAAATCAGAGCCTGATTTAAAATCCAGTAAATGAAGTGAGTAGATATTGACAACAGATGTTCTTCACAAGATTTAACATAATTGTTGAAACCTCTAGTGGCTCTGGCTGCTGTCCCCAACTCAGCACTCTCCTGGACTGATGGAGGATGAACATCAGGCCTACAAACTCCCCCTGCCTGTTAAAGAGTCTCTTTCTCCCCAGCTTGTGCAAGTGCAGAAGAAGACAGTGGCCCATAATGTGAAACAAGTTTTGCTGCTGATGAGTAGTTGTGGCTTCTCTTGGCCACATAGCACCACCAAAACCCTCTCAGGCAGACTCACAGGGCTCACACACCAGCCAAGCTGTCTGGCTGCCCCAAACCCACAGCACACCTGGGGAGGTCCCTAGGGCTCGAGCTGCAGGCAGGGAGAGTAAATGAGCTCAGCTGAGAGTACCAGCTTAGCTGAGAGGTGGCTGAGGGCACATGCTGGATCAGGAGGGCTCAGATGCTTGATGGTGTTAGTGCACATCAGCTGAGCCCTCCACATGGGCTCCCCACTATATAAGCCCATGACCCTTTTTATGCTCACTTTTATTAAGGTGATTCATGGGCCTCTCACAGGTGTATCTCATATGGGAGTGCAGCAAGCTGCCTCTGGCTTCTCCTAGAAATCAGTTCCAGATGTGCAGGAGTAGAGCTCTTCAGAGAAAATACGTGTTTCAGGTATGGCCCAGTCTATGAAAGCTCAGAATACTTCCTACACTGATGAATAAAAGTCCTTATTGCATCTACTCTCCTTTCTGACCTTCCTGCTTCCTTTCAATCTTTGTGTAACATGCTAACACAAACAGTTGTAGTTTCTTCTTATCAGCCCTGTTCACATAAGGTTCAAAATTTCATTTGTTGCTGAGAGCAGCTTCCCTCAGTGTCTCTCTGTCCATGTACTTTGAGGCCTTTCTTCTTTCTGTCCCTGCTGAGACACGCCCTCCCTACCCTTCTGCTACATGGTCCTGATGACTGAAATTGTCCTTCACTTCTTGTGGAAGCAAAATTTTTCTCTTGCTCCATTCAGATCTCTCCTTGAGACATTACTGACAATAATACCAAAAAAGCGTATATTTATTTTTATGATCTGTGTGAATTTGATATTGAAATTTGATCATGTATCATAAGCAATGCTCAAGGTCCCCACCACTGAGTTTTGAGCACGTTTTGCCAGCTGTGTTAATGCCGTGCCAAAGCTATAGGGAAAGGCTTTAAAATCCTCACCTGGCTTTGAAGCTGAGACCTAAAATCTGTGGGTTTCACTTCACAGTAGAAGGCCTTCCTCCCTTTTAAGCTTAACTTGGCCACACTGTGGACCTCTGCAGAGCAAAGCATTGATGCACATGGGCATCTTGGTGGGAGACCAGGGCTGAGGTGCATCTTGCCTTGTTCCTCCTGGTGACAAAGCAGGATGAATGCTTTGGTCTGTAGACTTAGTTACCATTGTTAATTGGCATGAGGTACTTGTTTCATCAGAAAAAGACAAGAAATGTGTTTATTGGTGTTCCACACTGCCTTCCACACGACACCAAATATTGAATGTTCTGGTTTCTTGTAGTCAGATGTCTTAACTTTTCCGCTTTTCACCCTAACCACTTCCACAGTACCACTGCAATGTTAATGCAAGAATCTGTAAGTGTAAGAGCAAAGTGAAAGGAATGTAGCTTAATATCCCAGCAATTAGCACAAGGGTTATTGTGCTGAAGGCACTATTCATTTTTAATTATCTGAAGCTGCTGAAAAATTCCTAGGACTGCCTCCAGTAGGGTGCATGAATCAAAGCCCACACACAGAATGGCAGCGAGTTGCAAAGGCAAGAAGAGAAGCAGTTGGCCCTCTCTCACAGACAGTTTCTCAGCCCTGGCCTGGGACTTCTCGCAGCAGTACAGAGCCAGCTGCTCGCAGCTGAGACCTGTTTATTTCTGGTGGGCATATTTCTGAGCTCACGAAAGTAAGATAACGAGGAGGAAGGAAACAGGAAATATATCTGCATGTTCAGTCACATTGGTTAATTCGGGCCATGTTTCCTCTGATTTAAAAAAAAAAAAGATAATATAATAACAATAATAACTTCTGGGACAGGTTTGGGAAGCAAGTTGGAGTATGGATGGGGTTGGATTTTTCAAATAGTAGTGCCACCCACAAATTAAATATACTTAGTAGGCATATTTTCAGGGTGTTTATTTGAATGTGTATATAGATTTACCACACTTGAAAGAAAAATATACATTAGACATGACATCTTCCTGCAGAGAACACAATAAATTCTATATAATTCAATAAACTGTAATCAAAAGATGAATTACAAATCTGCTTTGTCCTCTCAAAAGCAAGTCAAGGATGGCAAAGTACTGAAAAAAGGAAATAATCTCCAGGGTTTGCTTTTCTAAATTTATTGAAATTTAGTTTTCTACTTCCTTGAGTTTTCACTCTTTCAGCCTGAGTGGAAAGTCTGCACAGGACTGCACTAAACTCATGAATACTGTGCATGCAGCACAGCAGTATCAGGACCATTTCCTGCCCCAGCTGGTGCCAGGGCTCTGCTTGAACCCCTCAAGCCCAGCTCCCGGGGTGAAGGCGTGTGGAAACAGTGGGACTGGAGGCTGCTCTGGAAGCTCCTCTACCACATGTGTCATCCTCTCAGGAATTACTGTGAAGTGCAAACAGTACTGGGTTTGGGAAGCAGGTGGCAGCTCTTACTCCATTTAACAGTGGATAATGACTGGTTAGAATTTACATTTTTTTCTTAACAGAATTTTGAACAGAGTGTTGCTATTCCAAACACTCTCTTAAACACTGTTTATAAGAAAAAATGTATCTCAGCACTGAATTTCAGAAAGTGTCATGTTTTTTAGTGGAATAATTTTTGAGCTTCTTTTTCAGCAGAAAGAAAAAGTTCTTATGGGAAAAAAAAATTTGGTATTAGGATGTGTCACAACACCCACCACGCTACAAGGATGGAGAGGGAGGAAGGCAATATTATCTTAATATACATATTTTTAACAGCTTTTATAAGAAAATTTGCTTTTTTGAACTCTTCAATAGGGTACATCTCTCTAGCATAGCAAGCCAAAAAATAGATAGAGGCACTTTTACCAAGAAATTAAAAACCTCTCTTCACCATTACACAGGAAATTGTTACTGACAATGAGCCACAGTCTGTGAACTTAAAATTCCTTGCATTTGAAATGGTTTGATTTTTTTTTTTTTAATGTTTTACTCCCAGATCTGACCACCCACATGGGACAGGAAAAATGGAGAAGAGCATACAGCATGCACTAAAAGATTCTTGCAACAAAAGGATCCTTTATTAGCTGTACTGATTATAAGGTATCTCTCTTATGACAATTTCCAGGCTATGTTCAGCACTGCAGCTTGCAGGTCAGAAGATCAGATCAACATTACAAGTTCTGAGAGCAAATCTTCAACATCACTGACTAGAACGGAAGAGTCAAAACCAAAAAATACCAAATCTAAAAGTCTACAGCTTGGTGGTTTTTTTCTTCTAACACAGGAAGCACAAACCATTGAAGTTTCCTCAAAACAGGAAACACAGACTACTGAAGTTTTTAATCCAGAAAAAAATTGCATTCTGGTGCCACCATACTAATGATAAACTGGAGTTCCTAAATCACATTCCATTGCATTCATGATGGTCCTGCACAGAAGAGATGCCATTTTCACTTGAGAAACAAGTAGATTTGCAGAAGTCTAGTAAGGTTGTCCTCCAACCTCTATAAAAATAGCATTATCTCTGCATTTCTAGATGAGAAAAAGCAAGTCTTTGATTTGCTACTACCACTAAACTTTAATGAAAAACCATGAAAATACGTGTATCAATGTTTAAAGAGGCACCCAAACTAATAATTGTTATTTTGAAAATGTGGCTTCTATCCAAGGTTTTGCAAATCACTATCCACTTTGGATGCCCTCATTCTGCAGTTTCTGACTTGTGCCCCTCTAACAGGGGGTTGACATCTCACAGCTAAAGTGGCCTAGACATTTTAAAAAATAGACCAAGTGATAAAGTAGGGATGAGAAAAGTCTTGTACCCTTCTACTAATTCTGCCGTGTTCATCAAAGACATCTTTTCAGTAAAATTTAAGCTGTGATTCTTTCTCCTGTTTCTTTCATATCATCTGAGCATGTTTTTTTACTAAAAACTTATTATCAAGCTTGTGGATATTCCCATCCTGCAAGGGATGAGGTGTCTGAGGTGCTGCTGTCTGGAGCTGGCCCATCCCTATACCCATGCAGAACTCAGGGCGTGTTTACAGAACAGACCTTGAAAGCAGTCCAGCCTTGTTTCTAGAAGGGCATGTCCTTGGATTTATAACCCTCTCCTCTCAAGCAGAGCACACCACCAGCATTCCCACACCACTTCTGCTCCCAAGGGAACCTTGGCGTGAGCCCACTGAGTTGCAAGGACAAGGTAGCACAATCTGCTTAAGCAACACCTGAGCAACACAGTTCAAGCCTGCACCACTGGGGCCAGCAGACCCTGCCTGCAGGCACAGCTTTAGCAACAGCACAGCCCACCTGCTCTGCTGATGCTGGGCAAGCAGGTGTGTTCCCACGCTGGGCGTTGAGGTTCACTTCCACTCTTACTTTGCAGGCTGCAAACCAACCTGTCAACCATCACTGTGGTGACCACATGCAAATTGCTGGCACCAAGCATTTCACCAACTCGCTTATCTTCTCTTCCCTTCTCTCAACAATGTCAGTCCAGCTGGGACTGTGTCACACTCAGCAGCGTGTTACATCTCTGCAGAGGAACCCTGAGTCTCTTTCCTTCCTGAAAGGGATAGACTTGCAGGAATAAAATTGCCATGGCTTTTCAACCAAGGTTGTTTGATAAAGGGTGTCAGCTCTGCAGTGCCTGTGCCTTGTTCTGCCAAAAAGGCAGGGTTACAGCCTGCAGAGGAAATGCTTCTATTTGTGGTGATGAGGTATCCTCATAGCGACCTGAGAGAAGCACAGCAGAAATTCCCCACACCAGTGACTCCTTCTACACTTACTAATGGAGGAATCTGGGAGTGAGTGTATCTGGTAAATATTAGTGTTTTCTTTCTTTTCCTTACTTTCAAACTGATCAATCTAAACAAGACTCTCAAGGAACAAGAGATCCCACCACAAATGAGAAAATACAAGATCAGAAGTCCAAGCCTCTTCCGTTTTCCAGCAACACCTCTCATGGCTCTTCATGTGTAACTGAGAAGTAGCTGTACTGTAAAAGTAAACTCCTGTGGAAACTGAGTGGTAGGAACATTTGTCCTCTGCAATGGAAAAATTAGGTAGTGAGGGAGTTCTTGTGCCTGGTTTGTATCACCAAAAAGAAAAAAAAAAAGAAGGAGAGGGGCCAGTGACAGCTCCACTCTCCTGGCATGGGTAAAAGGAGTCTAGTTTGATATGTGATATTGAAGGATATTTCCTCGTAGCCTCCAAACCAGAGAAGTTCTTGTTAAGCTCTTGGAGATGATCCACTGCCAAGCAGTAGGAAATCCTGCCTCAGAACCTAGAAAATTTGAGGTTGAAAGTTTCATCTTTTGCCTGTGTTTAATAAGATGAGTAATACTGGTTGCTATGCTTTGCAATATGCCAAGCACATTCTCTTTCCTTTGTTATATATCCCAGGGAAAGGCAAAGGATGAGGGTGAAATTAGAAATATTCCTCTCAGGTAATGAGGAGACTGTTTGGATGCATGAGTGATACCCTTGGTATAAGAACAAGGGAAACTAAAGAGAAATCTAATTTTTTTCTGGAATAGGCAAACAATTCCTGTTATTCTAATTGAATTATTGCACTAAAGGACAAGCTGAATTGAAGCCTAAGTACAAATGATTCTTGTTTTTCTCTCCACAAATAACATTGCTGCTTTTAAATATTATGTCCCATTTGCACTGATACATTTGTAGGACTCTGCTATTCAATGTTCTTACTCTCCTCAATCCCTGCCAGAAGTTTTGGGTTTCGGATTCAGTGGAGCCCATCTGAAAATCCGTAGTTCCTCATTGCTGCTCAGCTGGCCTGACTTCATTGTCTCTGGTCCTGCCTGAGACTCAGCTGGCAAGATAAGAAATCAGGCCAAGGAGAACTTGAAGCTGCAGCAGGACAAAGAGTTGAAGTCATTGTGAATTTAAGGTGAAGATAAAGAGGGGAAATAATGCTAGGTCCTAGAAACATCTGAGTTATGAAGTCTGTGTCATCCAAACCAGAAATCATGGCACAATGGCACATTGTCCCACAGTCCCATGATCCACAGGACATGAGACAAGACCAAGGATCTACTGCCTCTCTTTATCACAACGCTTGCAACCCAGCAAGTTGTACTGAGAATTAAACCAGGAAAGTCCTGTGCCTGCTGTTAGACAAGCAGGTCTGCTGTTCGACAAGCAAAGTAAGCATAGCTCCCTCTGGACCAGCTTAGGACTTTCACTGCCCCAGATTTAGTAAGCAACAACTGAGGTAGTAATACAGTAAGCAACAACTGAGGTAGTAATACCCCTCCACCTCTGGAGTTTCAATTGCAATTTCTTAATCCAAGTTCTCAGTGTTGGTAAGGATTGAGACTTGGATTAAACATTTAAAAATTAGTCCTCACACTCAAAATTAAAAGTTAGTTATTATTCAGTGGAAACTTGCTCAGTGGCATGGCTTCTTCAGCTCTATTATTGGCAGATGGTCTATATCAGAAATTTAATTTACCCAGCTTCAGTGACCATTAAAACAGTCCTTCAGGGTCTAGCCAGTATCTGATATCTGACAGTGCCCTAAACTGCATGGCGAGCAAAGACAAATCCACAGCAGTGCTGCAGGAGGGCACTCTCCAGCAGGGACTGCCCAAGGCAGAGAAGCTGCCTTTTTAATATGCTCAGGGACAGAATTTTTCTTTTTTTTGTTTTTCAAACTTATTGCAGACTGGGTTGCATATGTACTGTGAGGCACCCGGACATGGCAATAAGCAAGGAGTGATAACACAAGAGTGTCTGTAAGCATCAAGTTCCTGCGACTAGCTGCACCTCCTCTTTTGTCCAGCTGCCATGCCCATCTGCGCATGCAGGGGAAATGCCACCTTCCCAAATCTCTGGTGAACATTTCATGTCAGGAACACAAATTTATCTTCCTCAAATATTTGGTCTTCCGTGCTTAACAAGGCCTTAATCTTTATCACCAATGGCAAAATGTTCTTGGGATTCATATTATCTGGTGATCACTTCATCTTGCTTCACCTTCATTTTGCACTTCATCTGGATGTCACCTGTTCTGTGACAAGGGTGTTGGGCACCTTTTTCTTTCCAGAGCCTGTGGACTGCAATGCCATGGCTTCTTCCACTGTCACAGGTACAGTGGGGTTCTGGTCTGCAAGTCTGTCTTTCACCACCATCTATACCTCATTTTGCTCTATGCCAGTGGTTCCTTTCACACAAAAGAAGAGTTTTGGTCCATATGACATCTGGTTTGAATAGGCTGACAGCAGGCAAGTTTGTGAATGCACAGCACAGAAACCCGTCTGAATTACCACTGCATACAAGGTGCAGTTTAACACAACACGAGTTTTGCCCACTCATAGGTTTACCATCCCTTGTTGGCCACACTCAGCACAGTGCTGTTCCTCCCTTTCCCATCTGCCACAACCTCTCCTGCGTGTTTCCCATCTGCCCCACATACCCTGTGCTGCAGAGACCATGCAAGAGTCAGACTCAATACTGGGGTGACAGCACAGAGGGGCAGACTTTGCAACTTTCACCCTGTCCAGGCCAAAGTTGTTCGTGTAACCAAGAGCTACTCATTCTCCTGCAGCCCCACATGGCTGGGCACTGGCAGCCCCTGCCGTCCCAGGTGCCCCAGCAACCCCTCACATCCAACTATCCTGCTTGCCCCCGCAGGCAGACTGATGCAGGGCAGCGTTCCCCCAGCCCCATCCAGAGCAAGAGCTGATAAAAGGCCTCTCCCCACTGCTGGCTGCCCAGTCCCAGGGCTGGGGAACTCCAGGGATCCACAAGTGTTCGGCACCTGCTGCCTGCCCCAGCGGCCAGCTGCTGCCTGGCCAGCCCTGTTCTCCCTGTTGGCTGTGGGAAGCAGCCGCTGAAAGGCGATCTGCCTGACCTGATGTGAAAGGGATTTCACTGGTGTTAGGACACTTGATGACAGGGGGAGGGAGGATTGAAATGAACTCCTTCCATCTTTCTGATGCAAAATGAGTGCAGACACATTGCTTTAATATCTTCTTCGTAATTCATTTCCTCCAGCAAAGACTGAAGACTTGATGCTTTATGTGTCTTTGGGTTTATGCCAGCAAACTACTTGCAAACTGACCCATCTGGAATAGACAGGGGTCATTAGTAGTTCTGATCCAAATCTTTGTATGCTCTCCAAGACGGGCATTAGGCCTGTATGAGTATTGAGAGTTAATCTGCTCCTTTAAGAGGTGATTTAACTGCTTAATACAACAGCCTTTACCTTTTCTCATCATTAAAACCTTGTCTTTCTCAGACTGTGTCCTGATGTCTTGTCCGCCACTAGTAAGGAGCCCCAGTTGAGCCCATGAATAGGAATGGTTTCAGCATAACCACAGAGTAACAAACCTCAGCTGCTGCTCCCAGTAGGCAGCATCAATGCTTGTAGTTTCAGGTTCGCCAAAGATCTCTGCATGGAGGGACAAAACTGCTTGGGCTGGAAGAAGGGTCAATTCAGCTTGAAAAGTGCCAACCGCCTCTCACCTCCAGAAAGAAACCCAAAGACCTCGGCTCAGACATTGCCAGCTTTTCTTTGCAGAGCCTCCTTCCCAAACATTTTATGAGACTGAGATCACACCCAAGCCTGAAGAATCCTTGGGGCCAGCATATATCTTAGAAAATGAGTAACAAGTCACGACACTCTCTAAGGGATTGCCCACAGAGCAAAGAACCTGCTTGCAGCTTCCTCCTTGTTGCCAGAGTTCTCCCTGATGGAAGAATTCCTTCCTGTCACTAGCAGAAGGAACAGGACACAACACCACTGCACCTTTCTTGCTCTTGATGTTGCCACCGAGCATTGCAGATGGGTGATCAAAGTATGCCAAGTTTTCTCCCAAACTTTGTTACTGTTACGTGACTCAGGCATATTGCCTGTTTAATGTAAATTATGTTTGGGGTTTATTTGTGTTCAGGAGCTTGGAGGCCTTTGGGCAAGGTCTTCCTGTAGATGAAAGTCTGTTAGTAGTGTTTGTTATATCGAATAACACCTGTAAGCATTATGTAGTGTCAGCACATTTGTCCCTGCAGGGAAAGGAGACTTGGTTGTTCCATCCCACAGCCAGTGCCATCTGGTTTGGTACTTACTCAGCACAGAAAGTACAAAGAGTGCACGTGTTCCATTAGAAGGCTTACTGACACTAGGCTCCATTTATGAGACAGTCTTAGTAAATTGAATTTATTTGGAAATGTACATGGCCTTTGAATCAGCTCAAACTGTCTTTTAACTTTATCTGTCTGTGCTATGTATGTTGATGGAAACATTTAACCCATTTAATTTGGACTGCTTTCTCCAAGTCCTGCTGAAATTGCAGATCCAAATTGTTCATTAGTGTAGATACACCGTGCCCAGGGCTGGCAGCTAGCCTTTCCTAAAGAAGCTACTTCTGAAGTAAAACCTGCGCTAAGAAAGAAATTCTTTGGACCAGATAAGATCTCCAACTGTCAAACAGCTCTGAAAACTCTTGCAAGGTAGTATTGCCAAGTATCATGAGCTCTGTGTATTTCTTACATTTTCCTGCAGTGTTTCAATCTTTTTTTCTTCTTTTTTTTTCTGTAATGCCAGGTAGGACGGGCTCTCTTGACTTGAAGACACAATTTTTAAGCCAGTTATGAAGACTGCACACAGCTCCTTAATATCACTGTTCTGATTTTCAGTATTCAGCTCTGTCCCCTACCAGGTGGATGAGCATCATTACCTGTATTTTACCTTGTCAGATCATCCCAAAGTCTGATGGTTAGCACATGGTGAAGCCCAATGGTGAAATTCTCATTTTCAGACCTGCTTGTGACTTACAAGACTAAGAAATGGCCTTATAATTAGTGCACCCACTACACCCTTTGTACAGCCTAGAAATCACTTCAAAATCATGTGGCTGGGTGGATTTTTCTATTTTCCTCTTGGCAATATGAACAGTTATTTAAGGTTGTGCTGCAGTGAGAAATGGTTCTGTACTCTGAACCTGTCAAGTTCTAACTCACGCTCTGGAGTTTTTAATTTTGCTCCTAGATCCACTGGTGGAATCATAAGCTGCTCTGCTAGACTTGAATGCTGCCTTCTAATGCTATCCTCATGCAAGGTTGCTGCAGAATAAATGGAAGCTGCCCGTCTTGGCAGATCTAAAAACAAAGCAGGCTTCTATTCACATGAAAAATGTTCTTGTCAATAACTTTTCTCCATAACTGCTGTGACTCTTCCCGTTAACGTATAAACCAAGCTCAGCTGCAGTAGAAGACTGATGAAATCAATTCCTGCTAATGAATTCACACCTTTTTGTGAAATTGGTGACATGTTTTTCTTTATCTATTCAGTGGCTCCCATTGTAAAATCGGCAAATTTTCTGACAAATCATCAGTCCTAAGAGGGTGGGCAACACGACCCACTTGTAGCTATTTCCTGAGACACATCAAGGACTTTCCTTCCCTCACCATACAGACTCCTTCAGTGGGTTGTTGAGACACCATAACAGTCCAGTTATTGGAAGTTAACGTGTCTTCCCTCGGGCATGTAATTGGATAAAAAGTGCCGAGTTAGCAGTACTAAATGAGCTGACTAACTTGGTTATCTATGATCTAACACATCACAGAACGTTCAATTAAATCTGTCCCAAAACATCAGATTTCTCAATCAAATTGTTATTCTGGTACATGTTATTAGAGCATCTCACTGTTTGAATGTCAGCATTGCTACACAATTATCTCTGTTACAACTTTAAAATTTATTTCAGTGAAGATTTTTCTTGTACTGGAGGTAAAAGTTAAGGATACAAAAAGCTTTTTGTGCCATGGCCTAGATGGGGTACTATAATCTGTAGGCTATCAGCTCTAACCCTGCCAAAGTAACCTGTTGATCTGTACAAGAAAATTCTTGGTAGCACTGATAGCCTCATTTCCAGCCATGTCACAGAAATCAGAGATTTTGATCAAAAAACTTAAATCTCTTCCTGTATTCTGATTTATCCACCAGGTGGATGGAATAGGCAACCCTTTAAAAATTAATCTTTAGAAGAAGAGTTGTAAAGTGTACTTTATTGCCCAGGATGATCATTCCCAGGGACTAAGATGCAGCCTTCATTTTCATTAATGGTGACACACATGGCACAGTGAATGGATGCAAGGGGGGAGGGAATTTCCCTCCCATGTTTCCTGTACATGTCCTTTTATGTCTTTTGCTTTGCAGAGAGAAACTCCCAAGAAAAGAAAAAAAAACCCCAGCAGTTCTTTCACTGGCCTTTCTTAAAAGACAGTTACAGGAGCCAAGGAATAAATGAAATGCCAGATTGGACTGCTGGTGTTCATTAACAGATTCAGTGGCAACCACTACCTTTTCTTTCTAAAGGAAGCTTAAACATCACACAAAACACCTGTCTAATTGTGCAGTAATGCACAGAAATTAGCTGTGGTGGAAATTTCTTTCTGACCTTCACATGTTTGGCATTGTGCCATGGAGGATCAGATTTGCTTATCCTAAATATAACCAAATGAATCATAAATGTATCTAAGAGGGTTTTTTTCTTTAACTTATTGCATTGGACTTGCAACTTTCTGTGGTTGAGATTTCCACAGTCGGACTATAAATGAACAGTTTTTTGTAAATCTCAGTTTGGATATAGGATGTGTGCCTAAGATGTCAAAAGGAGTTAATATTAGACATTTAGAAGCCAAATAGGTTGTAGAATCTGTACATGTATTTGTGTGGATTTACTTGTTTTAAAATGGGACAGAGGAAAATTTTGCAAGTTTCAGACCTGGAGGAAGCATAGGGTCAACCTTGGGCTCTCCTCTGAGCCAGCAGTGCTCCGTAGAGTGGTACACATTCTGTGAGACACATGTCCAAAAACCCTGGCCCTGTGGGTTCCCCTCCACCAGCTGCAGGAGCAACAGATCGAGTACAGGGATACACCCAAACAGGACATACAGGCTCACTCTAACTCGTAACAAAAAGTTATCTAAAATTAAGATATATTTGGTTGTCAGGAGAAGCTACCTCCTAGAAGCCAGAGGATACCCAAAACTACAGGTAGATCTGCATTGTGGAAGAGCCCATGGCCTTGGGTGTAATGCAGGGTGATACTAACACCTCTGAAATGCTCCTCAGAAGTTGGTTTCCTCATCTCCTGATCTCCATGATGGCAGTGCTAGGGACCCCAGTTAATGCTGCATTTGTGAAGCAGCCACTCTCCCTGCACTAAGCACATTTTTTAAATAAGTCAGAAGAAAAAAGCTCAGTGGGAAAAGGGAAAGGGAACACCATGTATCCTATTCCGTTCAATTACAGCCAGGGGAAAGCAGAGGGAAAGACGACCTTAAGAAGTCATCTAGCCTGTCCTCCCGCCTGAAGGCAGTGGGTACTATCTCTTAATTTGATACACAAAGAACAGAAATTAAATGGGTTGAAGGACTGTGGTTTTTTCCTGCCAGGACTTACAAAAAAAAGGTTGGTTTTCACTTCATGGGTTTAAAGCTGATGTAGGCCTCCTCATTGCAAATGGTTGATGCATTTTTTGGAACAAAATCACCAGTTATAGTCATTTTAAAATAATGTCATATCAGCATATCAAAAAATAGTTTTTCCTCTTCAAAAGACAAATTAAAAAGATCAATCTTCATTCACTTTCATAAAAAGTTTTAAATCAATAAAGTGAAAAATAGCTGCTCTGCCTTTTTCTAATTACAGGATCTAAGCTCAGCCCTTTCCTGTTTCTATTTACTATTGCCCTTAGCTGGATTTTTGGAAATATTTTTGTTTTTTCTTTTATAAAATTATCTCTTGCTATTTTACCCTTATACAGTGGTGTTTTTCTATATAATTCACCTGTGCCTTTTATGCATCTGAATTTCTTTGCATTTTCATGTCTTTCTTTTCTATTTGCATTTAAACTAGCTTAAAGTTTCTGCCCTCTTTAATTCCTTAACTTGTGCCATTTTATTGCCATGATTAAGTAGCTATCCCTAGGCAGCAGCAATGAAAATGCAAGCTTTCCCATCACATTCACTTATCTGGTACATGCTGGAGCTAAGTTTAATTATAGTTGTCAGCGCATAACTAAAATCACAAATGTCAATTTCCTCTTTTCACGTTTTTCCCTGTCAGAATAAATTGCATAATCATCACTTAATACCAAGCTCTTGTTTCCCTAATAATATGCTGCAGCCAAACGTTTACCAAGGGGAGCCCAAGAAAAACACAGGAAACCTGAGAGGGTAAATAGGACATGGGAAAGCGCAAGTGCGATAAGGCTGGTGCCACAGCTGGAGAGAAACCTTCACAGGGGCTCCAGAACTTAACCCTGCTGGCAGTACTTCCATGGGCCGCAGCAGTGGGCTTTGCTTAGAGAATGAACACCTTGGGAGATGGCCTGTGGTACAGCTCTTCCTAGAAAAATGGCCAGCAAGCAGCCAGGACTTTTCATAAGGCTTTGCCAGGGAGGAGTTCTGCCAGTCCACAAAGAGATCTGGGCTGGAAATGCCTGACAGCAGCCCACACCTCGTGAGAGCCCTCCTTTCAATACTTGCTCTCACCACCTTCCCAGCATCTCAGTGTGCCAGCCACCAGATTTGGTCTCCTGCAGGGTTGCGTCACTTTGGATTTGACAAAATTAGAACATATCTGTTTGAACATATCTATAACAGACTGCCCTGTCAACATGTCCTGTTCATGTGGCTCATGTTCTTGCTATACAAACTCACCTTCTAAGCATGTAGCTAGATCATGGCCCAAGGATTCAAACGGGGAAGATTATTTCCAGGTTAGGATCCCAGAAATAACACCAACGTACAATCCACTTTTTTGCCCTAAACCCCTGCCTGATCCCATCCTACATACTAATGTCAACCCTGAGAATCACATACTAGCTGTCTCCACAATCTGTCTTTGTGCTGGTTTTTAGACCATGCTTCTCTGTGTTTTCTGTCCTAGCGATGTTTGACAAAACCTACTAAAATCTGTGTTCCCATGGCCTTTAATAGAGGGCAACTGGAGAAGAAATTGTCCCTTGTATCTTTACTCCATGTCCTCATCAGGTCCTAACTTCCACTCAGAAGGATTCCTCTCTTTCCTCTGATCTTCCAGGAAGGACTCTCAGAAAAGTCATCTGCAGCTGTGGGTATCTGCATCTGGATGATGTTTGTCTCAGCTTTTGACAAACTGAAACGCAGTCTTCTCTTTTTATCTTCCTTAAAAAAAAAACAAAAACAAAAACAAAAACCACTTCAGATATTTACAATTAAAAGAAATAAAAACATATATTTCAAAGAGAAAACTCAGAATCTCTTTTATACAAATTCTGTATTTTGGCTACCAGCTCTTACGCTGAAGAGTATATTCACATCTTGACTCATATTTGTTAGTCCTTTCATTCTCCTAATGTTTTCTAAGTGAATTTCCTATTTAAAAAAAAAAAAAAAGTAGATTAATTCTAGTATCAAATTCTTTCAGAGAGTTTAGCACTACAAAGTGAGAGAAATAGATGACTTCTGACCTGGTATATCAATAGTAGGTTTGTATGCAAACCACAATGAAAATACCACTGTAGTCAAGGCCCTTTGGTAAAGTTACTGTTTCCTTTACAGTTCCTTGGTTTAAGTGGATTTTTTAAGGTCAATTGCCATTATTCTTCTTTATTTTTAGGTCGAGTTGTTTGGGTTTTTCATTGTTGTCCTCAGCCTCAAGAAGCTCAAGGTGCCTAATTTCAGGAACTATATGCAGGAATTTGTAGGTGTGCTTACAGACACCAGTTGTTTTAATGGACCTATAAAGGAACTTTGCTCAGCTTCTGGCATTTGGGAAGATCTTTGACATCCAAAATACAGGAAACCTCCAAAACTCACTGTCCTCAGAAGAACCTGTTGTCCAGAACAGACACACAGGGTGAAGAATAAGAGCAGAGGAGCTGGTGGGGGATTTGCAGAAGGGAACGGGATGTTCTGGAGGCACTGCAGCAACAGGAACATCTGGGTCTGGCCCATGCCCCTCACCTGGCAGCAGCAAGGCATCCTACAGCCCTTCAGCCTGCAGGGTGACCACTGAAAATGTGTGGCTAAGTTGCTGCACATTACATTGCACTCAGGAAAAAAACCCCTACCTTGTAAAATCAGACTCTTGAAAGCAGTTCACTGTCACCCTGGGCTTCTGTGGGTGTGACAGCTCTTCTTCAGAGACACAGGGCAAGGGAGCCCTTAGCAGAGGTACTGGGTACCAGATGCCTTGTTTTCTTTCTGATTTGGCTCCTTTGGCTTTGTCCCAGACCCTTGTGAAGTGCTCTGGGAAGCCGGTATGTGAAAGGAGAGAGGGAGAAGAGCTAGGATGACGTTTCTCAGTGCATGTGCTAACTTCAACTGCCAGCTTTGACTGCTTTCCCACAGACAGCACTCTTCCCAAACCCTTCTCCCCAATCTCCTAATCCTCCAGCCCTCTCTGAGGGCTGTGGTGTAACCGAGGCACCAGCAGTGGCAAGACTGGGGAGCCAAGTATTTCCATCCCACTTTCCAACAAGTAGAGCTGCTCCCCTCCTGGCCTCCCATCTGCCCCACAGCCCATCAAACATACCCTTGTGATTAATGGAAATGGTCAGAGATAAATAGCTGACTGACTCCAGCGCTGGAGGAGCAGACCATGGAATAATTTGAATAGAGGCAGCATATCAAGCAGTGTAACAGTTTGGCTTGATGTACTTCCTACGGCTTCTTTTTTTTCGTAGAAAGCTGTATGCATGCTCTTGGGGATATGCCTACTGGCTGCAGTGCCAGGATAGAGAGGGAACACAGAAAGGATGCGCTTTCTCTTCTGCATTGTGCCAGAAGTAACAAGCTGCCAAGATGAAAAGGGACCACATGAGATCCTGCTGCTCCTTTCTGGGCCTTGACTGGGTGTCAGAGGCAGCAGAATCCCAAGGTTGCTTCACCCTTTAAAAATGCAAAGCGGGTTTGGGACAAGAGAGGTACCGGTAAAGGGAGCAAGCAGCAGAAAGTGCGTTATTTTTACTCTCCTAATGGACTTGCCTAAGTGTGACTCAGGCTTGTCTAAGGGAATCTCGGCTTCCTGAAGACAAACCTCCCTCCCATCATTCTCTTACTTGGGTCACATACTTGAACAGTATAATTCATAGTTTGGTTTATTTTCCTTTTTTAAAAAGCTTTTCTTTTTCAATACTGTCAATCCAAAGTCTTCCATAGCAATGGAATCTGTCAATAGCCTCCAGATCTTCTCACACTTCCCACCAAAAGCTCTTTAAACATTTGTAATATCCAAAATTGTGATAATTAGCATTTTGCCCCTTCTTGGGTGATGTCATTTTCACTGGCTGATACAGTAAGAGTAGCTCAGCAGGCTAGCTCTCCAATGAGTGAGAAACACTTTTCTATCTGTAGGAATGATAATGTCTACTGTCATCCTCTGCACTGCAAGACTGATCAAGGCTGGGGGCAGAGATGCAGTTTCCTGGCTGAAGAGCTTTCTTTTATCGCACTAGGGTGATCACTGGCCAAAAAATGCTGCTAGTAATTTTTCAGTGTTTCATGCATGCTGTTAAAAACTGTGAAATTCTGGAGACTTGCATGTTTCTTTGTGCATCTCATCCTAATCTGAACTTTTCTAGTAAGGAAGCAATACAACATTACATCAGTGCTTTAATTTGCAAAATCACTCACAAAACAGTTCCAGTATTTGTGACCAGATGTTGATTAAAGTATGAATGCTAATCCTATTCCTACTCGATACAGAAGTGGTTTGTTTTCTCATGCAGAAAACCAGTGACACTATGGAGGTTACGGGATCTCAACTCTAGCCTCAGTAAGGCTGAGGGTAGCGCACAGGCAGTGAGCAGCAAGGGTTACACACAGCCTGGTAGCCATGAGAGCCAAGCTAGCAGGATGTAGGGCCTCCAGCACTGCCAGCTCGTGTGGACAGTTTTATGTGCCGTTTCTCTGCCTCCTGCTTCACAGGCGGGATAAACAGTGTGTGAAAGGAGCCAAGAACACATTTTATGTGAACATCATGTACTGCAGGAAATGTGTCTCTGCCATCTTTCAGCCTTGGTTCCTTTTATAAGAAGTTAGCCACTCGAGAAAATTCCATTTCTTCCTGGTCTGTATTTTCTAAGTGTGTCATGACCCATATGAGGAGGTCCTTAACAGACTAAAGGAGCACAGTGTCTGCAGCACATACTGGGGGGTAGACAGATGACTCCAGAGAGATGTGAGATGCTGTCACCTCAGTGGAGCTGTGGGGGCTTTTTCCAGACAGAGGCAGCTGGGCTGGTGTGCCCTGGGCCCAACAAATATGTCCCCAAGGCCCCTTGCTCACTTTATGGGCAGGTAGCTCTCTCCTCTGCAACTGAGGCTGTTCTGGCTCTGTCCTTCCTAGAGTATGTGACCCTCTGCCCCATCATTTTGGGCTGCACATTTTGGTGGCTGCAGACGCACTTACAAGATGGAAGCTTACATGCTTTCTAAGCAGTGAAGTTCCATGCCACCCCTTGCTCCTAGGCCTTCTATTATATGAATAAATTCCTTACTCAGGGAAAAGTGCCTCCTACACTGAGCACATTTTTTTTTTTTCTGAAAGCAAGGGCCTTTTCTTGTACAGATGGGCTAAACACAAGGGAAAATATGTATTTTTTGTCAGTTCAAAGTTGAAGATTTCTGTTTAGGAGCAAGGGCTTTTACCAGTGTGTATTGATGTATACATCTACATTCAATATGGGTCCTAGGAAAACCTGTCCTGTTTTGTCTGAGGAGATACCAGGGAGATACTAAAACTTGAATTAGCTTTTTTTTTTCTTTTTTTTTTTTTGCTTGGAGTTAAATCAATCCCAGACTCTATTAACTTGAGCAAATGCCCTTGGTCCCATTGCCTGGCTATCCAGAGCTATTGTATAACAACTAATTGGTCTATATGTCCCCTTCAATAAGGTAAGGCTGCCACAGACACAGGGCTCGTGGAGCCCGTAAGAGCCGCCTGGCTTGGGGGAGCTGCGACATGAGGGGGATTTGGCTCAGCCCCCTGTGTTGTGTTAACCTCTGCAGCAGCCAGCCCCCGCCGTGCGCGCGCAGCTCCTCTGGAGGGGGACCGGGGTCAGGGGAGGCAGGAGGGTGAACAGTTCAGAGAGATTATGAACCAAAAGACAAATAAACACCACCCCCAACCCCAAGCTCGGAGGATGGTGAAGGTTTATCTGAGCGTGTTGGGATGGCAGAAGAGGGAAAGTGGGACTTAGGGTTCCGAGCAGGAGTGGGCTGGGCTGGAAGCAGCCCAGTAGCCATAGCCTGGCAGCAGAGCCGTGGAGGCAAGGAGTCAGTGAGGAGCTTGCTGAGCTGCAGGAGTGGAGGAGAGGGATGTCTGGCCAGCCAAAGCCAGCCCAAGGGCTCTGCTGTCACTCCCACAGACGGAACTGCCGAGGCTCTGAGGGTGATCAGTAAGCAGCCTCTGCTCACACGGGGTTAGTGCTGAAAACCCATTTGCCACCTCAGTGGGGGGAAACGTCCCCTCCAGATGTGGTGATGGGGCAAGAGCAAGGAGGCTGTCGCTGGTCTGGTGGCATGACACGTGTCCACCAAAGCCACTCCTTGGGGCTGATCCCAGTCCCTGGGTCAAGGAACATGTGTAAGAGTGTTAGGCCTGGGGCTGCAAAGGGAGATCCCATGAATGAACAGGCCTGCTCAGCTCTTAACCTGAACAGGATTCCATGTTAGAAAAGAGATGCTTGTGGAAGACTCTGTGGCTGTCCTGGCCCCAGAGAGGACAGCCCTTCTCTCCCAGCAGGACTGTTGTCCTGTGAGGGCTTCAGCCTTCCCTCAGGAGATGCTGATGAGAGAACCAGGACAAAGATTTCAGCTACAGAAGGGTTTCCTGATGGGGGACTGGGGATAGGCTTTGGCTCACAGGTTTAATAATTGACACCAGGGGTAATTTTGGCTGTCCCAGGGCTTCATTTGCCTATGAGCTTCCCTACCCACCCTCCAGCACCCTGTGGACTTGGGCCAAAGCTGGAGTTGGGCCCAGCAATAGAAGTAGCCCCAGGGCAAAGATCAGGGCTTGCCAGCCGACCCCACCGCTGCACAGGGCTGATACAATGTCCCCATGTCCTTGTGCTGCAACATGATGGGCAGATGAATCTGGCACAGCCTTCAGCCCTTCGGTGCCACCATTTCTTTTCGCTCAGACAAGGCACAAAGAGGACATCTGCTGCCACTAAACACAGGTGTGGACTGATGCTTTGCCCATCACAATGCTTGTAAGCAGCCACTGCTTTCTCCCACATTTGTGTCTATCCTGCCATGGATGTCCTTCTTCAGATGTGATACATCTGTAATTAATAAATATCAGGCAGAGGAATGAAGATGTTATTAATTGGGGGAAAAATATTAAGCTCTCTCATCAAGAACAGTGGGGCGAGGAAGACTGAGGGGAGAAAGGGGAGGAAGTGGATATGCACAGGAAAAGGGAGAGAAGGAATGGAGAAAGAGAGGGGACAGGCAGTGTGAACAGGAGAAGGAAGAGGTAGGAAGGGGCAGTGGGAGAGGATGAGACACAGGCACAAAGGAACGGATACCAAGGAGGACAAAGAGCGGTGTGGGGTAGATGGAGGGAACGGCATGAATGTGTTTTCAGAAGAACACACACTAGTTCTTGGAATATGCCAGTGCCTTAAATCACCACCACAGGAGGGAAGCCGTCCAAGGCTGGGGAGCCCCACAGACTCTGGGTGACAGGCCCATGGTCTTTCCTCAATAAGAGACTGAGCAGAGATGGGAAAGCCTGAACCGCTGCACCTCCTCGGAGGGCTAACATTTCTCTCCCTCTTTCTTTTCTTTCTTGTCTTAAACTTGAGAAAATCAAAAAAGAAAGCAAGTAAAACAAAAGCTCCTTTGCCTTAATTAAATTACTCAGCCGCCCTCTGGGGTTGACACTGGGGATACATGAGGCTTTTGTGTAATATCTGGAGGAATTCTCCCGCCGCCTCCCGCCTCCCCCTGCCCCGTCCCGGGGACAGGCGGGAGGATTTCAAAGGGGAAGGGAAAGGAAGGGGGAGGGGGGTAAGCTAATAGGGATGGGAATTATTCTGTGATGGCTGGAGGGATAAGAGAAAAAAGGGAAGGAAAGTCGCTGCTGAAATTGAAAGCCGATTCCCTCTGCTGGCTCGAGGCAGTGCTCTGACCTGAGGTAACTGCCCTTTTGCCAGAGACACAGGCAAAGTTCAGGGCACAAGGAAAGCTGCATAAATATGAAGTCTTTATCAGGGGGATGTTCCGCTGCCTCAGGAGGTTCCTGCCAGCAGTGTGACAAGGCAAGGCCAGCTCTCCGTGGCCACCAGCACCAGGCAGGCTCGAGGCAGCCTGGCCCCATTGCTGTGCAGCTATGCAGGGGCAGCTGTGGGGCTGTGCCTGAGCGGGGATGCTGCTGCTGGCGGCCGAGCCAGGCCATCCAGCAAGCTCCCAAGAACATCCCTACTGACCCAGGCAGCAACACTATCATTCCACATCTGCTGCAGCAAGCTCCCTGGGTCCCACCAGAAGGTTAGCAGTGGGAAAACCAGCTTCCATGAGCAGCAGGATTCATTCAGAGAGGGCACCGATTTCTTTTACCCACATGTCCCCCAGTCCTGTGCAGAGCATGTCCTGGAGATGCTGTGGCAAATGCATGCTCTGCCAGAAGGATTGCTTTTACACTGCTGCCATTGGTGGATTTGTTTGAGAGCTTTTGTTTTCTTAACTGGAATATCCCATTGGCAAGATCCTACATGATCTTCCCCTCTGAAACCCGGGTGAAGGAAGCTTTGTTTCACACTTTCAGTTTGGCGTGCAAAAAGAAACCCGTATCTGTGGCTGAAAGACAAAGGCACCCTTCACATTAGCAGCAGTCTGCAATGGTAGATGAGTCCATGAGGGACTTGTTGGATCCCTTAGACCATCTCTCCACATATTCCCCAGCATTGCCCAGGCCCCAGTCCCAACATCCTGTTTGATCAGTGGCTTTTGGGGAGGTAAGTGTGCTGTTTGGAACTGGGGGTGTAACCCATAAACAAGCAATGCAAACAGAAGGAGCAGGGACCGCATACCAGCACCAGCTCCCTTTTACTTACAGTTGGGAAGGATTATTTCTGGGAACAAAGAACATCTGGGCTGTAGGCTGAACTGGGCTTTATATGATGAAGCTTGTAATAGTGTCCCATCTGGAGAGCAGCTCCAGTGAGCTCTGTGGGGAGATAAGAGACAGAGTCAACCATAAATCCACTCCTTTAAGCATGACAAGTGTGTGCCTCATATTCCAAAGAGAGGAGGGGGAAAAGTAAGTGGAAACATTTTTCTCTGTGCTGAACACATGCAGAGCTCAAAAAACGCCCATCCCTCCATAATGTGATGGGAGGTTGGTAAGTATGGAGCACCCCCAGGGTGCCAACAAGAACAGTCAAAGGCTTTTTTTGCAGTGACAGCTTCATTCCCGAGTGACAGTCAGGCTTGGCGGGGATGCACAGGAGCTGGAGGATGCTGCCACACAGAAAAAGCCCCTGTGCAGTTGGAACTGGAGGCAACTACCACTAGGGCAAGAGAAGGAGCCAAAACTTTGGGGCTTCCACTTTGGTGGGGAAATTGGCCTCCCACTTCTCAGAGCTTCTCTGCCGTGTATTACTAACCATGATTTATGGCATTAATACCAAAAGCCTTGCAGATGTGGAAGGCCCAGGTGAGGAATCAGGCTGTGGGCGTGGGGGAATAGTATCACTGTTAGGGAAAAAAAAAGTAAAAAGGTGTATTATTTCCCCAAGCTAACTATCAAGGTTCAAATGAACTCTTGCAGTTTGTATCCAATGGGCTGGCAGCACATTTCAAATACACACCTTGCAGATGGCATGCGATGCTCCCTGCAGTGGTCTGCCCCCCCTGCAGCAGTGTGGCCCCAGATCAGCCCACCCAGGTAACCCATGTCTGGTGAGCACCTGTGTCAGCCAGCTTGGAGGAAGGTATAAATATACCCTTGTGTTTATCTAGGATTTCCCACTTACAGCCTTCGGCTTTCATATAGCCACCCTCGAGAGAGAGAGACAAGCCGGCAGCATCCTTGCTTCTGCCCTCCAAATTTCTCCTGCAATTCCTTTTTCCCTCTTGCTTCCTGTGATTTTCCAAATTGGGTTGATTGATTACAATATTTGACTCTGTCTGCAAGTCCTTTTTGGTGTGTTCAAAGAAGTAGATTATTTTAATCCACATCCAGATCCTCTGCAGACAGTCTGCCACTGTTCCTAAAGAAAAATCATTTTCAGGGTTGCAAACCAGCACATTGCATGGCACAGTGCCTAGCGCAGAGCTGTACTGCCCTACTCCCTTCTCCAAGAAACTTCCAACCAGAAAGCGCTGGAGATGGGATGGTGGAGGCCAAAACAAGGAGAGAAGTGAAGCAGGAGGAGGAATGGCTGGGGCTGGGGTAGGCACTGCTCCTTCTACAGCCCGTGTCAGGAAGGATCAGTCCCTTCTCATCCAGGGGCTGGTTGTGCTACACGGGGAGCAAGACGAGCCCCCAGCATTTGAATAAGAAAATATCACAAGGAAGGGGCTTCAAGGGAGGACAATCCTTGAGAAGTTAGTCAGAGGTGGGATCTGGGGCAGAGATATGAACGATGTGCATGGGGACTGTGTCATGATCACACCTTTTGTGCCTTTGTGCACATTGTCTCTGTGCCATTTATTAAAGTCATCTAGCTATGCCTGGACCCAAAGGAATGGAAAGCTTGCATATCTGTCTGAAGTGAAAGCCCCCATTTATTTATGTCCCAGAACATGCTGTCTGGATCTTGCATCCCAGGCTGACAATAACTCAAATCCCACTTATCTTGGCTTTTAGTTGCTAAAGAGCAGGATTTAGCATAAAATGAGATTTGTGCTGGCCCATGACGGAGAGGTTATTTTCATTCACTATTCCCTAAACTATATTTTCCTATAGAAAAAAAGGAAAAAAAAAAGGACAAGTAAGGGGAAAATTAGGAAACATACTTCTTCCCTGTAGAATGCTGTCCTCATATGATCCATACCCCACCTTAGTTCTTCCTTCTGCCATGTCTCCACAGTCCATGGCAAAAACATCAAAGATGTTTCTAGGAGCTGGCTTGTGTGTGTCTGTGTCAAAGGGAGAGAGGGAGACCATTTCAGACACAGGTTATTTATTAGAGGTTTAATATTGCTCCATATAGAAATTAAATGGAACAGCATTCAGACGTGCCATTAAAATTTACTGCTTCTTGCTATTTAAAACCCACATAATCATTTCAAGTAACACTGATTAGGGTCTTGCAAGAAATGAAAAAAACCGAACAAGTCAACTCAGGCATCACCACAATGTCTCCACCTAATAGCTGCTTTATTAACACAAGTCTGGAAGCAGGACTGCCTTATGTTAAATTTATTTATTTTCCATTTACACATCACTTTTCTGCTGGGTTTCTTTTCTAAACCATTTGCATGATGACCACTTCCTTCTTGACAGACTGCTTGACTGTATGGTATTTAATATTTCACTGATATAAACATGTTCATTTCCTCAAAAGTGTGATTTTTTTTCTTTATAAATTGGACTTTAGTATTTTGTTCTTAACTTGCTCTTTCTGGAGTGAATATGCCTGAATGCACATATCTTCAAATGTATGCACATGAAACACGTGGTCTGTCTCCCTCTTCCCTTTCTATTTCTTTTATTTACATACATATATATACCTCCTCCCAGTACTTTATTTTATATGCACTCCTAGACACATATATACAAGTGCATGTGTAAAGTTGTAGTTTTCAAACCAAGCTGGACTCTTTTCATTGTCCATGCCTTGAAATCCAGGAAAATTCTCACAAACTGCTTAAGGTTTGGATTTGGGGGCAGTTTTATTTGTGGTTTTGCAGATGAATTAATAAGAAGGCAGGAAAGCTATATTGGACTGTGTGGTAAATGTGTATTTGCTTCAATTATTGATCCTGGTGTTCAAATTACAACAGATTGCTTTGGACCAACATTCAGTCTCCTCTGCTGGAGTCCTTTGGTAGTAACGAGTGAGAAGGCCATGTTTGTGTGATGGGTTTAACCCTGAAACTCAGGAACAGGTAGGGATGGTGGTGACTTTGAAAAACATGCTGGAGGCCAACTTTGCCATTCACATAATTATTATGTCATATGTGGGTCCTTATGAAGATCATCATATGGTGATATGTAGATTGTGGGCTTGATAAGGTAGATAAATAAAGGCTGCATCTTACAATATCTGGTTTACTGGCATTGCACCATTCAGGAAAATGTTGTAATGTACTCCTGACAAATAAACACCACAATTTTTTCACATGCATTCTGTTCAGTATGAAGGCAAACACTCCTGGATTAACAGCCCAGAAGTGTAAGCCATTAAAAAAGCCTGGAAGAGGCTTTGAAGCATTATTCCATCCAGCTTCCTATGCCAGGGGAAGGTAGGGTATTTCTGTGTCATTCCTGACAAACAGTTGTCCCACTGTTTCCATAGAAGTTGTAGTGGTAAAAGTTCTGCAGCTTCCTCAAGCAGTCTGTGGCTATGCTTTGCTACCCTCACTTCTGAAAAGCTTTAATCCCAACATCTGTCTCAGAACCATCACCACAGTCCTGATCATTTTGGTATTTATGTTCCTGTTGGACAGAAGAATTGGGAAGAGCATTTGGAGACAGACAGGGACTGAGAAATCAGAGAGTTTCATCTTGACGGGCTGAAGGGCAAGAGAGGAGGTAGCACTGAGGAAGTCTGCCCAGAGCAAGCTTTTCCTGCAGTAGGGGTAGGTGAAGTGTTGACAAGGTCAACAGTTCCCCCAAAATTAGCTTTAAAAGTCATCACTGAAAGGAAGATAGCCTTTAGGATGGATTATTCACGTGGCCTTCTAGCTTGCATGGATGAATAAAGCTTCAAGGAGGCTAGATACAGAAAGGTAATAAGTGTTTTCCAAATGACACCTGTTCCTCCGCAACTGGCATACCTTGCTTGAGAGCTAGAAAAATGAATGAGGGAGGATGAGGCAGGTTACTAGTCAGTATTTCATTGCTTTCACTTGGGTTTTTTGGTGGGTTATTTGGGGTTTCTTTTTGTAACTTTGTTTCCAAGTTTATAACCAACTATTTAAACCCTCACTTTGCCAGAAGTTGTCTTTTTGATACGTAAGCTTCTTTGTTATTTAACAGCTATGCAACTGAAGGTTGCATAGTAAGAACAGCTTCTGCTTCCTCGGCTACAGTCAGACAAGCAGTAGATGCTGTCAGAAGCAGCTCCAGCTGCCTGAAGCCTCAGGAGGTTTTGGAGTCATTGTACCTTGGGAAGCATTTACTTGCAGGATGTACAAAGGCATCTGAGGGCTGGTTTATCCTGCCACGTGTAACCTGAGGCCCTTTCAACAGGAGTGTCTGTGAGACAGCCCACGGGCTGGTGCGCCCCACACCTTGCACAAGGTAGGTCACGCTTGACTGCCCCTTGAATGAGTGAAACCAATCGTGAAGAAGCTCAGCCAACCTCACTTACTCTGTTGCTCTCCCCTGAGTTTCTCTCTAGCATGGTCTTTGCATTTCTTCAAACATGGATTGTGTTGACTCACTCCTGACCTAAGTAGAAATACGTGCTTCATCCTGCATATTGATCTGGTTTACAGAAAAACAATCTTTTACAAAATATGGAAGCTTTAAATGCTGGTGTCCTCTGCACTTCTCCACTGGAGTGAGTGACCTCCTGCCTTGGTTTCCCTAGTGACTAACTAAAGAGAAGGTGCAGGCTGGGGACAAGCCAGCTGCTCAGGACTGACTGATGCTAGTCCTAGGTGTATTATTCATCTCAACATCCTTTCATTTGTCTGCACTCAGCAGAGCAAAATAGCAACACTACAGCTTGTATCATGATAGGTATTTACAACATGATGCCTCAGCACCACAGCTGGATCCACACCAGGTAATTTGGTGATTAGTTTGTCCTGCTAAATGTCACCATCATGCAATGATGTTGCATTATGGCTGCTCATTTTTAGCATACAACCTCCTGTATAGCCTCAGCTTCTCGAATATTAGTCAGGTGAAGCTCCATGGATGATGGGATGGATGGCAGCACTGATGTAAGATTATCTGCTGGGCCAACAGTGTGCCAACACCTTCACAAGGCTTTCCTTGTGGAGAATTCCAATCACCACGTCTCTATAACAGCATATACAAAAATACTTTGGTAACATCTTCACCTGCCAGGAAAAAAAATTGCCCTTCCTCTCACCAACTCTTCCTCAGTTCATTTGTTTATGAAATAGAATTTTCAAACACACACATTTTAAAATGCATACTCAATACATTTCTCTCACACCTCCTTTTTTCCTCTGAAGCTTGACACATGGGAATGGTGCATTGATCCATGGATTAAACTTAATTACCTTGGCTAGCAATTGGGCCTTGAGTGCCAAGATAACCGGGTCAAAAAGGGAAAAGCATGAATATTTAAAAAAAACAATGTTTGACTGACAAAAGCAATTTTGAAGAGATGTGCAGAGTAAGGGGAAGTGAGGAGGAGAGCCCTGGTTTACACTGAAAAAGTCTGTTATGTAATTTAAACATTGTAACTGTTGGTTTTGCTTCACCACTCACTGTTTGGTCCAGATGGAATAGCCTGAGGAGGGTATTTAATACTTGGAGTAGCTGGAGAGCTCTGGGGGTAATGCTGATGGGAGCAGAATCCTGTCTGCTGTTGAGAGTCCTCAGTTCCACCCAGCGTGCAAGACACAGGAGCTGGTGCCTTGAGAGGACTGTTTTGCCCCATGAGCCAAAGGAAAGGCAGCACCAGCTCTTCTTTCTGTACCTTCCTCAGCCTTCTTTATCTATCAGCTGCCTTCCTGAGGAAGAGCTTAGGGGCATTTTCTGAAGAAACTCATACACGCTCATACATCCCTTAAAAAGCTCCGGTTTTGTCAGAACAAATTCAGTTCCAGGAAAGGGCTGATTTCAAAGCCTCCTCTGGTCCGAAGACCAGAACTCTGAGGAGAAATATTGGTCATTCTATCCTCTTTTGGCATCCCCAGCAGGAAAAGGTAAGTGTTCTCCCACAGTTCATTGATACAAAACCAAAGTGAAAATCCAAGAAAAATCGTGTTGGTTGACCAAATCTCTGTTTGGTTTTCCTGTGGACTGTAGGCATGCAGAGATAGCAGAGAGCTTCCTCACCTCAGGACAGAAAGGCAGAGCCTGTCCATGGCTGGTGCCCTGACATACCTCCCTAGAGGCCCAGGAAACCTTGACAGAAGCAATCCTTTCCTCTGGAACATTCTTAGTGATGACTTTTCAAGAGCATCTACAGAACTATTGTTTCACCAGCATGTGAACCCAAAGTTATTGGCAGACTGGACGGCCTTGTATTATTTTACTTTCAGGAATGCTTTAGTCTTTGCTGTAAGCTTCATCAGTTTCCCTTTGCCTTCTTGCACATGTATACAAGGACCTGCTGCAGAATCTCAGGTCCAGGAAAGAAGAGTGATACTACCTCGAAGCAGTAGAAGCCAGCTCACTGCTTTGTTCAGAGGGTTGAAATAGGACTTAAGTGATGCTTTTGTTTTTCCTGAGTTTTACTGTACAGGCAGGGTGTTCACGATTGGAATATGGTGCAGGTCCTTGACTCAGTGTGTGTATTGTGTGTATATACATACTCTTCCTGGGAGACTTCTCAGTCAGGGGCAGGCAGTGAACAGGAGCTGGATTAATTGTTTTCAGTCTCTAAATTGCCACAGCCCCACAGGATTCTAGGAGTCTATTAATACATCTTCCAGTACTAGACAACCAGCAGTTCTCACGCAGCAATTTCCATGCGCTTACAAGAAAAATAACAGAGTAGCCAGGCATGGCCAGCCAAAAGCTCTGTCAGCCCAGCATCCTGTCAATGTATAAATGCAATACAAGAACAAGGAAACCTACAGTAATGGTTATAAATATTAATGGTGTGGTGAAGGACTGACATTTTGTAACCACATGAAGAAATCTGTATCTCAGTCCCACTAAGCTGGTCAGCTACATCATCATTATCTGGAATTCCTAATTCTCTCCTGCAGTGGAGGCAAGAATTTTCCTCCTGACTACATAATTGGTGTAGTACAAAGGCACAACAATATTGAGGCAAAATAGTTCAGGGAAAGCTAAAGACCAGGATATATGTTTCTGTGAGCACAGGTAATTATTACAGTACATTTTAAGTTAAGATGGTTTGCTTAATAAAGGTGGTGTAGAGTTGATGGAGTGAGTTTAAAAAAAAATACTGGTTTGACTTAATGGTTTTCCACATCCTACAAACTTTCATCATACACTTTCATTTACTGAAATAATGAGATTTTCTATTTTTTCTCTCAATAGGATTGTGGAACTTCCTCAGTGACATACAGATAGGATCAAGGCATTTGCAGCTTCATCAATATCAAATCTTGACATCTGTCTTTCACAAGTGCATCAGGCAGCAACATGAAACTTTAAAAAGTTGTCATAACACAACAGAAACGAGTTTGCACAGTAATCACTCTATGAGCTCTGAAAGCCCTTGATGATGCAGAAAGACCTCCAGACATTCCAGGACTGCAATCTTTTGTACACTTAAATGACAAGTGCCATTGAGCTTGGCAATAAACTTGGCTGAATAACTCAGACTTTATTTCAACCCACAGATCTTGGATGTCTAAATGACCGCTTGCCAGATTTACATCTGTTTCCTCCATGGGGAATGTGGAGTCCTTTTCAAACCCTTTGAGCTTAGTTTTTCTTCTGCTCTTGGCTTTGCTGCCAGATGATGAAGATTTAATTCTTTTATTACCATTACAATCCATCTGGTTTTGAGCACAGAAGCAATCTGAGCTTTCAGAGTAGCTTCTGTTCCTAAGAGAAAATTAAGAAAAGAAATAGGTATTTTCACCTATCCTAGCCTGCTGCTCTCTTGGGCACAAAATACACTTAATAGTGGGGGTTATCCTTGCTCTCCCCATGCCCTGTATCTCACCTGTATTGTAGCATGGACTTGAAAATACAGAAGGATGGCTCTTCTTCCCTTAATTCTTCAGCCCAGGGGACTCTTATGTGGAAAGTTTCCATTTTATCTTCAGTCTGAGTTTATGCTTGGTTTGGTTTAGAGTGGCATGGGGAGAGAGAGCAGTCCCGAGTACCAGTGTTCAACTGCCACAAGGAAAACAGAGCTGCCATTCCCTCTGGTAGCCTCAGCTTCTTGCTAGCCTCCTCTACAATCTAATGACAATACATTCACTTGGAGGCAAAACCTGTGCTTGCTACAGATATGGTGGGCTTTTTTTTTTTTCATGAAAGCAAGGCTGCTAACTGCTCTGATGCATATTGCTCCTGTCAAAATTTCTTCTGCAGTACAGGCAAAGCGTAGGCTATTATCTACTCCCATTGTGCATGGTTAGAAAAAATATTACATCCCAAAGTTGGCTTCTTTCTACTGACATCTGAAGTAGCCAAAGCATTTCCCTTGCCCTCTGTTTCTAAGAGCTCTCTGATCTTTGGATGAAAGATCCTAGGTATATGTGAATTAATTAATCTTACCAAACCAAATTCTTCAGTCATCAAAAAGTTCTCACTCATCAGTTGTGCACCTCTCTGTGGAACATCAAACATTCTTCACTTTCTAGTACAGCTCTGGGGGCAGTATTTCTCTAGAATAAGAGCACACAATATTTTAAATGAGTTTTCTCTGGTATTTGCAATGCCAACATCAGAGGCCTCTGTAACCAATGGCAGGACTATCAGAGACTTCAGTCTCTGAATTACTATTCCATAGTAATCAGGCATACTCGAGATCTAGAAATTCTGATTTTAATATTAGAAATGTGTATGGAAAAAACCATAGTCAGATGTTTCTGATGAGATATCAATGCTCCACAAATACAGCCAAGCAGTCTGTGTTTTTACCTTTTAGTTCACATGCCCATTCCATCCATAGCTGTAGAACTTTCTGCAAGCAGAGTTGATACTGAGGGTTAAAGGTCAGAACTAAAAATCCAGACACTTCTCTGACCAGACTGCAAAAGCAATAGAGTCAAAACATGAGAAAAATGTTCTCAGCTCACAGCTTACCTGCTCCAGGGGTTTGGTAGGAGTTGGATTGAGGGGATAAAAGAGAGTGGAAGAGACCCAGGACTGGGGCTCAGAGCTGGAAAAAGAAACAACAGTGAAAAGGTCAATGTTCAGATGATGGTATCACATCCTCCTTTCATCCCTGCAGTTCACACGAAGGCCGGGATCCTTGCTTTGCTTTACTTTGGGGAAAACTCTTGCTTTATTTGTTCATGTTGAACTGCTATCAGAGCTCAATGTCTCAGTGTTGTGTTTTAATAACATCAGTTTCCCTGGACCAGATACATATGAAGTCGGTTAGACGATTTTATAAACAATGGATCCAAGTCACGCAATGCAACATTTCTGATTGCAAGATAACCTTTCCAAGGGCGAAGTTAGCGAGGTGAGGGGTTGGATTCCTCAGCCAGGCACAAAGGGAGACCTTCATTGTTCAGAGTTGCTCCAGTGGGACAAGGTTCGTCTCCTCTTCTTTTGGGGGTACAGCTCCCTGGTTTGTTTTTCTACTCCCCAGTCAGCACACTGGGTGACTTTTCTGAATTCTGGCTGCCCGGAGCATACTTTGTTGACAGTTCATTTAAGGAGATCTGCACAGAACATTTTCTTTGAAATCAGTTGAGAAGAGGAGTTACACTGAAGTTTTAGTGAGTGCTTCATTTTTATTTTGGAGTTTAAAAAAAAGCAACACTTGTGGGAAGATGTTTCCAAACCAAGAAATGGGAAGGTTCATTGAACATAGTATGGGAAAGGTCAGAAAGGCAGAGAAAAGGATGGAATCAGCAAAATGGAGATTTTGGAAAAGCTTCTCTCAATTTCTAGCATTTATAGTTATTTGTTGATGAAGAAATAAGTTTCTAACACCTATTTTAATCCAATATGAAATGTATGTGAAGTTTGATTTTTTTTCCCTTTCTTTAGTACATAACACAAAGGAAAACTATAAATCGTCAACCTGTAACTTTACCTTCACCAGCTGAGGAGCATGATTACCATCACTTCTGAAGGAGTCTGGCCTTCACATTTATAAACAACACCAGTTTGGCATTTGCAAATACTCTATCTGAATGTCCTGGCATGAGACCCATTCCTACACTTTTCCTAGGAGAATTCTGCTCTGGAGGTTTCTGTGTTCTTTTTACTGTGTAACCACACATGAGCTGAGTACAGAGACATGCAGGCTTTATTCTTTTTTCCTGTAACAAAGTTTGTGTGCAAAGCTACATAGATCATGAGATGCTGATGTGTTTTTGCTCATGCTTCAAGTCCTGGTCTATGATGTTAACTTCAGATACATTTGTTAATGTAAATCACAGCGAAAACAACCCTTCACTGCAGCTAAGTGAGTTGTTCTCAAAGTGAACATGCACTTTCTTTTTAGGTACCAGGAAACAGTCTTGACATTATGGCATAGGGCATCATCCTTCCTGTGGGCTGATTGACTCTCTCTTCCTGTGTTCAGATGAGACTGGATAGGGGAATTTGATTCATTTCATAAAATCGGAGATTTAGGTCTTCAGCTTAATCCTAAAGTATAAATGTTCAGACCAAAGATTACAGCTCTAATCCATTTTTTATTGGTTATAACCCATAAATAATTTAACTAGATTTTAAACCCAATGTGCATCTCCATAACTCTCATCATTTGTAACAGGTGGTATCCAAGATTCATTCAGGGAGAAGCTTCATTCATCTAAAGGAATGGGGCATCCAGGGGAGACTCAACAGCAAATTCAAGTTGTTACTCTCTCCTAACATCCTCTAAAACAAACTCTCATTCACTTTCGCAACAAGATCCTGGAATAGACACGCAGAATGGTTTCCCAATTCAAGTGATGGTCTGGAGCAGGATTACAACCATGGAGTATTCCAGACCCTGTCAAAGTCACCAATGTCATGTTTGGCTGAAAGATCTGGCCATGGAGCAACCAGCTGATTCTGCCAGGCGTGGTGACAATTGCAGAATTCCTTTGCAGACAAGTCACCAATTGGCTGCAAGAGGCACATGGATGCAAGTGACAGCCTGTTGCAGTTTAGCAGCTTCTACTTTATGCTGTAGACAAACAGCTCATATTGCTCAATAGTCAGGACCTCATATAACTACTCAGGCTGCATTGGATTATCAAGCAGTTCCATGCATAGAGAGTCAAAAGAGGACACAGTTCTAGCTGCACAGACTGCCCTTGTGAACTGGGCTTATGTATTTTAGATCAGTGATTATGCTACCAAAGTCAATCACCAGCCCATCCCTCTGTGCATGTAGCTGTCTGTCTGCTTTTCCATACAGAAAAGGAGCTAACATCTCACATATTTTTGTGGAAGATTTGTTTAATTAAGCAAAAATTAATTGACATAATGAGAGTTCATTTACAGTTTACAGTGGCTTATGCATATACATATAAAGCTGGGTTTTAGAAAAGGCTCTGGCTGAGTATCTAGGGGGTCTGGATTCAATTCTCAGCTTTGCCATAGGCTTCCTGTTTAAACCTAGGCCAATCATGCAAAGACAGATCTGTGAGATATCAAGGCATTTGATTCCTACATGTCTATTGATTTCTTCTGTTATCAGGGCTATGGTGCCTTTCTGCCTCAATTTTTCCACCTGTAAAAGGGAGATAATTGAGGGTGTCTTCACACACTGTGACTGGAGCATTTGTTTCAAGCAAAGGATATTTCCGACTGTGCCTCTGTGCAGCAGCAAGAGAAATTGGATCTTGATCTCAGTTATGATCTTGAGTACTACTGTGCTGTGAATAAAAATAACCCTCAGTGCAGAGATAGTGACATACACACTGACACTTAAACTGACACTCACTCTGTTTGTTACTTAATTTTGTGAGTGGATTATTTTTTCTTGGAATACTTGTTGTATATTCCCCCCAGCTATGATACTGTGCTCCAACTGAAATGTTTAACAATGGGAAGATCCCTGACCTTCTGTCCTGACCTTATACTAACTGACTGGATTATTTTAACAAGAGGAAAAGTAAGTTTTCCCACTTCCTTCTCAGTTTAAGCTTTGTGTAAGAGTCATGGTCTCTGTTGAACCCTTCCTTTTTCTGTCTCTCCCTTTTTCTCCTCCCAGCTTTTTGCTGAGCCAAATAGTCTTTTCCACATGACATTATTCTCCATTTGTTTATAGATTTTTTGTATAAACCAGTATCCAGCACTGCCAGTGAGCATTAATTATTGCCTCAATTTTGACACACAATGTTTTTTTGGGTAAAATGAAAGCCACCATCATCAAGAATTCATGACCAGCCCTCTCAGCAAGGACCAGTAATCTATGGGGTAGACATTTTGTAAAGATACTTCAACCCATAACTCATTGTATTGATTAAAAACAAAAGGGGGCTAGCTGTGTTTAAAACAAAACATTCTGTAGCTTTTCCAAGTTAATTATTCAACCACAGAGGCATTCTACCACCCAAGAACTGCACTCACTTTCCTCTTGAATTCTAAAAGAAATCTCTTTTCAGTCCCTTTGCATTGGCCATCTCCTGGGCCAGAGTGGCCAAGATGAACTACAAAAACTCAACACAAAATGCCTTGCCCAGGAGGACCCTCATTGCCACCTGTTGTTTCCCATTTCTTTGCAATGACATTTGGGGTGATCCACCGCTCTCTGGTACTCAGCACATCCATCTTGATGTGGGAATTCCCAGGTTGCTTCCCCACATCAGGAAATGTCTCTGTATCCTATTTTTTACTAATGTGCTGAAGCCCCAGATCAGGCTGACATGCTCAACCCTGTTTTGTCTCTGACCTTCTTAAGCCTCTAGGAAGAAGAAAAAAGCAGGTGCCACAGCAGGTTCAAGTTTTTCTTCCTGCTTCTTTTACCCCCAAAGGATTTTAAAGAAGTGGCCAAGCTGTTCCTCAGCAGGGACCTGGCCTGCTGTTCAGTCCTGCTGGATTTCAAGCTCTTCTTGCCAGGCTGCCCTGGTGCTGGTTCAAACACATGTCATCACATGCAATATGGACACAATACCCTCATTCCTACGGGCTCCAGGACCCAGCAGAAGAAAGCGTAGGCAGAAGATCAAACATGGAAGGAACAGAAGACAGAGGAGCTGCTGTTGTCGTCTGTGTCTGGAACAGGAAAATGAAGACAAGGGAAGAGAGGGTAGGGGGATAATTACTTTCATCCCATTTTTATTCCCACAATTCCCAACCACTTTTGAAGCCAATTTTCCTTTAATAAAATATACTATTAATGACTCAAGTAGAAGCCTTTTGTGCAAGACAATACGCAGTGCTCCAGATGGAAATATTTTGTGTTCTGCACAATATACATGTATATATATTTATATACATAAATTGAGCTGTGAGCATAGCCTGTATTACCCTATTTTTCAAATTGAATCAGTTATTTCAAAATATGTTTAACATACTTCCTTTCTTTGAAATTAATTCTTTCATAGCTCTCCCTCCTCTTCTAGCTCTCCTTTTCCCTTAAAGAGAAACACAAGCCAAACAGCAACAAGAGCTATATCCCATCATTTCTGGAAGCCATTCATTTGCTATTTGTGTTCATCACAGCTTCAGAATGAAGGAATTTAAAGAGCTACTGATGCCTTTTGTTGGCATATATATCCAATATTGTCTTTCAAGCAGTTTAGACACATCCTTCTTCTCTTTCTTCTTTAACAGCCTGTCAAAGAAATAGGCCTAATTAGTTTATTGTGGGTTTGTGTGTGAAGAAGTTATTGAGGGAGCGCCAAGTCAAAAAGTCAAACACAAACTGATTAATTTTCACAATGCACCCCTCTGAGGTGGGGAAGTTCTGACAAATCCACTGGGTGTTCACAGTTATCCTGTGCTTTGCTCACGGAGGCTGGGAGCCATATGGAGAGCAGAGCACTGGCACCACATTTTCCACTTCCCAAAGCTCACACTCCAGGTGCTAGGCCTGATGTTGAACTTTGATGCCCACTGGAAGCTCAGCCCATCAGACCTGTCACTTCCTCTTGTCCCACCATCAAATAGAGACACCTCATGACAGCCCTTCGTTGGGGTCAGCTTTCTGGGCGCAGCAGAATATGCACAGCTTAGGAGTGTGACACAACCATGTATTGGCTCACAGAATAGATAGCTGGGGTTTGATAATCATTAGGTAAAAAACAGTGTGCCCGTCACCCTGACAGGGCACCCAGAGTCCTGTCTGACCAGTCAGGAGAGGCTGGGTTGGCCTCTGCACCTCCTGGGAGCTAATTCCCTTCATTGCTCCATTGTCATCTTCCCCTGGCTTCACTGGCAGCAGCAACACTGACTTCTCTTCACAGGGACACTGCAACTCCTCACTAGCCTCCACAGGATTTAGTTTTCTTTGCTGGTTTGTTGGTTCTGGTTTATTTTTTTTTTGTGCTTTACAGTTTTCTACATTTCATGGTAGTGCTTCCCCTACTGAATCCTTGAGCTACATATGAATCCATCTCAACAGTGCATTCTCTGTCAGTACTTTTACATTTCCTGTGTCTCTACAGACTTTCTCACAGCTCTTTCTCAGCAGTCTGAATCAAGGTTATGAAGCTGTGTCATACCAGAGCAGTGCTCTGCTCCTTGGTCCACAGGCATCTGAATCCAGAGAGGGCTTACAGAGGGGAGCTACAGCAGTTACTTGGGAAGGTCAAAAGGAAATGATTGGGTGGGCTGGTTTTAAAGTCTGGCAAGAGACTGGGCTAGATTGGTGGCTTTTAGTTCAATGAAACTTCCAGAAAAAAGTTCATGAGCCACAGTGGTTCCCATTTCCAACCAAATACAAATTAGACTGACCTTTAAGAGTTTGCTTAGTGATTTGTAATGCTGCCCAATGCATTTGCTTGTTTTCTCAGATGCCAGAGAATATTAGGAAGAAGGAAGGTTTATTTCCCCCAATGGTTTTGTGAAACGCCTTGTAATGCCTTTCAGATCAGCAGTTGTTCGCCTGTTCCTAAGCAAAGAAACGCTGTCCTAAATGATTTCCTAAGGTCCCTTCCAGCGCTATTTTGTTTAATTCTGTAAACTCAGAGCCTCTTGAATTTCTATCACTAGTCTATTGCCACTAGCTACATGTCTTCAGGCTCTCAGGGCTATCTTTTGTCCCCTATTAAGCTAGCCAAATAGTTTCAATACAACAGAATTCTTGTCCAGAAGGGAATTATTGTTCCTGCCACAAAAGGTTATTTGAAGTCACAGCTGCCACAGGGATGAGTTCGATGGCTCTGCAACTTTCAAAGACTTGAATTTATCTCACTTGAGCTGTTTCCAGGTTACAAGTTCCATGAACTTGTGCAGGTTGCAAGACTAGATCTCCCACTCAAAAAAAAAGCCAAAAAACAAAAACACTTCAAACCCTAATTCTGTGAACTGTAGATTGTGTTTCAATAAAGCTATTCACCCCTCTGTCTTTATCTCTGCTTTAACAATTTTCTCCAGTGAGGCATTTTTTACAGTTTAAGTGTGCTTAAAACAGCATCAAAACACACACTGAAACAATATTAAGAAGTGATCACAGCACATCCAATTCTACCAACAGCTCCTCTGAGCCAAAGTCTCACCTTTCTTTGATATAGAATATATAAATATATATTCAAATAAGTGGCTAGGAGGTCAGAGGGGAAGTCATTTCTATGTTCAAGGAACTGGCAAGTGACTACTGACCTTGAGGTCACCTACCTGAAGCTGTGGACCTCAGCCCATGTTTCCATAGGGGGCCCATTGACACTCTGGTCTGGCATTGACCACAGGATCCTTCAAGCCTCTGCACCGGTTTAGCTTTAAACCTCTATACGTTGGGTCAGATTTGCAAGAGTCGGTTTTTGTGGTAGGGCACTGTGCCGCAGCCGTCAGCCTCATTTGGATTCAAACAACGTAATGAGACTCGAGGGGTTTATCTGAAATATGAAAACACCATAAATATCCATTTTGAGAAAATCCTGCTCAGACAGGGAGCATAGAGCAGACTGATTTGTGCCCTGCTAATACCATCCGGCTGTGAGCGGGCAGGGAGACCCCAGTACTGCCTGTTTGTCAGGCCCATATCGGATCCATGTGGCTGGCTTGGCGTCCTCCTGCTGTCAGCAACCTCACAGTCCCCCAGGGAGCTGCGGGCTTCCACTGAGCAGCTCAACAGGGACTTGCCATTCAGCTTACAGCAAGGAAAGACAGTTCCCATGCCTTTCACGTATGCTAACTGGAATGTGTTGCACATGGGTGCGAGGCAGGCACAATAGAGATATACAACCTTGGCCCAATTCAGTGGAAATGAAAATAACTAGACATATGTTAAGCACATTAAAAGTACTGGTGCATATTGTGCCCTGCTTACTGTTACTTCTCCCTTTTTTTTTTTTTTTGAAGATTCTTGCAGCTCTTCCGTCCATGCCCACACGTTGCTTTATAGGGGAGAAGGGCAAATTTTAGAAAAATAGTGCAAATCTCCTCTGTGGTCAAGATGATGTCCCTAATGACCAGAAGCCACGTCCTGAGTCAGAAGGGAGCATTTGGGGGAGTTTTCATTGAGTGCAGTGCTGGATCAGATCCCCCTTGTCAGTGCCCCAGCATCAGCAACCCAGAGTCCCTCACCAGTCCCAGACATCTTCAGAGGAAAAGGACAGGCAGCAGCCACCTTAATCCAATTTCATCTAAGTATGTAATTAGGGCTGTACATCTGGGATCACTTTTTCTCCCCTTCAAAAGTTAAAAAGCTTTAGGAACTAGAGGCAGGAAGAAGAGTTTGATCCAGCTTTGGGTGTTGAAAAATTCCTCTCATCTCAGCTCAGCCGTACAAGGCTCCAGAGGCTCACACTCACAATTTGATAGCCCTGAGGGAAGTCAAAACCTTGTGCAGTCATCCCAGGGCTGCCTCATTATAGCCATTTCTCTGCTGTGTTGCACAGGATTTCTGTTTCTCCCCAGTATAATCTTCTGGCCTTGTGGGACACCACAGCAGTGAGCAGCTGCTCACCTGAGCATCCCACCAGGCCCTGGGGCTTTACCTTTCCCGAACATCACTGTTAGGAGACACATGCTTTAGAGGGGACGTTCCCATGCAATGCTTTGTACAAAAAGGGGCATCTCTGCCATCAACATGTGCCCCTGCTCACTCTCCACATAGGACAAGGTTCAAATGAGGCTGGATATTTTCAGAGATAGCAAAATTACTCAAAATACAGTATCTAATGTGAATGCATCCCAGGCAGTTTGTCCAGCCCCTGCTTCAGGAGAGGACTTTTTTGGCCTGGCATTCACAGCCAGTTTGTGGTCTGGGGAAAAATATTGAACATTTCTGCCTCTCTGTTAAAATTCATACAGATAAACAGTTATCAGAAGGTATGAAAATTTTGGAATGGAGGGAAGAGGCAAAGAGGAAGAACTGGGGATCATGCTGTGGATGTACTGTTGAAGAAATTCTCCAGGCAATGTATATGATCCAAGAAGTTTACCACTTCCCTCTTCTCCTTTCATAAGAGTATCTTTTGCCCCTCCCAGTGGGACAACACTAAGTCAACTGTTTGTGTGGCCAGGTGCCAGCTGAGAGTGTGGAGACTCCTCAGGCAAAACAGACATGAGTGAGGACACAGTCACATATGTGGAAGCAGTAGAGACTTATCAATGGACCTCAGGGCTTAGACACACCATTTACTACCAATAAGTAGGAGAGCACAGAGAGAAGACAGAGGCTATTCCCTGTGGGCTCACAGGTGTCTCCTCCTTGAGAGCTCAGAGGGCTGGCCAGGGCACACAGGGCTGTGTGGGAGCTGAGATGGAGCTGATCAGTCACATGTGGGTGATCTTGTGCTGAGACCTGGCACATGTGCCAGCACCGCACACCATCCTCGATTCACCACGGGCTCCAAATAAGCTGGAAAGACCAGAACATGCTTGATTTTAAAAGATTACCAAGAAAAAAACAACTGATTCTGAACCCCCTCTCTTAAGCCTTGCTTCATCAGATTGGCTGGGCCAGTCTCAGCCTTTATGGAGGCAAAAATACACTCGTCTAACTGCAGCATTTGAGCCAAACCCTCAGCTGGTGTGACACTATTTTCAATGGAGCTGTGCTAATTTACAGCAGTCTTGTGTCTGACCTTCTTCTGGGGAACAATTCAATGTGAAGAGAATGAGGATTATAGGGGGGTAACCTCAGCCTTTCTTCTAATATAAATCACAGAGGAGCAAAGTTGACAACTGATGCTGGTCAGAGAAAGCTAATGGAATTGCACTCTGCGAGAATATGCCCTTCCATCAAGATAAAACCAACACTACTGTTGTTATGTGAAGAAGAAACCTGGGAGAAGGGAAGGAATTTCAACAATGCCAGTAAAAAACACAAGATATTTTAATATTCTGGAACAGAGAAATTGCCCTTTCCTTTTTGATACAAAGTTTTGCTATTTTTTTTCCTAATTCATGCTATATTTAGTATAAGAAAAACAGTTAAAAAATTAGAAATCCAAAATCAATCCTAAGTATTTCAATGGATCCCAAATATATTTTTCTGTAGAATTTTTTGTCATAGAGATCTTAACCTGGGGAGGGTTGATCAGATTTGGAGCAGAACCAAATTCCCAAATCTTGAACTATTTCATGAAGTAAGCATTTCATCCACTTCACTGAATAAGTCAAAAAACTCAGGTTTGTTGTAGGAAAAAGGTGAATGCTTCCTTCTTCTTCATAACTGCTTTCTAGCTTTCCCAAACACTAAAGATGTCTGGTTTCATCTGAGACTCAACAACCTCAGTCCCAAAGAAGTTACAAAGAAGCTTGTCTGAGCAACTTACGTTTACCCACTTAAAAAATAAATACATTCAAATGCACTAAGCAAAGGATTACAAAGTCAGATTTAGAGATAGACCCTGAAGAAACTTATTTGTAGATGGGCTTAAAGTGTGGGTAATAGTACTGACTCACCATTATGAACTGCTTTGAGGTCTAGGGATAAAAGGGTTTATGTTAGTACTAGGTATTATTACATTTTATTGTTAATTTCAAAAGCTAAAAAATTAATAACAAGCAGAAAAAAAATCTTTCAGTGAAATTAAAGACTTAACCTGATAAGAGATCCCAAATGTCAACACACTGGCACTAGAACTGCCCCTCCAGCCCTTTTTACCTTGCTGGCCCTTTTTAAACCACTTCAGTGTGGAATGGGTCAAAAAACTGCAGGCACTTGGACTTGAAAATTCATAGAATTTTTCATAACCTATTTCTTCTGCTGTAGATGTTGTCACGTATGACTTTGTTGCTTGTCAGGCTATCAGAGAGAGCTCCTACACACACTCTCAAACACACAGTTTTCCTCCCATACACACTCTATCCTTAGCAGGTAGCACATATAGCAAAAGAGGGAAAGAAACAAGAAAGTATTGGGAAATCAACATCTGGTTTGAATAATTCCCCTATTTAAATTTTTACTTAGAGAACTCCCATTGGTATCAAATAATTGAACTGGGTTATTTACAGCTGAAAATCCTGGTAGCACTGTTCCTCTCTGGTTTCATGTTGTGGATCGTCACACCTTGGCTCCTAAAGCCTCACTGGGGATTTGTGTTGCAGGTACTGCACAGCAAAAGGCAGATCCGCGTTCTTCCCTGCCTCCTCCTCCCACTGGCAGATATTAAAAGATGTTGCCTTGCTTTCTCCCACTCCTCTCCTTTATTAGGAGACGTTGAATCTATAACACATACACTTCAATTTGCAAAAAAGCTGTGTAATTAGCCTTGCTTTTTTTGGCCTGCATGTGTGTGGTAAAATGTCTAGTAATAGTTGGCAAAGCTTCTGCAGGGAATGAGATTCCCATGGTTAGATCTAAAGCCCAAATACTTGGAACAAATTAACACCAGCCAAGAAAGTGAGGTTAATTACTGGAACACTTGGAAGAGGAGGTCTCCCTGGCCTGGAAAACTGCAATACACTATCTGCATGTATGGTATGTGGCCAACCAGGATTTCTCCCTCTCTTTCTCTCTCTGATTTGCTCTCTTTCCCTCTTTATTTTTATGTCCCGGCTGCAGACAAATGTCAGAGCCACTGAGGGCAAAGACTTCATTTTCCTCTGACCCGCTGCTCCATCAGGCCCGTGCCATCGATGGCCCTGGAAGCTACTCAAAGCTGAGAAACACAGCCATCAGGGGCTGGCTCTCCTTCTGTCTATGTTTTCTTATTAGTGGTTTTGCGTTGTTGAAAGGCATCTTCATTGGAGGCCCAGTATTCCAGCAACATGCTGCTTTAATCTGGGGTGGGCACTGAGGCTTTCAAAAACACAGCCTACGACCCAACAGGAGAACAGTCATCTTCCCTAATATGCTCTTTGGAGAGCAAATCTGTAAATCCTGTAGGCCCCTAAACATCTGCCTTTGGTAACGTTTTAATGGGGAAAATTTGCCTAGTAACCACATTGCCGTTGACCTTTGATGCTTGAGGAATGCATACATGCACATGTCTGGGGGGAGCGGCGGATGGGTGAAAACCTGTGGAATCAAGGTTGCAAAACCGTGGAGGTGGAAGCTACGTAGTCCACTTCAGTTACCTGTGCACCTTTAGGAGGGCTCCCTCGTGTGTTTGCTTTATTCATGACACAGCCTTCTGTGGCATGAGGACAGGGCTCTTTTCCGTGGGATGGCTGCCTCACTCTGTGCTCAGGAGGGATACTGTTCATTACAGGAACAGCTATTCAAGATTTTGTTTTTTCTTCATTGTTCAGCTTGTGACCTCAAGCCTTACTGACTGCGCACTATTCAAATCCTCCTCTGCAAACAACATCGTTTTGTTTTCTCATGGGCTTTTCTATAGCACTCATGACAATAGTATCAAAGTGTCTCGTAAAGATTAATTCATCTATTTTTGCTACAGCCCCAGGAGGCAAGTTGGTATTTTCTTCATTCTCCAAACGTTGAACTGAAAGCATAAACCCTGTCTATACAATCATGGGTGCAGTTTACTAAGCAGCTAAAGCCATGGTGTCTTCTGAGGCCCCACGACTGTTTCAAACAGTGCCTGCATGGTCCGTCAGGATACATCTGGCTTCAGCATGTGCACTGCCTGACCCCTGGCCACGCTTGCAAACTTACAAAATTTAATCTAGTCTTGAAGGCAGCCTCAGGGCCTTTGACAGTATAGACAAAGCCATATGGTCAACAGTGTGTCTACAAGATCCGTGGTAAGCATTAATATTAAATCCTGTCATTGAGATGCCTAGGTCTTGATTTTTCCTCTTGCTTGTCATTAGCTAGCACTGCAGATGTTCATAGCAGAGCTCCTGCCAACCTCAGTCCCAGCTGAGACCTCAGGGTCTCAGGCTGGGTCCCCAGAAAATGAGAACCTGCATCGAGGAACCCTCAGTGAAGAATTCACTGTAGGCAGCGTGGCCTAGCCTGTGCGAGGCCAAACCCTCTGCTCTCACAGCTCCCTCAGGTACAGCACCTGCCCTCACACTGCTCATCCTGCTTCAGCTGTCTCTCGCTCGCTGTCACCTGCAGGAGTCCAGGTAGCCTCCCCTCTTTGATGGAGATGGCAGGAGACCTGTGGGAAAGAGGCTTCAAGAGTGTAACACACGATCTGCCCAAAAGGGTGGGATGGCCATTGCACATAGACCTAACCCAAGTATTTCCTGATCTTGAGTGATCAAATAGAAAACCTTGGTAATATGTTCCCTTGGGACAGGGATGCCTTATTTCCTACGTTTTTAAGTAAGCTAGGGGACAGCATAGGCGTCTCAAAGTTCCCATACCATGGACATCTAGAGGGTTTGCCACCAGGATGGCAGCTTTCTAGAGCAGGCTGCTGTGCCAGGAGTTAAGCAGGCAGAAGTAACAGATACTCTCCACGTGGTTTTTCTAAGTATTATAACTTGGCCAAATGTGAGTAGTTTTTCACAGGGACAGACAAAGCCCATCCCCAACACAAAAGCCACCTCTTCTGCCAAGCGTCCAGTTGCACTTCCAAAGCACAGGGGTTCTAGGACTTTCCAAATAAAAGGTTGCAAAAAAAAAAAAAAAGAAAAAGAAAAAAGCAACAAGGCAAAAAATGTATTTTTCCAGGCTTCTTCTCAAAAACACTATGACATTTTGGTTGAAACTTCTGTAAATAATTCAGTTTGAGGCAAACACCCTGTACCTAAAATTTAAGACCAAACAGTTGAAGCTGTCAAAGTTAAAAATAGGTGAAAGACCCAATAACTAAAACTGTTAGTCAAGCTTACTAATAAGCAGTTTTGCAGCTGTATATGATGCATTGTGTGGGCATTTGCACATATTCAGTATGGGCTGATACATCAGGCTGACTTTTAAAGTTGTTCTGAGTGTCCTGCCCTGAGAAACAGACCCACACTGACTGCTTGCTCTGCCATTTAGAAAAGAATATTGGAAAATGGACAGAGAGAGAGACAAAATACTCTGTAGTGACAAGAAATTAATCAGTGCAGTGTATATAGCCCAGAAGGGCTCTCTTCTTCTGCCAACCCAGCCTCTGGGGCTTTCCAGATTCTTAGACTAAGAGATCAAGCAAAACATGGAAATGCAGGGCTGAAAGCAAGGAATTCATCTAGCACAGCCCTCATATCTAAACTAGGATTAAACCAATTTATTCTTGACCAACTGACATCTAACATTTTCTTCCAGCACTTCAGGAAGAGGATCCCCAGTACCCCCAGCCTCTCCCAGTGCTGAACTGAGAGTGCTTAATTGAGAGTGGATTTCAAACAGCCTATTCACCGCAAAATGAACACATTCTTTCTACCTCTGCCCAGTGTAACAGGGAGCATGAAAGATCACTGTTCACTCCTGAAGCAGCTTTATATACTGGAGGACTGTCATATTGCCCCCACCATCCTCTCTTTTCTGAATAACCGTGAAATTCCTTTGCTCTTTCCCAGAAGTTGTGTTTTCTAACTCTTATTATTCTGGACTGCCTTCGCTACATCTTTCCTGAAGTGCAATACCTAGTACAAGAGACTCTTCCATATGGGTGTAAAGCAAAAGTCCTACATAAGCAGCTCATCTGCTTACAGCACATCAGTGTCTCTCAGCTAGTGCTGGGTGAGCAAACTGCTTGACATGTACAGGAAAACCCCAAACCAAGAGTAGTCAGGAGACTAGTTTTACACTAGGTTACTACAGCCCAGCACTTAGGATGGCCCAGAATAAGGTGAGACCTTAAGCCTATAAGCCTTACAAAGACTTGCCTAGTACTCTGGCCACAAAGCCGAGTACAACAGGGTAATTACCTTGTACAAAACATTCATTTTGCCACATTGCAAAATCAGGTTGGTGGGAGGTTTTATTGCTGTGCAACTGCATCATGTTGTTGGCTAATGATTTTGGATGTTTTTTTAACCGGTTTTGTGCTGTCTTCAACCTGGTCGTTCTTTCCTGTTCACATGGAAGGATATCTGAGAGCTTTCTTGATGCCAAGGTATAATACAGACATGGGTTTTATTTGAATCCACACAACCACTTACCCTTTTCAAGACAGAATTCAATTTTGTGTTTCTTTATCTGAAATACCTTGTACAAAATTAGGACTTAATATGTTTCCCAAGCCAATATATCACAGAGTAAGGACCCTCAGTTATCAGAAATAGATACATAGGGGTATCAGGTAACTTGACATTCCTTCCACTGCTCACAAAGTACACTTGTGGTGCCAGAAACAGCCAATGAGTAATGACATGTACTACCTTACATATCAGTTTAGCCAGGCTCCCAGGTGGATGGGGCAGCTACCTGTGCTCAGCAAAGCACATATTCCTCATTAAATCCAAGCTTGCTTCCTATCCTAGAACATTAAAGCATTTCTCTACTAAGATCTGTCTGCATGTCCTCTTTGCTCTTTTGATGACTTCAAAACCACATTTAACTTGCTAACATTTGTAGAGCACATAAGCAGCATCCTATGCCCAGAGGATGCCTTGTGCCCTCTGTGATAATCCATAATCTAGCTGTGCGGACGTGCACACGGACATACGACCCTGCAGTCTCCTATTAAAGAAAAAGAAACATTTCTGAGCCATTTCTAAACCATCGGGTTTACTGAATCCTTCACACAGTACAGGAGTTTTGAAAGTTCACAGAAGAGCAAAGATCACTGTGTATATGCATGGAACAAAGGGAAATGGAGGCAGGTACAACACTAATGTAATGTAAATTTACCAGCTTGTTTTCATACCCCCGTAATGAGGTGCTGAGGAAGGTGTAGGTCACACAACAGAAATCAGCATCCACATGTGTTCTTTGCATGATCATCTCCCTTGCGTTAAGGCTATGCTCCTTAGGAAAAAGAAGAGTGACACAAATGTGCCCAGACTTGCAATTGCCATGGAGGCATCCCAGGGTCTGGGCATGCTCAGAAACTGCAGGTTTGGGCACATCCCAACAGGAGAGGGGAAAATGTTTCCTTCCTAGACTTTGAATGCTATATCTGCAGTCATCATGGATGATCTGTATGGCTTGTGTGTGCTCATGGAATGTCTTGCATTAGGGAAGGGTGAGAAAACCTCTGACCAGTCTGCAAGTGTGATCTCCTCTCGACAAAGTGAGGGCAGGAGTAGGAGCTGTGAGCTGGGAGAGATAAGCTCATCAAGGAACACAGAGGAAATCATTGTAAGAATACAAAGCTCGCTGATGCTGTTATTCCATACCACTTAATTGAAGGTAGTGTGTACAATAAATACGTATTGCAAAATAGGGTTTATTTCCTTAAAAAATGATTTCACTCCATTCTCCAAGGTGTTGCTTAAAGCAAATATAATTTTATTGCTGACAGTTTAGAGGAGCTGAGGCTGTTATTCCAGGGCTGGTGGGAGGCAGCTGTATTTGGCTCATTTCATCACTTGCATATGGAGAAAATTTTTTCGTTAGACTCTCTCAAAGTTGAAATTTATTTCCCTAAACCCTGACTTCCAGCTTTGAGAAACAGAGACTTCCAGCACTGGTGGCATATGAGGACTAGGACATGTATCCTTAGCTCAAGGACATGAAGGTCTTGATAGCTATTCTTGGATTGAATTTGTGTTTTCCTGCATAAAGGCAAAAAAACTGTTTCCTGTATGTGCTTGATGACTGACTTTTATTAGGGAAGGGTGAGAAACCCTCTGGCCATGAGGGTCAGCTCTGGTTAAGGTCCCTTTCTGTAAGATAGGAAATGTCCTGCGTCTGTTTGGAATCCACTGTCCACATGTTCTTTCCTTCATAAAATCTGGCAAACTCGAAAAAAGTGTAACTCAGGCTTTAGTATGCCTGTGAGTGACCCTTCTTTAGATAACTTTCCTTAGGATTTCCACAACCCTTCTGAGAGCCTGCAAACATCTTTTCTGAATAACTGCATTGCATCATGAGGAGCAATATGCATTATTACCAATTTGCTCTTCATCCAAGATGTCAGACATAGCTTTTCAAAGATGCTTTAGTTAAGCCCCATAATCTCTCCAACAGAGCCGTTGCTACTATTATCCTCCGATGGACCCAAGGTGTAGAAAGATGAAGTAACTTGCCCGCAGCTGCACATTGTATCAGTCACAAAGCTGCCGAGTCCCAGAAGCCCAGCTCCCAATCTTAAGTGTTAACCACTAGACTATGATCTGTACAATACCAAAAAGAGCAGGAAGGACCAAGAAGCAGCTACATAACATGCGGAATTAATTCCACTGGAGGGATACAGGAGAGGCAGAGAAGCAAATCTTAGTCAGCATGGGCTCTGTGATGATTGCTGCCTTACTGTTCATGGGCAGCAGAATCTGTCTTCCATTCCCACATCTGCCCTGATCTCACTGATTTTCTTGCTCTTTTCTATTTTTCCTGTCTCTCCTGGTCTTCCCACAACCTCCCCAGATGTTTTTGTCTTTTAAGATCTTTAAGAAGAGAATCTTGTCTTTTACTCAGTTCTTTTTCTCGAAACTCATTGGGAAGAGCTCTAAAATGCCTGTGGTTCTCCAGAGTCTAAAGGCAACACAGCTCATCTGGAAATGTCACAGTATCTGGGAAGCCAAGCTCTTAACCACTGTGGATTTAAATCCCAGCATGAGCCCCCATAGAATTTATCATGTAGTACCGTATAATAAAACTGCACAGTATCTTGCACTTATCAGCTGTTTTGTACAGATAATTTTTATCATAAATTAATTTCTCTTTCAATTCCTAGTCCAAAGAAATTTAAGCTCTAGCATCAGTTTTTTCACTCTGCAGAAATCTCAGGAGGATTTCATTGTATAAGATTCTGGAAATTCATTTGGAGCCATATGGCAAAGGGGAGCAACCTATATGATGTGGCACCAGGAGAAGGACTCATTCTACAGGCTTTTCAAGAGAAGTTTCCTAGATACATTTCCAGGATGTGAAGCCAGACTGCCACTAAACAAGTGAAATTTGAATGCGAGAGAGGTGGCCGGTAAAAGTGGAAAGTGTGTTGCAAACTGTAAGGCTGAATGACCAAACCTCTGCAGCCCTGAATGAACTCCAAATTTCAGAATCAAAATCCTTTTTCGAGATAGATATCATTGCCAGGAAAAGTAAGCAAAAGGCTCAGAATGGGTCCCTAGTCCATATTTTGAGTGAAAAGTATGATGTTGAATCTACCAACCTGGTTTTTGGCAAACAGAATTCTGATATAAAACATTAACTTATGCAAATAGGAATTATTAAAGTCATAGGAAAAAAATGTCTCCCTTTAAAAGGAACAACCATATTTTGTCAGGGTTACAAGGAATGACCATATTTTGTCAGGAAAAAACCCCAAAACTTAATCTCATCACAAATAATACTAATAATAGGAAGCTATGCCATATCAGAGAACAGTGCATAGAACTCATAAACATCATTTCTCCTGAAAAACAGGACTGTCAACAGCATTCAGAATGGTAAGAGAGTTTGAGAAAAAGCCTTACTAATGTATTTATTTCCCTTATTGGTCGTACAGTGGTGAGTTTTGCAGGCAACCCCTTGAAGCACTGGCGATCCCATGGAGTCAGCATTCCTGGTTTGTTGCTTCCAGGAGAAAAACAATGCAGTGAGCCAGCAATTACAGAGTTAACTGACATTGGTACCTCTAGTGACTCCAGGATGCTTAGGGGATTGAGTTCTGGGGCTGGATAGTTTCGATGGTGCTCTTTCTAATGGAGCCACTACAGCGATGCCATTTATCAAAGGTTCTTATTTCTCAGGAGAGGAGGTATAAACTGTATATGGCTACAAATTGCCCATACACTTCCATACAGATTCAGGTGGCCAGAGATCCTGCTGCCTGCTGAGTTAAATGGAGTTTTCAACAACAGGAAAGTGAAGTGTGGCCACCTGGTATTCATCAATCCACTTACCATTTCACGAGTGTCCATTAGAAATCTATATGCATGATCCCTGCATTTCAATTGTTAGAAAAATTAGCTGTTAACCATCAGGAAATGACCTGTTTCCCCAGCACAGTCACTCAGACCCATTATAGGCCCTGTTCTAAGTCCTCTTCTTATTGAACACAATTTACAGGAGGTTCACCATAATCTCTTCAAAATTAGATTTTTGTTCTTTTTCTAAGCCATTCAGATTGTAATTTAAATAAAATCTTTTTGTCTGGTTGCAGAGAGAATGAGAAGCCGACACCAGGGTGGGTGATGTGGTATCATGCCTGACTCCAGGAGAATTGGCTCATAATTTTGGGGTGCAAAATAGTTTTTCATCAGAAGTGGCTGATTTACAAAGAGCATTTCTCATATGTGGGGTGCCATATCTGGTGGTAGCTGGGAAGAGGCAGGAAGAAGTTCAAGGGAAGACAACCACGGCAAATATTCAAATGCTTTTGGCCACCTTCGGATGGAGTGGAATGGGGCCCCTTCCCATACATGTGGGGCATGTGGCTGCTGGCCCTGCTGCCAGCCTGCCTCTGGTCTCTCCTGGCAAAGGTCTTAGATGTCAAAGAAATACTCATTAGAAAAGTGAGACATGGAGCTGCAGCCCCATGATTAAGCAAGGATTTAAATCCACAGCATGTGAGCGTTTTGCCACCAGGCTTACTTAAAATGGTTGGTTGTTTGTCTCTGAGAAGGAGAACAAAAGGGGAGAGGTGGACAAGGGTTTGGGGGAAAAAAACTGTTTATGTGGCTTGCTTTTCATTTGGGTGTGCAACAGCAAAGCACATTTTTAAAGCTCTGAAATATTTAGGTTTCAAGAAATGCTTTCAGTTTAAAGTTTTTGGTTCCTGCCTAATTCTCACCTTAGGGAGATTGCCCATGGCAGGTATTCTGCCTTCAGGTACCCCTGTGCAAAACTGCCTGTACCAGCTGCCCTAGGGAAATTGGAGACTACAGTTTTGCAGTCCCATTATGGGAGATACATCCCACACATGGGTGCTTGTCTTCAGTCTTTAAGAAGCATTCATCAACTGGTGTTGGGCCTCTTCTCACACATTGGGAGAGGGGATTAACTGATTTCAGGAAGCTGAGACAGAGCTCTGTGTAGAAACCAGAATTGTGTCTGGGCAGTGTGTGTACAGAAGAAAATGGCAACCAGAAAACTTGGGCACTTCAGGGGTGTCAGAAAAATACAGCTGAAGTCCAAGACAAGTGCAGACACCAAGCTCCCACCCTCATAGTTGTTCATAACCCAGTAGATTACAATGCCCATGAGACTCGTACAGAGGCACTGCTTGCATTTCAGAGGAAACACTTAAAAATCCTAAAGAATCATGCATCTGTTTAGAGCAAAAGCTGGTCTTCCACCCTTCTCTATCTAGTCATTGCCTTTCTGAAACTCATTTCCTATGAATTACTCCAGAAAACATCATCCCAGCAGCAGACCAGTAGAAGCCAGGGTGGAAAAAATTTAATTTCAAATTATATTTAGAGGATGCTGAAGGCAACACTTTAACAGTCAGATGTATCAGGCACTGGGAAGTCTCTCAGGAGAAGCAGTGGAAAGAATATTGCTTCAATCATAGCGACAAAGCTCTGGGAAATGCACGCTAGGCAGAAATTTTGCCTTAGCTAGTGCTGGTTATCAAAAGGCAGGAAGCCGCTTCTCACGCCATCAAAAGCACACAGCTTGTGGTAGGGGGAAACCTGCTTCCCACAGAAATCCAACCCTCGGTTTGGGCTCCCATACTGCAGGTGGAGATAAGAACTCACTACTCAGGGAGAGCTCTGGGTGATGCTGGGGTGGTGCTCAGCTGCCCCAGCGCTGGACACCCACTGGCTGCTCAGCCCATGCTGCCTTACACAAGCCTGGCCTCCCACCTAGAGTGGTACTTTCTCTTTTTTTCCCAAGTAAATTCAATCAGGAGTTTACTCGCATCCTTAACTCACTTCATGTGAACTTAATTTCCAGCTCTGATAGTTATTTTCAAAAAGGAATTTTTTAAAATGCAGGGGGGTTTGAGGACGAAAGGAGGAGGAGGGAAAATTCAATTAACATAATTTTCCGTGTTTCCATATTTCTTGGGTGTATAAGCAAAGCCATTTCAGGCAGTAGAGAAGTTATTTAGATTTGGACTGTACCTTGCCTGACAGATCATGTAACCAGGCTTTTGGATTTTTGGACCTTATCCAGTAGGAAGGATGGTTTCTGCACTCCACCAGTGCAGAGCAATGCCCACGGGAACCCCTGACAGCGGGGACGGTTTGTAACATTGCCAGGGCTAGCACATGTGAGAAGGTATTACAGCCTGGGATTGTTAGCAGGTATTTAAGAAAACAAAGAAACACGGAGGTATGGACTAAGCCTATTTAAAAATGGAAAATCAATAAATCTTATGGAAAATGAGCTTTTCTCCCTTAATCTCCAGAGCAAGATTGCCCTTCAAGGATTTTGGGGTGGGTATTTTTTTCTTGTTTTTTACATCAGAAAGCACGGCTACTTTTAATCTCCTTCCTCAATGGTAAGAAATAGGTAGTGTCAGTAAGGACAACAGAATGTCTTAAAATAAAAATATATAGTTGCATTTTTTTATTCATTAAAATCTTTTAGTTTTAAAAATGCAGAGTCAAATAAACTAATTCTGAAATAAAACCATTATATTCTGATTTTAATTGACGTTCTAGTTACAATGTGCAACAAAGTAAAAAATATTCCTTTTGTAGTCTTTTTAAATGGAACAAAAAGTGAACTAGATGGTTTTTTGTAAGTGTTCTTGAAGGAAGGCATTAATTTGCATCCAATTATTTAACCAACCAAAGGCATGAGTTCCTAATGAGTGTATTACGTGATCACCAATTTAACCAATCCTTTCTTCAGCAAACTCCTCTGCTTATGGCCCAGGACACAGGAGTCAGAGAATGATCTACTCCATTGGATTTGCTTAATTAATCCTGAGCAGTTTCGGGATGTATTTTCCATTCATCAGCATGTCCAAATGTTTTCTCTAACAAAAAATCAAAAATAAAAATGTGATGAACACCAAACAGATAAACCACACTAATCAGACATAGACCAATATTTTGGTGGCCATCCCAAGAAAACCTGTGTAAATCCCCACTACTATATACTTTATACAACAAAGTCTAATATGTGAGGGCTTATACCTTTTTCTAACTTTCTGTCTTTCAGAGAGATACTCAGTGCTTCCAGATCATCCAAATTTCAATCCTTAATAAAAAGTGTACTTGTTTGATTGATGACAATTTCAAAACTGTGGCTCTTGCTCTCCTCACAACTTGCTAGTGGCAAGGAGACCACTTGGTGGAACTTCCCAAGTCTTCTCTGTCTTCAGGTGACAAAAAGAGATTTTTCTCATGAGATTTGCGTTTGTTTGGTAACTCCAGCAATAGAACCCTTAGTTTTCACTCCCCGTCACAGACCACTAGCACCTTTCTGCTGTCATCTGCAGTTGGAAGAGCAACCTGATTCATGGAAGAAGTCCTCTGTACTTTGACATGAGACTTTCCCTGTAAATCCTGAGCGGAGATCTTTGCTCCTGCTGGTCAGCAATTTATCCAAATGAAGTATTTTCCGTGCAAGAATTGCTGATGCTCAGTAATTTCTTCTGTCTTCTCTTCTGCTCAGAAATCTTTTTACTGAGGAGTGGTGACAGTCCAGATTCTGCAATGAGAGCTGCCTAGAAATTGTTTACCCTTTTCTTGTCTTCCTATGCTAGAAAGCTTTGGAGGCTTTACCACTGCTTTAAGATACTTGGGCAATGTGTGCAAATGAAGGGAAGAGCAGTGAAAATGCAGAGGTTGGCCTTGCAATGTGGGAGGTGGCTTAGCAGTGCAACTACAGCACCATTAACAGTGTCCATTCTCGCCTTGGACACTTTGGCCCTTGGTGACACAAAGCACTTCACAAATAATGGTAAATTAACCTTCATAGCCTTAGCCCAAGTGGGACAAGATTTGTCCCCACAGTACACTTGGAAAAACTGAGACATTTAGCAACAAAATAACTTTGCTGGGCAATCCTGTGGTAAATCAAAGGAAAAAGGAATGAAAATCTTCACTCTCAACTTCATGATCTAGTCATGAGCTATTATCTTCCATTACTCAAAGAAAATAAATACATTAGCCTGGTTGACATCTCTACTGATCTCCAGATTCTGTTTTATTGTCCTCTTTGACTCCTAAGCCTCACGCAAGTCAAAAGCTCTCAATGGACGTTTTGAGAAAACATGGGGCAGGAGAGGAATGGAGCAGGGTGGCATAAAGTTTTATCACCCCTTAAACTGTAATACTTTCCTTTGCGTGCTCTGTTTGTTATTCACACGGCTATAAAATTTGCCACATCCGGGCGAGAACATCCCTCCAGTCAACCAGGCGGTGTTTACGGACTGGGAAAGCCGTTCTCTCGCTCCTCACTGTAGGGGTGAGGCAGAAACCTTAACAAGCCGCTTGTGGTTTTCTCTTTCCAGGTTGGGCAATCAGACCTCTCTTAACACCGCAAGAGGGGACATAACAATTTAGGGACATTTTATACCTCTGAAGATTTTCAATCAGCAAATTGCCTGGAACGTGTTTGATTTCCCCGCCCACCTCCCCTCCATGGTGCCCCACCACAGAGACTCTTGCTAGGGACATCTTGATGTTTGTGGTCTCACAGATGCCTTGCTCCAGCCAAACGCATTTCTTGTAGTACTGGTTCTCAGCCGAGCTTGCCTTACATCAGAAATGTAAAAATGTTTCTTTTATAAAAAAATTAAAATAAATTAAACCAAAAAAAAAAAAAAAAAAAAGACGAAACACACAACCAACCTATAAACAGAACATAAAAGCTGTTTAATGGAGTGCATAATGAAGCAGAGAGGAAACAGACTCACATTGATTTTCCCTGACATTTCACCTATTAAATTAAAAGCTTCTTAAGGAAGAGTCTGATTTTTTTTTCAGTTAATTGAAGTTCTGTAATGAGTAACAAAAACAGTATTGTCCCCAGCAAGCTGAGGCTGCATGATAGGCAAGTCAAGAAGAAATAAGGCCTGAGTACAAGACCCCCAGGAAAATGTCCCTCCCCATTTCAGACACCCCTCATGCCAGTCTAAACACACTACAAAAGAGATTCTGAAGGAAAACCAGGTCACAGAAAACCATATCTTTAAGACCAAATGAGAAAGTGAGATCTCGGCCTGGTAACTGAGCTTTGAGACTTCTGCCACAGCTTTGGGCAAGCTGCTCAGACCCCCAGCTACTTGATCCTGTCCTCTGCACAGCAGGAGCAGCAGTGTTGACCACTACTAACCCACCTACTGAGATTACTGGAAAGATTAATTAATCTCTCAGGCTCTATTGAAGACAGTGTTCATGCCAAGATTTCATCTGGAATTCCTCATGCAGTAGTTGGGAAAAACTATAAAGCACACCACATAGCTGGAAACTGGGGAGAAAAGGACTGCCCACGCTGCAGCGGGGAGACACTTAATGAGAGACAAGATGAAAAAATAGCAGCACAGCAGGAAAGTGAAAAAACAATGCAGGATGCATTCCTTCAGGCACAATGACTATTCTTAACATAAACTCAGCCTCAGAAGTCAGTGTTTGCTCCTCTCTCAGGCAGGCAGGAGGGCACCCAGTGCGAGGGTCTGTGTGGCTGAGCACAGGGATGCTTGGGGAGGTCAGGGCACGGGTGTGAGTCCCACATGTTGACAGTGCCAGTGCCATTGTCAGCCCCACAGGTTCTGCCAGTACAGACACCCCAGAAGAGGGCAGGGGGCTGGTGTCACTCACAGAGCCATGGCACGGCAGGACCAGCTGCCTGGCCACCCAGCAAACTCCTTGTTGTAATGTGGGCCAACTGGTCAGCTCTGTTAGGACACACTTTTTTATAGCACTCCAAAATAGGGCGAAATTTTGGAGACGCCCTTGGTTTCCATGCAGACACTGAAACCTGTCTTTCCCAGGGCAGCCCAAGATGCCGGGGGCTGTCTCAGGGCCCACACCACACCACAGCATCTTCTCTGCAGTCATTTGGTGTGGTCTTTCCTTGATATTTCTCTGTTATGAATGCTCAGGAGCAGCTGCACTGTGCTAAAACTGAAGCTTTGAATTATCAGCAGGTCAGAGCAGCCAGAGCAAAGCCTTGAACATGAGGAATATTGGTTTAGATTCTTAAGAAAGGTGGGGTTTTTCCAAGTGAACATTATTAAAAAACAAAACAAAACAAAACAAAACGCAATGGAAAAAGGCTTTTCAATCGTAATTCTGCAAAATAGAGCAAAGTTCTCACTGCTGTTAGCAGTGCCATGTCCTTGAGTTGCCAACATGCCTTGGTAGCTATGTTTGTAACTGAAGAGACGTTCAGCTTTGAGATGATCATTTAGTGAGCTCCATCTGCTTGGCTGTGCCACTCACGTGGGTGACACAACAAAGTGCCATAAATTCCTCGTGTGAGATTTGCGATCTTCAGGGCCTGGAAGCACCACAAAAAGCCTTGCTTGGAAGGATTTTCTTCACATAGATAGAAGTTTTTCTCCAAACCACACACAACGCAAATCAAGGCCTGTAGTACTGATGGGATCACCAGCTGAAGTAACTCTTAAATGTGTTGCGATGACTCACACAGTTGTAAGAAAACACCTGCATGTCCCAAAACCATCCACTGCAGTAATACCACTCTCCTGGCTTGCCATGTACAAGGGACCAGTTTGAGTCCTTCTAACTAAATAATGTCAGAACACTGTAAATCAGCAAACTTTATGGAAAGATAAAGCAAAGGACTGTTCTGGAAATCTTCTTGTGTCACCAGACAGTACCAGACTTCCTCAAAGACGTGTCCCTGCACTTCCGGAGACCTTGGTGGCCCAGCAGTGTGGGGCACACAGGCTGTGCCACTGTCACTGCACACCGTGTGTGCCATCATGCAGGTGAGCAGGGATGCCGCTGCCAGCCTGGACCCCAGGAGCAGCACTGAGTGGGGACAAGGCAGGGACTGATGTCCCTGGGCTCTCTCACAGCAAGCCCACCCGCTTGGGGAGCGTGGGTTTCTGTGGCAGACCCCACGTGCAGTGCATTTGCCATCCTGTCCCACAGGTTGCCAAGGGCTTGCCAGCCCTGGCAGGGAGGCACAGCCTGCCACAGCATGGCACAGCACGGGGGCTGGAGTGCTCAGCTATGTGACCAGGTCACCACTTTGTTTGGCTTCACATAACTTCTTGAACTTATTAGGAGGCTGGGGAAGGGAGACATTGTTTTGCTTTGGCTGTGAGGTTTTGGATGCTTTGCTTCCAGGACTCCATCTCAGTGATCCCAGTGATGAGGACAGATTGAGGGAAGATTAAGTCAATGCCTTAGGAAATTTACAGTTGGAGCCTGGGAGAGAAGGCTGTCTTCTTGGGAGAAAAAAGAAAAGTGATAGTAATGCAAATCAGAATATGTATACATCTGTGTATCTATATACACACACACATGCAAACATGTCTTTGTGCGTTTCAGTGTAGTTGTGTCTCTGGCCATTCATTTCTGTGTTTCTCTATCTTAAGTTTCAGATAGACAGAGGCAATTGAAGAGTTTTCCTCCCACGCATGCCCCGCTAGCTATAGTGGGGGCATAGCACCATTGTAATTAAGGATCAAGATTTACTGTTACGCAGAAAGTTTTTCTAAGTGTTTCAAAAATCCACGTGCTTATGCAGACTTTTGTGAAAATTGCTTGCCTTGAGGGCTCCTGGGGAAGAGCTCCAGCACAGCCTCCTCTGTCTTTGAATAAGCAGACAGCCCACAGGCGATGCAGCAAGAGCAGCAGTGTTGCACTCTTCTTGCAGAGTGCACAGTTCTGCACAGCTGTGGCACATACTTCCTTTTCTGGTCCTTTCCACCAGCCAACTCATTTAGTATTCAGGTGATGTTTGATCATTTCCACTACCCCTTTCTTTAAAAAAGGAATCTCTGTTTTAAGAGTTTTTGAGTTATAAACTGAACCACCGGACAAGGGCTGCCCTGTAAATCCAGGCAAGGGGGGAAGCTGCCTTTCACAGCTGGGTCAGGCTAGCGCAGATGCTGGGTGAAGGCTGGCTTATGTGAGTGGCTGCTTCTTCCCAGGAACCTGTAGAAATCACCATTGCAACATTTCCACAGTACCATCTCCCCTTCCTTTCCTGTGGTGGAGGACACTCAGCCCATCACCCCTAGATAGTAAAACTCAGGTTTGCCCTTGCTGAGGTGAGTCTGGAGATCCAGTATCAAACCAGTGAGCCGAGCCTGGGACTTTCCTGCTCTGCAGCAGAGCAAGTCTCTTGTGGAGTATTATGCCATGGAGAGCAATTTCAGGTGTCTCTCCACCCATGCTTTCTAAAATTAGGGGATCTGACTGTGTAATCCGGGGACCCCTGTAGAGACTCTGCTTTGAAAGCAACAATTTTGATCACATAGCTAAAATTTCAAAATCTGCTAAAACATACATGCTAACTTTGATTTTAAATAATTAGCATCCAGAGGAAAATCATGAAACAGTGAGTTATTATTTTAGAGCAATATAACAGTGCCTTGTGCTCTATATCCATTTGTGGACAAGGGGAACGAGTGTCATATTAAAATAAAGTGAATTACTTATCTCCAAGAACTCAGCCAGTCAAGAAAAAGCAAAGGAGACAGGTCATCCACAAAGTGTTGTAATTTGGGGGAACAGGAAAAATCAGACATCATGCCAAACCTACCACGTGACTTTTTTTAGAGCAACTGTAATAAACTTCAAATGATATTTTAGGGCATACAGAAAAATGAATGGAATGCAGACAAGAATAAACAAATGAAAAACTTTTAACCTGAAGAGAACTGGCAGGCCCTTCTGATTTTCACTAAAAAGAAAATCCCGAGATAAACACGGCGATGGTGCCATCACAAGCCTCCATTTGTACTCCTGTGCCCCATGAAGGCCCAGGGCGCTTTTCGTGATCACAGTGGTTTTACCTTTCCTCTTTGTCTTGTGGCTTCCTGGGGGTGAATTTAAATTAATTTAGCATAACAGCAAGCATACACTACACATCTCACACCACTACTGTAAGCAAGACTATGAATTAAAATCTGGGACCTTATTTTCTGTTCTTTTGAGGGGGGTCGTAAACCCAGATATTTCATTGAACTAATATTAAATTAGAGTGAAGTACTGAATTAAAATTAAATTGATAAGGCTAGACTTAACCAAAAGGATAATTAAAAAGGGAAATATTAAAAACTAGAGTGGAAGGAAGGGAAAATCCTTTTTATTTTGCTATTCCATGTTTGTTTGACAAGAAGCACATTCCTTGTTCTTTCATTAATATTGGCATACTCCCTTCTTTTATGCCATAAACTCACAGGTCTCAGGTGGCATTTTCCAAACTGCATTTCCCAGCCATTACAGGGGCATGTGACAGGTTCACTCTGCTTCTAGAGATGTGTTAAATACACCCAGAAGCTCATAGTTCAACGGGTACTGTTCCTGAAGCACAGCACTGGACTTTGTGCCAGGAGGCTGGCTTATTACTTTTATTATTTGCTATTATCAGCTTCCTTGCAATGGCAGGGACATATAAATACACTGTAGCTTTTCCAAATGCCTTTTGGGGAGCTGGATTTTATTCATGGCTGCTTAGGAGGTGAAGGTTGCTTGGATGGTTAAGGTGAAAGACAGTTCACTGCTGCTGCTGTTCTCCTTCAAGCAGCTGGGCTGAATGCTGAGGCACTGGAAGCACACAGGGAAGGTGGTATCTTGAAATACTATCAGACGGCAAAATCCATTTTGGAACAATAGGTGGCTTCTCGACAACGCCTTTGACCTGACACAGAACTGAACCTTTAACTACTAAATTGGGAGATTTGGTCAGGGCTAAAGGTGAAGCTGAGGCACTTGAGACCTGCACGGTTTGGGAAATTATCTAATTAGGACTTTTCAGCCGTGACGTCACAAGGAGTTCCAGATTCCACAGCTGGTTTATAACTGGGTGAAGGCCCAAGAGGTCTGAAAGGTCAGCTGGTCCCTGAAAGCTGGTCTGTTCTTTCCTCTATTGTGTTCTGTGCCCCCTGCTTCGGGACCCCTAAGATGCCAGCAGCAACTAAAACAAACCGAAAAAAGAGTTTATTTATCTTTTTTGCCTAGTACACTGCTAGGAAGAAACATTTCCAGACTATGACAATTGTCAATTGTAGGAGAGGAAGTTCAAACATAATCAAAACCACTGATGCATCCCAAACTCCCCAGGCCACAGCTGTTGGCTGAATGGGATTACTCCTGGCCTCACAGGCATGAACCTGGCTGGTGTCACAGCACTGACCAGGGTCCCCTTTGAGGTGGCCTGGAGATGCCTCCAGCTGGTGCAGAGGTTATTATCCCTGCTGTGGTTTGCAGGAATGAATAAGGACAAACGAAGGATAAATGTCACATGATGTACCTCAGTATCATACCAGCAATCAGCCCTCTTAGCACTGTAATCTATCCATCCCCCTCTGCTGGAGAGCTGCGGGGCCCCAGTGTCAAATGGCTTTACAGAGCCTCTCTGCTGCATCTCTCTCACACGGACCCATACAACCACACTGCAGGGTGTAGGTCTCCGTATCAAAGCATCTCACTGTCAGTTTTTCCAGTCTTTACTAAAAGAAACGCTCTTCTGCAGCTAACTGTTTCTTGGCCTCTATCTCAGACTGCTAAATCCTCTTTCCTGAAATGCTTATTGTCACTCAACCTGAGGATTTATAAAGCACGGGTCCATTAGGAGATGGCAGAGAAAAGGGATGTGACAACTCATCACAGGTTGAGTTAAAATTGCAATAATCTGTAGTTGGAAAGGTCATCTGAGTTGTTACTTAGAGGCCTGATTTTCTGAGGGACCATGAACAACCAAGAAGAGAATGACCAGTCAAGGAATCCTTAAGCCTAAAATTTTTGGACAGAAGATCCAAGCTGGTTTTAGAAATCTCATTTCCCCTCTCTTGTCTTCCTATTTGGTCTGTTCCCAGTATTTCATGTCCTCCCTTCACCTCTCTTTTTTATCTCTTTTGCAGCATTAGAGGCAGAGTAAATGTTTCTTTGTATGTTCTGCAGAGAAGGACTACTTTGTTCTTTCTCTTCCTTAATGGGCCTGGGATCTCTGGTAACATGCTGCCTGCTCCCCATGACTAACACACTTTGGAAGGAACAACACGCCATCTCAAATGACTTTTTCCACAGTGGAAATGCCTGGATCTGTAACCCTGTAACTCGAAAACAGGCAGCTTGAGTACCCTTCTGAGGCCAGACCCAGTGTTCAGTAAAGCAAGTTTTTATTAGGGGTGCAAATTTCTGTCTGAAATTCAGCCAGTTCAGAGGCGACTCATCCAAGCTGTGGCTTTCATGTGCAACGAAGCATGGCACAGAGCCCCCCAACCTGCCTCAGTCCCTGGCAGTGGGCACACATGTGCAATGTGCATGGGCCCAGCAGAGAGAAGCAGAGCAGTGTCTCTGCAGTGTCGCTCCAGGCCATTGTGGCCACGCTCCTTCCACGTTCAGCATTCATTTCTGCAGACCCAGCTTCTGCCTCTCCATGCTCAAACACTCATTCCTGGTCTGGTTACACAGACACCATTCACAAGAATGATGTGATAAAATGCTAGCGACCCTCAGGATTGGGAATAAAACCAAAGAAGCCAACCCTGTTATCTTTAGCTCATTCCCAGCACACCTGCCCATTTGAAGTCCGATCTTCCTCAGTCACACGTGTGAAAGCTTGGGCCCAGTCACACAGACTGTCGTCATAACCAGCAGTCCCAAGCCTTGATGAAGAGGGCCCAGAGTGGGAATGTGCCTGCCTTTGGGTGACCAGGGAAAGCAGCAAAAAGGGCATATTTAGTGACAAGTCTCTTCTTTTCCAAAAGAAACAGCTCTGTGGCAGCTCAGACAATATTTGAAGAGAACATGTTTGTGTGTGTGTGTGTTTGTACAGGTATATGCTCACATCCACACCCTCACCAGACCAGTCATACCCATCAATCCATGTGCCTAATTCCCGGTCAAACTGGGGAAGCAAATACTAGTTAGCCTAGATGACTTAAGAAAATGCTTTGCACAGGGAGGTCTCGTTATGGCAAGATTCATAGTGTCAGATTATGTCCTTTTTGCGTGCCCTAAGATGCATAACCACATTTCTCTTCTAGCATGCTATATCCCCATTTCCTGGGGCATCCTCATCCAGTATATCCTTCCTCAAAGGTCAGCAAAGTGGTGGTATACTCTTCACAGCACTAACTACTGATCATGCAGGGTCAGAAAGAGAATAAGACTGGAGAAAACTGGTTTACATCTCCCTTTCATTCCCTTTCCTTTCTCTCCTTTCTTCTGTTCTTCCCCAGAAATTGTCAATCCTTCACTTTCCAACCCAAAAACAATCATGATGAAGCAAGATGCTGGGGTGCAGAGGGTGATCTGAGTCAACCCCTTTTATATCAATTTCAGTTCCTGTTGGGTGTTCTCATGACATTTCAAAAGACGGCAATCCTAATGAAAACCACACAAGCTCCTGAAATTAAGTTAACTGCTTTTGTAAAAATGCAGGGGTGGGAGGATGGAGGGAGGGGAGAGGGGGGATGAGAGGAAAGAAAAAGGAAAGGCAAAGGAAAGAAAATGGGAAAATTAAGGGAAAATCCCTTTCAGGTTGTATTAATGCATGTAAAGACCATATTGTTTATCAAGCCCTATTCTGCCCTATAAACAAACATACTTGTAGTTACTGCAGAGCAGAAAAGCTGCAAAGATTTTCAATTCAACTACTTTTGCCTTAATAAACCAAAGTAAAATAATTCAGACAGGTTTTTTTTGGTGCAAAATATCCACCTTGGGGGTTTTTTTCCATATCTCTTTTTGTATTTTGTCCATTAATGGATCAGCATGTTTAAAAACCTCCTATCTTCCTAATAATAGTATTTCCTAAGCAGCACAAATCCAAGACTTTTTCTGAATGTTGCTGACTTAGACCCTGACTTCTTCCCGTGTCTATACAGAGGTGAACACAAAAGAACTCCAAATCTTGCCACACTAATGATTATCCTAATGTAAACTGAAGTAAAATAAAGTATTTATAGTTCTAAAGGGAAGTAGATCAGGTGTCCCAAAATCTAGAGGTTAAAAATAATTATACAGAGACTGAAAAAGACTGTAGAATCTCTAGCCAGCCCCGAGTGGAAAGAGGATACAGTGCTTAGATCCCAGAAGAAAGGATGTTCTGTGAGGCATTCTTTTCGAATACAAAAGCACATCCATCAAAAAAACAGATATTTTGCCTTTGCCTGTCAGAGTCCAAGAAGCATCTGGACTATGGTCTTAGTTATGCGGTTTAGTGTTTGCTAGTCCTGAAAAGAGCAGAGAGGTGGGCTTGATGATCCTCAAGGATCCCCTGAGATACTCTTGCTTGAGATATTCTTGCTTGAGATAATCTATAATTCCATGATTGCAACATTTCTTGGCTTATTTTTAAAAGAAATGTTCTTCACTGATGTCCTAAAATCTTAGAGAATGTGTAAAATGAACTTCCAAAGCAACATGAGCCCAGCAAAAGGGTAATAGCTTAGGACTACCCATTTAGCAGCCCAGTTGACCAGATGTCAACCCATCAATTGAAGATGGGCTTGTTAGCCATTTAATCACTTGGGTAAACACCTTCCTTAACGCAAGCAAGTATACTCACCCTTCCATGTCTCCAGAAATTGTAAAATTTCATTCCTGAGGCGTCTTGTTGCTTGGTCTCCTGCTGAAGGAATGGGGTCATATTCTGGGAACTGAAAGCTTAGTGATCAACCCTTTTCAGCACATCAAGGAATAGTTAAAACCAAGTTTGTCTGGCTTTGATAATGATCAGAAAAGAGAAGCCAGAATTAAAAATCAGGTCAAAACTTGGCTTTCTATGCCTCTCTATTAGGTAAGCTTTTCTATGATCACTCCCAAAGTAACCTTTTGCTTTTTCCATAATTTGTCAAGGATCGCATTTTGAGCCCTCATCAGATTTTCCATTCTCTGACTCTCCTTCAAGTGCCCACCCCTCAGGTTCCTGTTGAAAAGAGCTCAGACTTTGGTGGAGTACAGGTCAGTATGAAAGACCGCACCCTAAAGAAGGTTTGGATACAGATGATGATTTCAGATATAGAGTGTACTGGTGTCAATAGATTTGCTCAGAGTACAGAACCATGGCCTGGCCCTTTCTGAGTCACCTTGTGGTTCAGATAACCATTGACAAACGAATTGGAAAAAGCCTCATCATGCTCTCATTTTCTAACCAACTCGGAGAAAACAAAAGATTTTAACTACAGGATGTCAGGAGACCTTTGGCAGGATTTTGGTTGCATTTCTTATCATTTCTAGTGTATACAACAGGGAAAAATCTCTCATTCCTTGTTGTGTTGAGCTTCATATATTGTGAAATCCTCCAGAGTTTCAACATGAGAATGTGGCAGTTCCTAGCAGTACAGAGCTTAAACTCTTGGGCCTGAACCATAATGTCAAGAAAGCTGGAACTTGGCATTGCCCCTAATTGTATGAGAATCATTATATACAGTTTCTTCTAGTCAGGGTTATCCACTGCAATGCCAAGATGAACAGGGAAAGCAAAGTCATTAAACACACAAAAGTAAACAATGTTCACCAGAAAAAATTTCGGACTATGGACCTCACCCAGAACCTGAGATGCAGAGGCCTTGGGTAGATGTGTTTTCAAGACGTTTTTTTAGAACAAAGAAGTTGAAAGAAAATATGTCACCTTGAGGATGGAAACTTCAAAACAGTCATTTTCTGTCTTTCCATCTCTCCCTCCTTCTGTCTTCACCAATATCCTCAGGCAGCTGGAAGAACCACCAGAGTGATCTCAGTGGTAAACAACGTCCAACATGTTTTTCCCCGCTTTTGATAATGAGCTGGTTTCATCAAAGCTTGGCCCATTTGGAGAGACTTATAGGGAGTTCAGACCTACAAGGCTTTCTCCTTTGCAATGTGCTTTCAAAAGTTTCCAGGACAATGACATCATGAGAAAAATGCCTGTCTCCCATTGCCTAGACAAGTTTTGGGAGAGGTGTGCCTCTTTACACTGCTCTGCTTTGCTTCAAGTGGGGAAGTTAGACAGAGTAGGCTCAATTTTTCAGAAAATTACAGCAATAGCTCAGCTGTCCAGAGGTGCAATTGCACCTTCAAGGCCCTTCAAGAAGTGACCTGATTTGCAGACACCTCAGATAGCTCACAGCATTCCACTACAATGCTCGCATTTTTACAGACCTGATGATGTATGTGGGAGGTTTTGGATGCTGAGAACTTTTGTTGATCTGACCTGTGGTTACATGAGCCACACCACAGCTAGGCAGGATCTCAGTACAGAGAGGGTATTGCCGCTGCAAGGTGGCTCATGAGCTCCTGGCCATAGAGTTCCTCCAGTTATCCCTCCATTAGGAGCAGGTATTGCTTCCCTGTTACTCATTGAGGCTGCACTGCCACTGACAATACAGCTCATGCATAGCTCTCCAGTGTGGAGTTAAACTACATGGCTCAGATACCACTCTGGGGTGGACTGGGATGAGAAGGGAGCACGGGAAGGAGGATGGGTGTCCGTGGGTAACCCACACTGAGCTCCACGGTGCTGCAGCTCATCCAATTTTCCATGATGGTCCTCCTAGCTGTAACAGAGGAGCTCAAGGCTTCATGGAAATATAGGCCAAAAGGCTTGTTCCTACCCCATGGATCTGGGCTGAAGCTAAACCTGGCTTTTCTGCTGGAGAAGAGTGGAGCTGAGGTGGTTATTCTTTGGAGTGCAAGGCTGGCTGACTGCTGCCTTGGGAAGGGGAGAAGCGAGGCGTAAGGCACAAATGACTGGTGCTGGGATCAACATCACTCCTACCATAAACACGCAGTGCAGCTCCTTCCATAAGTGAAAGCAATGATAATTTGGGCTCTCCAAACCTGTCTTTCTTCACAGGCAGAGGATGTGTCAGACAAAATGTTTTGCAGGCTGCTGCCAGCTTTCCCTAAGCCCAGAGTCCGCCTTGTGCACACCTCTCCCACACATTCCTAGCACTAAATGTGGATAGGACTCTAGCTTAGGGGAAGGAAAGTCCTAGCAATTACTCTTCCAACCTGATGAAAGCACATGTCACTGCAATGGCTATCAGTGGGGTTTATTTATATATATTACGTGCTTACTTCCCCTCTCTCGTGTCTGCAGCCACAAAGCCAGGGCACAAGACACAGGACTTGTGTACACAGAGCAGAAAACACATCTGTAGCTCCAGATCCCACAGTTTGCAGGACTGGAAACCACTGATGTTACCAAGGCTCCTTCCCAGTCAGTATCTTGCAGCTGAGTTAATTCTCCTGCCAAGCAATTATCACAGTCTCTGTACATGGAGAGGAAGAAAGAGCAATGGACATAATGAAATCCAGTGCTCTGGGCCCAAATCTGGGACACATGGACTGTAGCACTCCCACTCCACTGCATCCTCTCTAAGATCTCAGTCAAAGCCCTTTATTTTCTGTGGTTCTCCTGATTTAAGGCAAGGTTAGTAATGTCCACTCCATAAGGGGAGGTATGTAGTCAGTAGTAAGTATTTCTACAGCCCTGCAGCATGTGCTCAGCTGGATCAGATCCCACAGTAGTTGGGGACCAAAATCCCATCAATAAGATTGTTGCTCTCTGAAAAAGAGCACTTTTCTGTTGTGCACAACATCTCTTGCCACTCCATCCCCTCTCTCCAGCCAAGCTGTCTACCTGTTCCCTGAAGCAGGAGGCTGCAGATCCCCTGAAGGGCAATCCATACAAAAGTCACTTCCTTTTCCTGACTGCCACTGTTGTTTTCAGGTAGCTCTCACATGTGACTCTCTGGTGTGGTCATAAGCCAGTTAAAGCTTGCTATCAGATCTGTATGGTCAGGACTGGCTTTTTCCATATATGTTACTTTTGCAACATTTAATTTCCTATTCTATAACTAAACATTTGTACACACGTTCCATCCATTTCCATTTTGTTTTTGGTTTTGACTACCCAGATCAGTCCTGTATCATCTGTATTTTATCAGCTCACTCTTTATGTCTTTTTGTGGAGGATCATTTCTGAATACCCTGAACTGTGATCCCAGAAGGATTCTCGAAGGACACAGTCGGTAACCTCCCTCTATTGTGAAAGATGACTATTTCAGACTGTTCTGTTTCCCTGTTCCCTTCAACTTGCTATTATTCCAAGAGAGGAGTTTCCTATTGCCACAAGAGATTTTATTTTCATTAGTCAACCTTTGTGAATGCTCTTTTGAAAATTTGAGTGGTTTAGATCTGCTAGACTACCTTCCTCCATGTGCTTACTGACTCTTAAAACAACTGTTAGAATTAGAACTTGCTTTCCCACTACAAAGACATGTGGCTCACGATATTAGTATTATACTTAGGCATATTTATTTCCATCGATTTTAATGGGACTTTGTGAAAGTTGCCTGTAACCTGTCCTAAAGGATAAAGTCACGACTGCCACATTTATGGATTTAGCTAAGTGCTGGGGTATCCCTTAAATCAGCACCTCCATTCCAGTTCATCTCAGACTACAGGGTGAATGCAAGCTCCTCTGCATCCTCCTCCTCACTTCTGAGTCTTCTCCTTCTGATAATCCCCAAGTGCCTCCACTTTATGCAGTATAAGACCTGGGTCTTGCATGAGAACTGCCCACAACTAAACATGTTGGTCCTGCTGCACCAAACAGAAGTCATTTATGGGGCCTGAAAATGTAATGTCCCCACAACACTCTCCTAAAGAATTTGTCCCACCTACATGGGGATGCACAAAATTCCCTCTGTGTTTCCTTCTTTTGCAGCTATTTAAATTCCATTAGCATTTCTACGGACACCACCAAAATGTTACAGGCTGATCAATACAACACCATAGTCCCACTAGTACTGAGGGTGCCTAGTGACCCCCAATCTCTCTAGAACTACAGTAAATAGCTACTCTGTGCTAGGTGTTGATGTGATTAGCTTGTTTCTTTTCTTTGACGTTATGCTTTCTGTTATATAGAGGACCACCCTCCACAAGCACTATCAGATCTGTCTTCCCAACCCCTGGGTGGTAAGTTAATGTTGTCATTCATATTTATTCATGAGTAAGTCTGAAATGCAGACGGGTGAGGGGCCCCCAATGTCAGCCTAGACCTTAAGCTCCCTGGGGCAGAGATGGCATCTCTACTGCGGATGTAACCAAGCTGTGCAACTTTCCAGGCTTCACCATTTCTCCTGGTGAAGAGATTTGGCTGAACCACAACGTTCAAAGATTAAATTGTGGAAATTTTTCCAATTCTCCAGGTTTCACTCAGACATCTTCAACAAAAAGGCTCATGAACCTCCGGGAGCCTTTGGATGAACTTTTGCCAAATTTGCAGATGGTCACTAAAACATAAGCCGAGATAAATTTAACAGAGCTTCTGGGTTTGCAGCTAAAGTTTAAATGTGACTGCTTTCATCAGAGGCACCCTTAAATCAAACTGGGATCTCTTAAAGCACAGCATCTTAGTGATGATTCTTATCCACATGTGTATTTTGCCATTCAGGTCAACACTGTCAAAAGCAGATATCAACATATGTGGTTCTCCATCTCCCGCAGTGCTACACTTTGCTAACTTGCTCCAGATCCAAAAAGACTCTTCTCTGCTTGGAGACAGCCACAGCACAGCCTGGCTAGATCACTTTCAAGTGACTCCTTTATCTTTGACAATTGTTTTTTCCTAACAGTGCTTTTCCTCTGGATGAATCTGCTTATACAAAGTCAAGGCTTTGAACATGTTTTATTAGTTAACAGAAGAATTCAGCATAGCTAAACTGTGCCGTAAGGTCTTTTCTACCCCTCTTCTCCACTGCAGAGAGAGAACAAATGTTCTGCCCCTGGAAAGAAGGAGGTGGAAGAGGAAGGACTTGGCGGGAAGGAAGGAAGGAAGGAAGGAAGGAAGGAAGGAAGGAAGGAAGGAAGGAAGGAAGGAAGGAAATATGATGTGAGCCATAAGGAGTGGATGAGTGGAAAGGAATCTGCCTGTGAAATATCTTTATGAAACCTCAAATTCACTGGAATAAAAAGACAAAATGCAAAAACTGCTTAGATGAAAAGTGAGTACTGTCATTAAACTCTTCCCTTTGGCATGAACTGCTATCACTCACAGGCATTTCTCTTGTTTTCAGAAGGTTCAGGGCCTTTCATAGAAGTGGGAGAAGACCAGCCACACAGAGATTGTGTGTCTCTCTAAGACATCAGGGAGAAAATTTTGCCACTTTTAGATTCCATATATGGAAATTAGTGGAGAGGAAAAAGGAGGAGAGAAGTATCTTGTCAGAAGAGAAAACAATCCCCTGTGCTTATTTCTGCTGCTGATCATAGGAGCATTGACCATCATCTTGTTTTCTAAACCTTTGGTTTAGAAGGAACTGAAACATTTTGGGGGAAGTTTCTGTTAAGTGACAGAACAAATATGTCTATTCATAATTCATCCTACAGTGTGTTAAAGATTTAGACGTACCTGAGGACTGCCTGAAACACAGCCCACAGTTGTCTGTCTTGTAATAATTCATGTTTTATAGCCAATTGCCTGCAATGAAACAGAACGTTTATGTCACAGCCCAAATAAAGAGGTAAGTGATTCATCAATACCCAGGATTTTAAAAGATGAGGTTGAATGGCTTGTTAGGTTTTAAATTACAAAGCAAAAAAAAAAAAAAGTATTAAAGAATGAAGTGGTAGGTTTTGATCAGTACTGGAGTCTGTATTCCACAGCAGACAATGCAGATATGATATGATATGATATATGATATAATATTATATGATTGATATGATATGATATATGATATATGATATGATATGATATCCCAGTACTTGTCTTGTCTTTAACTTCTTTCCTTCCTACTATGCCTTTTCCCCCTGCCATCTCAAGAGTCAGAACTTATCTTAAAGCTGGATAGCAAAACGGTCCTGTTCATCTGCATTTGGATATCATAAACAACATGGCCAATGTCACATGAAATTGGCCAGAAGACAACATGAGACCAGTGTGAATATTTCACTTTCATCTCAACCCACAGGAAAACACGGGTGCAAATCAAAATGCGCAAAACCTTTCACCATCTGGGGCAGAAACTTCACCTGCAGTGAAGGTGACTGGGACTGGAAATGATGTTACTGCCTCCACCTCCAGACAGAGGGCAATAATTTCTCTTCTGAAATCAAAATGGAAACAAAGCGCCTCTAAAGGTATAAAAGCTCTTATAAACCCAACAGTTATTTCTGTAAAAGGTTACAAGCCAGCATTGCAGCACTTTCAGGTGTTCCCCTTTATGTGGCTGCTTCCTCCCCATGATACACCTGCCTTGTAAACAACTTACCTTCCACAAGCCAGGGCGTATTTTTCTCCTGTTTTAACCCATGACCTAAAAGCTTGTGATGAAGTTGTATAAGCTTTTTAATGAAATGATCAGAGGTAAAATAACACAGTAGTAATATACCCATCCTACATTATGTGTCTTGTCAGAAAAACAATCACCCACATCTTAAGGAAGCTCAAACAGCTGAAAATCCAGCAGATGATAGAAAGTCTGCTCAAAGATGCTGGGCGAAGGTCTGCAGAGACATCAGCATGGGAGTCAGGCCCAAAAGTGGGGAAAAAACATTAATGTTTCAAATACCATTAACTTCTACCTTTTTCCCTGGCATCTTCCCCAAAGACATACAGAGGGATAGGTCATCCCAAGTCACTGCAAAGAGCTTCCATTTACCAAATTGGGCAGTCTCAGGAGTACTTTACTCATCCGGAAGTGACTTGTGCTCTGCTGCCCAAGGCTGCCTCTCAGTACCCATCTGGAAGTACACACTGCACACCTCAGTGGAGTAGCACGTCTGTTTATGTCCTAGGTGCATGCAGGGAAGGAGGTCCATGAGACCAGGAGTTGCAGAGCAGAGCCAGCCTGATGACAGCTGGCAGTGCTGCAGGTACAGAACCCACAGCTAAATCAAGGTCAGACGTGTCCATGGTCAGAGTGGAGAGGAATAGTCAAAGATGCTCATTTCCAAGTGCTGGCTGCTGTCCATGTGCAGAAGTGTGTCACAGCCACCACCACAGGGCAGAAAACACGACCATGGAAATCGATGCAGTGTTTGGAAAACAAAATGTTCCAATGTGCTTGGCTTGTGATCCCTTGTGCCACAATCTGACTCTGTGGCTTTCTTTAGTCAGTCAAGGCTGTAAAAAACACATCTGTGTCCTCCCACCACCAAGCAAAGACATGGCCTCTCCAGCTCAAAGGGAGGGAATTTATGAAATGCCAACATTAAGCAATGCCATCCATTTGGAACAGTACAAGGTTTGAACTTCAAGTACCCTGCAGGTACTTGAATCAACTCTTTTTAAAAATTATTATGGCTTCTATTTTCACTTCTTCTTAGGTCTTCTCTGCAGATAAGTATGATTTGGTGGACACATCAGTGGGATCCTTCCCACCCATCCCAACGCCTGGTTTTATCTACTCTCTTCTAAAGTGGAGATTTAATGTTCATATTAAGAATATCCAGATGGAACTAAGGTAATTAACAATAAGGAACAGCATGCCTCAAGAGAGGCCAAGTTGCAGCTGCCTGAGGTCTGGAGAAAAAAGAAATCTCTTTAGAAAATTAGCCCAAAAATTGTCCATAAATTATATTTTCCCAGTTTCTTAAGAAGCAGTAGGCACCAGCCACCACCCAGTTTGCTCATCCAGCTAGCTCATCAGATCTAGCACAAGGATTTCTACAGTCAAATAAAACAGGCAAACAAGTAGAAGCAGCTCAGGACCCTGGAAAAAGCCAAAGGCAGGCACTCCACTCATTTATCATTGCCTCTGGGAGGCACTGAGTGTCAGCTCGAGGACTTTCATTGCAGGAGAAATTCAAGATCAGATCTTTGGAATGGTGCAAGAAGGCTAATTAATGTCCCCTGAATTTATTAAGAAATATTCATAAGGACAAAAGGCACAGAAATCAAACTGCACCTGAATGGCAATTAAACATTTCCCCTTTCTCTCCTGTACCTCATCACCCAGCCTTCCTTCCTGCTCCCATTCACCTTCTTTATTGCATTTATCATCTTTGCTTTCCAGCCAACATATCCCCTCTAGGGATGGTCTGCTGGCTGCCCTTCCCACCCCCTCAGTCCCAGGCTCTTCCTGGGTTGCCATCCCAGTGCCTGTGCTCTCACGGCCCATGCTGAGCACAGAGAGCTTAGAGCCATCATTTCTGCAGGTGACAGCATTGCCCTGGGTCTGCACCACACTTGGAAGATGCTGATGTGGCTTCTGAAGCCTGGCAGCACATCACAGCCCTCTCTGCTGACAGCCATGGAGAAGCAGAGGTGGCCCTGCTGCCCTGCATCTGCTTCCCATGACGCCTTCAATTCCTGCTTCAGTGGAGGGGTTTGGAACAGAAGGTGATTGATTGTTGGTTCATTGAGCTTTGCAGTAATACACAGCATCCTTGTCCATTATATTCCTTCACCAATTATCTGTCTGATTTTATTACTTCAAGAATAGGTTATTAATAATTCTATTGTGAAAGGTACTAGCAGCGCAAAGCTCACGTTGGTCTGAATGTGTTTATTTGGTTTGTGTGTTGCAAGAAAACATGAGTTGTTTCACTAAAACATGTCGCAATTTTATATTTTAATGTCTTCATAGGAATGTAAGAATTGCCATCTCAGAGCAGCCTGAAGTCCTGTCACCCTGGATCCGAAAATCATAGGTACTTCCAGAGGTGTGCTAAATGATATGTCAGATATATTCCTCAGATGTTCAGATAAATAACTTATCTTGGACTCCAAAGCCTCCAACGTCTAATGTCTCAGCCACAAAAGGATCATTATTGATGATCATGATAATGTATTTCTTTGTTGTTCCTTTAGTTTATGACAGGAACCACCTAAAATATTGGTGAGTCTGTTGGAACAGCAGAAGTTAAAGCAAGACCCTAACACTGGTTATTTTTCCCTTAGCTTTGGGATTTAATTTCAACTGGCTACTTTAGGTACTTCATCACATTCTTTTCAAAATAATTATTTTGAAATTTAAAAAAAAAATCAAAAATCAAAATAAAGTCTAATAAGAACTTTTCCAAATAAGATTATTAAGTGGATTTCGTATGCTTAGCTACCTTGAATTGATTTAATACTACCACAGAAGGGGCACTCTGTCAACAACAGTCTTCATTTTTTCCCAGGGGAGCACGGTGTGGAGAGCAGGTGCTCTGCACAGGGAAGAGGCAGTCCCTGTTTCAGCAAGGCAGCTCTGCTCCTCTCAGACAGTGCAGCTCAGGATGGCCCATTTTGGGATGGCCTCCACCCCAGACCCTGCCTGCCTGCCTGCCAGCTCTGCCCCGGCAGGCTGCCGTGCCTCTGGGGGTGCACAGCAGACTCCCTCTGATCACTCGCTCAGAGGGGAAAGGCTGATATGCTGCAGCAAGCTCGAAGATTTCAGGGCCCCTTTGGGTGGTGGTTATCAGCTTCAAGGGCCTTCTCAAGGGAAATGGAAAATGCACCAATTTCATGTGGATTCTGGCCAACAGATGGATTTCCCCACTCTGTCCCTGGAGGAGTCAAGACAAACGGAGCCTTATCGCTGCTTCTCTGGAGATGGGGCTGCAGTTAAGCAAGGACTTTACTATTCTCAGACCTGAGGGCTCGTACTGGTCCCCACCACTTTTTATTGTGCTCTTCATTCCCAAAGAACAAACTTTATTTTAACCTGGACTGACTGTTCCTAATTTTGCCAGAGAGATTACAGCAGCCAGCAAGGCACTAAAAGACACTCACCTTAGCCTGGAGGCTCTAGCCTGGCTACTTCTCCCAAGCCTCCAAGAAGGCCATATGGATTTGTACAAGACCAGGAAATAATATGACCTTCACATTTAAAACTTTGTCTTCTCTGTTGGGAAATAATACTGTTTTCCATCATGTCAGGACACTGTAGCTACTCCCCTATGCCCCATTTCCACATGTGGAACAAGGACATTAAGTCTTGCCCCACTGTGGTCAGTGTGCAGACGAAGAGGTCAAAGCAGGAAGCTCTGACAGATGCCAAAACCTGACCAGGGAAGAATGATTATTCACTAGCATGAGGAAGAAATCTCACGTGGTAAAACTTCAGGAAGAATTTTATTTAGAGAGGTGAATTCTAGGTCTGAGTAAGTCAGGGCAGACCATTTCGTTCAGTACCAACACTGCACTAGTGAGGTTTTTGGTTTTTTTTTTTAATTCAGATGCCAAACTGAAATTTGGGCTAGGTTTGAATTGATGGCTTGGCATCAAGCTAAAATTTTATGTTTTGAGGAAGCAACAGAAAAAAATGCCTGTCTTTTGTTTTGTTTCAGCTCCAAATTCTTCCTCCAACTCAAAGCGACTGGAAACTATTTAATTTTTTTGTCTCACTTTCATTTTTACCTTGTGGGGTTTTTTTGTTAAACTGCATTAGTTTTACACTTCTAAAATGTTTCATACCATTGCTAGCAAAAAAATAAAAAATAAAGCCCTATTAAAAAGCTGTATTACATAAGACCCTTTTCCCTATGATTTACCATTTTTCCAGCTTCTCTCCACTAAAAAACAGCATGTGCCATTTTGCCTGAGACAACAGCAGACAATCTCTGTCAAACAATTCCTGTTTGTTGGAAGAGCAGGATGTTCTTTTGGTTTAAGGCATGTCTGACCTGATACCTCTATGAGATCATTGAGTCAGGACAGCACCGAAGCAACTGGCAACACCATCAGGACTAAGAAGCCAAAGAAGCCAAAATTTTGAATCAGTTTAATTCACTGCTGCATGCAAGGATGGCACAAAGCAAGGCAAAGATCATGTTTAAACAACTGCCTGTACCTGTTGTAAATAGTCAGTTCTTTTTTCTCCAGTGCGTTATACCCACTATGTGCCTCTGTTTGCCCCAGCCTTTTCCTGAGCTGAAGCCGAGGGATTTTTCCATGTCCCCGAGGAGTGTGTTAGAAAAGCAATGTTTATGTTAAGGGACTTTATTAACATTACTAGTCAGGCTGCAGTACCCAGAGACCATCACAGCGAAAACGAGACCTTGTTCCTTTGCGTCATTGGCCCAAGCAACCACCAGGCTGAAACCTAACCCTGGCTGCTTGCCTTCAGGGGAAAAAATAAGAAGGGTAAAGTAAACAAGGCCTCTGTTCAGCTTTCCTGAGCCTAGATGAGAATTGCTTGCAATTATATATCAAAACTCGGAGCTGACTCTGAGCAGGCTCAGCTCTGCTCCTCTGCAGCCACAGCCATGGGAAGAAAATCCATGCCCGCAGCTTGCAGCTGCTCTGACCAGCCACCTCCACCCTGAGCCACGAATCCAGGAAACCCTTAAATACATGCTTAAATCTACCATTCCTCAGGGCAGCACTGATTTGATACCAGTGGGGCTTAAAAGCAAGCATGAGGTTACAGGCTTTCCTGAACATGCTTGCTTTACCAAGCCTGGTTTTCAGACATTCATTATTTTATCCTGATGACAGCTGAGGTTTGGTGTTTTTTGGCTGCTGAGCTCAATCCCCCTGCTCTCCTCTCCATCATGGCAAGGTCAGCCATGCTATCCCCACTGCTTGCCTGCCCCTGCCAGTTCATCCCACTCAGCGAGCTCCATCACAGCTCCTGCTCCTGCAGCTGACCCCACTCCTCCTGCAGCATCGGCTTCTCAGTTTCCTCTGCTCTGGTGGGGGTGCCTGGGTGTCATGAATGGCCACTTGCCTGTAGCTAAAACCCCCCAATCACCAGGTGCAGCTGTACCAGGGTTCCCTGCATGTCCCCACCCCCTCACACGCCCTCCACTGTGTCCCCACTGCTCCCACCACCTCCCCAGCCCATTCCGCTCAACAGGCATAGGGCCCTAAATACACCCATCTAGGGCCCTAGAGTCCTTCCTACACTAATGCAGCCTATTTTCTAGCCTGTTCCTCATTCTTGAGAAAAGACAATTGGATTCCACCTTTCCTGTGAACTTTAAAATTCCCCCACCTCTCAGTAAATCAGCTGCATGGAACCCAAGGAAGAGTGTCATGTAAAACCAGTCCTGCCCTCGCCTTGTAGTCTCTGACGTTATCTTATGTGAGAATAAAGAAATTCTCCAAACAGGCTTGCAAAATCTAGAGATAGTTGTGCCAGGTAAATTTTATATAGTTGACAGGAAAATTTAAGCTTTGAATTTGAACTGACAGCTGAAGCAATACAGTCTTATCTCACCATTAATTTCCCCTCCTTCCCCATACTGTGCTAGTTAACTAAGCTTCTGACCAGACAACATTCCATGTGTCTCTTCTCTTCTCTTCTCTTCTCTTCTCTTCTCTTCTCTTCTCTTCTCTTCTCTTCTCTTCTCTCTTCTCTTCTCTTCTCTTCTCCTCTCTTCTCTTCTCTTCTCTTCTCACAATTCATAGTGATGCATTTAATTAATAGTAAATGTGCATAGAAGTGTTCTGGGCAGCCATATGACAGCCACATTAACACCATATGCGCCCAAAATTGTTTGTTGTTATTATAGTAAATACCAAAGTGAATTAAGAATGATTGATCAGACACTTATTGTGACTTGACCGAATATACACATATTTAATAATAGGATGTTTCAAAAGAAGAAAGAGAAATGCTGGTAGAAGAGAAATTCAAACATATATGCCTCTTTCTTGTTTGTTTGCTTAAAAAAATAACTAATTAGCTGAGCTATGTGGCCATATTTGAAAGAAACAAAAGTATTCACTCCTTTTAATACCACTACACTAACCTACAGAAATAACTTGGAAGTGTCACTTGACAATCAATCAATTCCTTATGGTCACAAACCCATTTTAAAAAAAACAAAGGTATTTAAAAATTAATAGGCCATTTAAAATCCTGCAGAAAGGCAGAACTGTGTCGGGCTGGAAGGAAGGCAGGAGCAGGATACCCTGCCCGGTATCCTTGTGCTTTCTGCAGGGAAGTGCAGGGAGATCGGGGCGTCCCCCATGGGGAGTGCCCCTGCACTGCGCTCACCCGGGGAAACAAAAAAAGCAGGAACCCTTATTGAAAAGATTATCTTTCCCATCAATAATCCCCCTCTAAGAGTTCTTTATTAGTAAACCCCGTGGCAAAACCTGACATATTTACAACTTGCAGTAAACTTTATGTATCTGAAACAATATTAATAATAAGGAGCCGGTGACCAGAGCAAATCATTCCGGCCTGCAAAATGATCAAGTGAAAGCTTAATTGTACTGAAAAGAGAGAGTCCTGACAAGTTGAAAATCCTTCCCACACACCCTTTCCAAAAAAGCTAACTTCACTAAGATGAAAAAAGTGTGTTGGAGGATTGGAAACATAAGAATACATATTTTAAAAAAAAAAAAAAAAGCCCAAGTCTGATATCACAGGCTGAGCTGAGACAGAAACCTGATCTTTTACATGGAATGGGCAACATTTGGGTCTGTTTTATGTGAATTGCTCCAAGCTGTTTTGGTTAGAAATGTATAGATTTTAAGGTAAGGAGCACCGTATAGGCAGTGCAGGTCATTCCCAGTATTGGAAGACGTTCCCCATTACTTTTCAGCTGACAAAGGTAGGGTCCAAACTTTTCTTTCTTTGCTGAATAACTTATTTGCTTTAACGCTGAACTGGATTTGGCAAGAGAGACACTTGTATTTTGCTGTGCATTTCAACACTCTCGTTCCCTCTCTCCCTCCCTTCTAAGGATTATCTTATTTTAGTCACCAACCTGCAGAAATTTTTATTTTCCTTGTTCCTTCTAATGTTATTAAAAAAAAATGTTGTTCCTCAGTAATTCTACAAACTTGTCTCTGCTGGTGAAAAAGGGAAAAATTATGCTGTTTAGAACAATATTTTGGAGAGCATAAATCTGAAGAGCTCCAACTGTATTTCAAGTACACTTTGTTTCTTATTAGACAGCATTTATATGTTCTTATTATGATTTTTTTCATGAAAAATATTGAAAAATACCTTCCCAATTTACCAGTCAAAAATATTTCCTTGCCTTTATTTTACTTGGCATAATAGCTCACGACTATCTTTATATTGACTAAAGAAGATAACTATTCATGGTTTGGAAAAGGCAACTAGAAATGCCAAACACAGCGTAAGAATTTTTTTAAGAATTGTAACATCTTACAGGATGTTTTCTAAAGACTGATTCTGCTAAAAAAAAAAAAAAAAAAAGAAGAGAAAAATCAAACTTAGTTCCACTTTTATTCTTTTAATTATTTTAAACTACATTTTGACAGCATCATATTTCTTATACATGCATGTTAAAACAAGGGGGACAAATGTTGCAATTTATTTTTGAATGTCTGATATGTGCCATTTGTTGATTTAAAATTTACCACTGAAAAACACAACAAGAAAGCTGTAAAACGCTCTTTAATATGTTACATATTTAAGTAGTGCTTACTTGTCGCATTTTGGCTAATACTTATGTAGCCTTTTAAAATGAAAATAAAATATCTTGACCATGATGTTGTAATTATGCACAGCGCGTTCGTTCCCTTTCCAGAATGACTCCCTGCTTTCTTCTTCTCTGATAATCACGCAGCAATAGCTTTCCTACGTGGCAATTTACTTCTTGCCTTCAACATATTTCAACTCTCAGAAGAGTCTGCATTTGTAGGGCAGTGTGTCCAGACAACGAGCTACAAACACATATTGCTCTGTCCCCATGTAGCATATGCACAGATGGATGGGCAGCAGGTATAATTAAGTTTTACAGTGAAAAGAAGAAAATCCTACAGGAACACGCTCCATTATTTCCCTGCCTTCAAGCCGTACTGGTTTGCCGGCAGGGCTTGTGTGTTTGGCGCACAACTTTCCTCTGAATTTATCCTTTAAATTTGTATCTTCTTAAAACATGCAGTTTTTTTCCTCAGAGCATGAGGTCAGATCTTATTTGTTTGTTCGCTTTGTGTCATCAATTGTCACAAGCCATACTTTCACTAAATTCATTTTGCTGCTGTACAATAGTTATAAATGAAGTGAGGGGTGGGAGGGTGACTGCTGGGTGCCTTGTTTTTTCCTCAACTATCTTCATAAAAATAGACAGAGATTTCATAAAAAGAATGAGGGAAGCATTTTGTTTGAAAAAAAAATAGTGCTAGCAGCAGAGATGTGCTGCCTACTGCCCTCAAGAAATTACTAGAAGAGACTTGAGAAAAACATCAGCTATTTTTGCCTTGTGATTCTCTGTAATTTATTTTTATTGTCTATTATTATGTAGAGATACATCTGTCCATAAATAGATTGCATTACTTGCTTTCCTAATATAGCTCTGCTAATTAAATCAACCTCAAAAAAGAAATATTTTCTCATCACATGTTCAGTTTAATTGCCTCAAACTTGGAATAAAAAATTGTTTTAATTTCAGCAGACTGGGAAGACTCATATTTTAAAAGAATAAAGTAGCATTCTCTAAACTTATAGTGATTTTCCTTTAGCCCGTTAAACTTTCTAATAATCTTGACTTGCTTATTTGGAAATTTTAAAGACAATACCACTATAAACGCAGCTCTTTCTGTATTACCAGGTACATGCACACACACACATATATATATACTCCAAAGGCAGATTATAAACTGCACCAAGTTGGCAGCTGTCGGGAAGGTTATTTGTGGAGCGAGCGCTTTAGCCTAGGGACGTAGTGGGCTCTTAATAATAAGCAAGGGGGAAAAAATTTAATGTTTTCTTTAAATTAAGACTTGAACAGAATTGCTTTAATGAATATCGGAGGAACTCACAGGCTTCGGTTTGCTCCTACTCTAACAAAATTTCCTTTGTGGTTTTCCCTGTAAGATCAAAAGAAGCCAATTAACTTTTCTAGAAGGTAAACAAACGGGGAACTAGAAATATCCCCGCGAATGATCTGACTGGAGGGGTCCGGCCTTTTGTTGTTTTCCCTTTATTTTTGGTGCCACTTCCCGCATCGCCAGGGCAGGGCCAGAGGAGGTGCCCCCCGCTCCGGGCTCCGTGGGGACCCGAGCAGGGGCTGGGGAGGCAGCCCAGCCTCGTGGGGCTCAGGGGAGCGGCTGAGAAAGGCTGACAGCGCCCACACAGAGGAGCCCAGGGCTGGACCAGACTTCCCTCGGTGCACCGCAGCTTTCGAGGTGCTTTTGAGATGTTTCTCAGCACTGAGAAGGATCATATAAACTAAGACCACCATAGAATGGGGGAATGGGAGCATTTCCTCACCCTCACAAACTGCAGTCTGTCCCCTGCTGCTGGCTTCAACGGGGTCCTCCGCAGCCTGAAAAATCTCCCGCAGGCGTAGAAACCCATCGGGCTGAGGGACCCGGGCACCGCTTGGCCATGCTGCATGGCCCAGGGAGAGATGAGAGGGCACACACTGGGGTTGCTTTGGGGAAATCTGGGGTGGGACAGAAGCAACAAATTCACACACAGACACAGCGACAAGGGAGGTGGCCAGGGAAGGAGAAACAGAATGCACGAGAAAAAGTTTCAGCTAAACCGTCTTCAGTATTCTTCTCGCAGTGTGAAAAAAACCCCAAACCAAACCAGCGCAAAAATATGCAGGTCCTCACTCCCACCTTGCACAGAACCAGGAAACCTGCTCTTTTTAACTTTTTCCTTGCTGGATGTTTGCTTGGCTCCCTAACACAGCCTCACTTGCCTGGTTAGCCGTGGAACAGCCGAGCTGCTCTGCCAGTGGGGAAACAGAGTCCTCAGGATTGTGCCTCTCCATTGGGAGTGCCACACTGATCCCCCAAACTATCCCCAGCTCCAGGGAGCAGCCACTGCTCCCCACCATCACCCAGATGTAGAGCCCAGATGGCTCCCTGCAGCTCAGCAAAGTCACTCTGGTTTTAGGAATCACCAGCTATATTTATAAATGCAGATAATGGAATAAAATCACCTATGTTGGGGTAAAAAAAAAAAAGGCTTCTTGGAGCTCCAGTTATGTTTACTTGAAGTGGCCATTTTATCTTTGAAAGAGACACTGAAATTGTGTGTACCGCAGGTAGGACAGAAGAATGCTTATTTTTTACTCATTTTCTGATTTTCCACAGAAAAGTGGATAATTCAGGAAGGTGTTGGGCCACGATGATGCTCATGCTTTGCTTTCAAGGTAGCTCTGTCTGAATTAATTGAAGTACCTCTGATCTGCACCACCTCGTGGTGTGGGGCTCGGAAGTGCTGCTGTGGAAACAGCGAGGCTGTGCCTCCGGCCCCCCCCAACCCCAGCAATATTGCTGTGTAGCAGAGCAGCTGTCATGTCAGCCATCAAAATATCAGGGTGCAGAAGCCCCCAAAAGTTTCAGAGGGCACAATGTCTTGCCTTTAGCCATGGGGTCAGACAGCTTAGGTTTGCAAGGCCAAGCTGGCCCTGGTCATCCACGCAATGCGAAGTTCATCAGCATTAATTGTTTTGCAGGGTCACAACTAGAGGTAGGAGCAAACTCTGCAGTAGTGACACCAAACTCTTTACAGCTCTTGGGTCAGGTGCTGCAGTCACCAGCACCATGGAAATACTGCAGATTGACAGGCTGAAAGACACCAGGATGCAGATGTGAGTCACATACTTTATCACTGTATAAATATTTCAAAACACTTCCAAACCTCTGAATAACAGAGAAATGCAGCCAGCTCTGGGATGGAGGGCAGCAGATAGCAAACTGCAGCATTACAGATTAATGGCAGGAAGGAAGGAAGGATTTGGCAGGCCCCCACTCACACCAAAAGGCATCCATGGTGTTTGATGTCTATGCAAAAATATCTCCTGCCTCCCAGCTGCACCAAAGGACTGCAAAGCCACCTCACCTGCATGCCCACCCTCAGCAGTTCCAGCCCTGGGTCTCTGCCCAAATGCCTGGGAGCAGAAAGGCACATTTGCATTCCCACCAGCCACGGGGTTTTGCTGGCTCTCATTTCAGTGCCACAGCCTCGCTGGAGATAATGCAGAGAGGAAAGTGCTGTTCCAAGGGTTCTCTTCGTGCTGCCACAGGCAGGCTCCTACACATGCCATTCAGAAGCAGAGAGAGTTTCTGCCCCTGGAAAGTGTCCAGGGGTGACCTGAGCAGAGTGCTCCAGGTCCATGGGGCAAAGCATCCCGCTGTCCTTATGCACCGAATAATTTGAGGAGAGGGGGGAAGCAGAGTGGTGACTGCAATGGCATGAATAGATTGTTATTTTAACCCTCAAAGGGGTTTAATTACTAGGATTTTTTTTCCCTATTCCAAGGGGCAGCTAACAGTTTCTTGAATTTTTAGAACAGGCTTTCCTCATCATGTCACCAATACATGAAATGAAGAATTTCTCTCCCCCGACTCCCAACCCCCACATCTTCCTGTCAGATCCCTTTGGTGGGGAAGGAAAGTTAGCAATATTCACAGATCCCAGTCATTAGACCTTTCCTGCATAATTTCTAAAATGCACTAAGAGAAAAACGGGGGCAGGGGTGGGGTGGGGGGGGGCAAAGAAAAACTCCTTTATTGTGCTGAGGCTCATAAATTCACTGCAGGATGATTTATAGCAGCAGAGCGTAGCACCTAACTCAAGTCAATGCAAGAGGTTAATATGAAAGGTTAAGGAACTCGGTTCTGCCTGATTTATGGTTGGACTGTAGGCTTTTATCCTGACCACAGCTCTGCAACTGTAGCTTGGGACTCTACAAAGCACAAGAGGGGGTGGTGGTGTTAAAAAAATAATGTGTATTTAGACATTATCCCTGTCCATAAAATAAAGACCCCAAAATTCTTAAATGACCACGAAGCTTTCATATCACCACATGCCACTGCAAAAGCAAAGCACCTCTGCTCTTCTATTCCCAGGCTCCCAGACCAGAGGGGATTTCTGTGATCATCTTGTTTGCTTCCTGTATTACACAGGCAATAGGTTTTTCCCACAAACTGGGTTAAAACATGTCTTTCTGAAAGCTGCCTGTGCGTAAAATTCCCAGCTGCCAGGAGGCTCTAGAACAAAGCCCAGGATAGGCAGAGGTGACTTTGTGACAATAAAATGGTCCTTGCTCCAAGGATGAACCTGCTTGACTCCAGAATCCAGCCGCTGCATCATAAAAAGCTTTTTTTGCTTGCAGGATGGAAAAGCCCCATGCATGTGGATATTTCTGTTTGCAAGTGCACACAGTCAGTGATCTCTCAATATTTTGTCTCCAATAAAATGACTGGATTATGCTCTACAGAGCCTCCTTCTATGAAATTTATTAGATTGCCTTGCCAAAAATCTTGTCAACATCCTCTAGCACTTGTTCAGTCACAGGAGAGCAGAACTGGGTGCAACATTTGAGTAGCAACCTTACCAAGTGTCATACAAGCTCTGCTCCCATAAATATGCATTTCTACTGGTGTCACACTGACAATATTTTCATTAAAACACATGAACAAATTTTCTTTCCATTTATAAAGTTCCATCTTAATTCCACATACTAGAAGTTTTTAATCTGGCAGTATTAAGACGAGCATCATCAAGAAACATGAGTAGATGGATTTAATGAAAGTTAAAGCAAGCTGTATTCCTGTTTGAAAAGGACAAGCAGCTCCTCTAACAAGACCCATTCCTGTGGAAGGGTGTACTGGCGAAAGACTTTTGTCCTTGCTGTTTACCAAAACTATTGCACTTTTAATCCATGACTAGTATCAGACTGCTCTGTCTATAGATCCCTGAATCATCTTTCAGTCCCAGGCTGAGCATTGTTTATTCTCAAATTCTTGTGGATTTGCCCTAGGTTTACCTCTGTGTAACTGAGAGCCCAGCCTGGGCACTCAGGAACAGTTCTGCCTAACCATCCATGCTGGAGAAGGGACATAGCGAGGATACTTTTGCAGTAACATTTTGCAGTAATGATCCAAACCCACAAGAAATTCCTGTGCCTGTAGGTCTATTACTATGTTAGAGAAAAATTGCATTTTTCCTTTGATTTTTTTTTTATAAGAGCATCTGTCTGTCAAAGCTTTGGAGAGCTGGGCTGTGTTAAGGCTCCAGCCTAGAACTGGACATGAAGTTTTCCTACTCAGCAGGGAGGAAGGACTGAGAGCCAGAGGCAACCCTCAGGCACTTGGTCTTCTTTTCTCTGCTCGCAGGGCAGGGTGTAACTCAGCTGCTCCAGCCAGGACACAGTGTCCTCTCAGTCCCTACCAGAGCCCTTGGCCATCCTGGTCTTTGCCCATGAGGTGCAGAAACCCCACTCCTGTAACTGCCCTTCCCAAGCTGCCTTTCCAGCAGCTGCCTCCCAGCATGGCACACAAAGGATGCTCACGTTCCAGCTGGGCAGCAGCACAGAGGGGACACTGTCCCTGTCTGTTTGCAAATGCTCCCTGCACCAAGGATACACTCCTGGCCAAAAATAGCCTTGGGGTTTACGTGTGTTGACTAAACAAATCATAAAGCTTTTAACCCCACTTGAAACCCAAATCTCCCGAGGATTTCTAATCGGAGAGAGAAAAATGTACCCTTATGTGTTCAGGAAAGACATTATTTTTTTCTTAGCTGTGTAACTAAGCTTTTTGTTTTCACTGCATTTTCTTTTTGGTCAATTATGGTGAATAAGCTCAAATTTTAATATCTGCATGTTTGTGCTACTAGCCACTGTTCCTGCTGCTTCTGGAGAATAGAGGATATTGGTTTATGGCCCATATGAGGCAGAGAGAGACAGAGAGAAACAGAGAGAGAGAAGAAGTTAACTTTAACTTTAGACTCTTCTTTACCCTATTTTTGAAGAACAACTCATGGGCATATTCCTGCTCTTGGCTCTTAAATGATTTGCATAATACTCTAAGTGCATAAGATGTGCAAGGATCTTTAGGAGCCATTATGCAAAGGGGAAGTACAGAGTAACTTTGCCAAGTTACTGTAATCTGGGAAGGTAGGCTTTTGCATAAAGAACTGTAAGTTTTTTACACAACTAGTAAGATGCCTAAACGCTCAGTGTATAGTGTTTCAAGTAAAAAAAATTGTCTCTCCCTCTCCTCTCACTTTTCCTGTCATCAATTGACATCAATGGTTAAAGGCCTTGGCAGAAAATCTAAATCACAGATAAAGAAGTAATACAAACAGAAAGCCTAATCCTGCTGCCAAGAAGTTGAACAGCAAAAATTTTATTGACGTTATCACAGGCCAGATTGGGCCCAGGCACACAGAAATTAGGACAAGTTGCTATCTAGATTGTATGAGCCAACATAGTGCAGTCTCAAGAGGTTAGGAAGATTTCCCTTTGGAAACACATCCACCCAAATGCTTGAAATGCTGGAGTTTCATATGACTAAGAGGAGGAGGGAGTTCAAAACTCAACTTCCCTCACCGACCTGGATGTATTCCTCTTGGACAGCTCAAAAAAATATTTTTTTTTCTCTTTTTAGCAGATAGGAAAGCAAACTTTAAAGTCTCCATACCTGGACTAGTAGAACATATGTGTAGGTGTACTTTTGGTGTAAAGATGGGCTGAAGAAATGAATATTTTTAACACTTCTCCAAACTGTTGCATGTTCTTGCACTCTTCAAGCTCAGACATTTTTTACAGGTTTAATACCATGAGCAGCCACAGCTGTAGGGAGTCCACGCTGCTGTACGTATGTGGTCCTTCATGTTCTTACCAGAGGAATCTCTCAGGAGACTGAAGTATCAGTGCAACAGCCTTGGATTGGCCTCTGCTTCTGCAAGGAGACTACACAAGAAGTGTATCCTCAGCAGACCTGGACAGCAACATCACTGCAGCAAACTTTACTGCAGCAAACTTTACTGCAGGGCTTTTCCTCCAGGGGTTTGATTTAATCTCCAGGTAAATTCAGTTCCCCATGATCACACTTGCCACTCAAAGAAGGACATAACCTTGCAGAACCAGTCAGAACAACAGCATTTTCCTTTTCCTGCTATAGTTATTCAGGGATTTCAGAGGGCAGTCCAGAAGGATCAGCTTGGCAAACCCCATCTAGCTTCTGATAGCAAACCAAGACAGTGCTGGGCATCTTGTCACATGCAGGTATGAAACAGAGGTCAGGGTCAAGTGTCCGAGAGAACACCACCAAATCATCCCCACTGCCCCTTGCACCAGGTTACCTGGGTAGTTGCCAAGGCCAGGACACTGACTCCACCTGCCAGGGTTGCACCCAGGGTAACAGAGAAATTATGCCCCTGGAGAGCAGGAACTGGACGCAAGGCAATGGATGGAGTTCCATTTCATCCTCAGCCATGGAAGGAACCGGACTCATATTTCTTTGGTATCTGTGAGGTCTCTGTTCATCTGTGCAGTTCAGTGATCTCATCCTTGCTGCTTGTCCCAAGGTAAAATAAATTTATGGATTTAAGGTGACTGAAGGTTTTTAAAACAAATCTCTTCTTGTCCCTCAAGGAACCTAAAAAAAAATCGTATTTCAGCTTTCTGTTTTGTTTAAATGGCATCACACAACTCCATTGCCGTCCTGGAAATATCACCCAAGAACTGCCTCAAATATGACCTGGGAGAGTGCTGATGCAGTTGACATAAATCATGCCGGTCATCCAGAGTGAACTGTTATTCCCATTCTCCTTATAAAAATAATATTAACCAAGGTAAGGGAAAAAAAAAAAAAAAAAAGCTGAATTTCTTGGAACTGGCTATGAGTTGAGTGGGTCAGTATAAGGTTTTTAGTGAATATATTTCCCTCATGCTGCTTGAGGCCTTGAAGAGGAACTACTATATCTTTTACAACATTTTTCAGTGTCGTGTATTGTATGAAAAAAGAAATCAGCTAGACATACCACTGAACTCTCTCCCTTTGCCAAGGTTGGCAGGAAGTTTTGCTGATTTTGACTGTTAAAATACAATCAACCCAAACCCAAGCTGCCCTTCTTCTGAACAGCATTATTTTTTTAAAACATCAATAGACTTCTTTTTTTTTTTTAATTGAGACAAATACTAAAGAGTCAAATGCCTTGTGTGAATTGCCACGATGTCATCAGAGCTATGTCAGTTTCTGTGAGGTGAAAAACCATCCTGGGAATTCAGTACACTAAGCCTGCTGTAGACAGTTCTGCTGGGAAGGAAGATGGGAAAATATAAAAGGTAAAAAGATGTGTCTTAACCTCTCTAGAAACAGCAGGTTCGTATTTCAGACCCGTGGGGTCACAGACTGATGTGTTTCTTAAAAGGAGTCAAAAAGTCACAAACACTGTTCACTGAGCAGATGTTCTCCAGGTAATAGCAAAGGTACCTTTGATTAATCCTGTTTGGCCAGCATATTTAAATCTTGCCCCACAGAACTGTAGGCTGCTTAATTTTAAATTTCTGTTCAAAAGGAGAGTGAAAAGAAAGCAAAGGACCAGCTTCTAGGTGTAAAACTAGTGTTATCCTCATTGAAACCACTCTGAAGCCAACAGAGCAAACAACTTGAAGTAAGGAAAAATCTGACATTTTTTGGCCGTGTTCTGGCAGCAAACATATTTTTGGCAATCACTGGCAAGGAGCTGAGAGTGGTTCCCACTCCTGTCAGCAGAGTGCTTGCTGGTGGGCAGCTCACCACTGCCATGAGCCTTTTGTTTCCAGTAGACATGAGTTCACTATCATGTACGTGCCTCATGCACTCACGTTGTGTGTGACTAGGAATAATTCAAAGAGAGATAATCACATTAGCTCAAAAATGGAGATCAAAAACCTTATTGACCTTTACAGGCAGTGACACCGTCACTCTGACCAGTGTGCTCAGGAGCAAGTCTTGACGCTCATTTCATACCACTGTGAAAAACAGAGGCACACTGCCAGATGCCATGGGCAGGAATAATATATTTTGTCTCTCTATGATGTGGGGATTTTTTGCCTTTGATGACAGGATTCAACGCAGAGGTTCACTCAGATGGCATGGAAATTTCAGTCACAGACAGCATGAAGTCCCTTTTAGGAGAATCTGGGTATTTTGAACAATTACAAATTGGTCATTTATGTAAAAATATAAGAACTATTGTGAGATAACAGATTCTTCCACATATGGAAGTCCTCTAATTTATTATATACCACTTGCCCAATGAATCTAATATCAAAAGCCAAACAACAGATAGTTGTTTTGTCCATAGAAACCTCAAGTGTTGGATGTGAACTCAAGAGTGAGATTGGCCTGATCACAAAAAGGGGTTGAAGTCACTCAGTGCCACCATAGCAGAACTGTTTGGTAGGTTTGGTGCCCTTGACCTAGGGCAGGGAATTTTTCTGATTTCACTATTGAAAAATGGGTAGAAGTGAATGCCATATAAAAGTATTCAGAGATCAGAGATACTCCATGGAAAAGGGAGAACTGGTTGAGCTGGCTGAGCCTTCATGAACCAATGGAATTTTTTCCAAGGGTGTGTGTACAGGCCCTAATGGTTCAGTGAAACAACACAGTATGATCAGTCTCTGAATCTACTTGGGGTCTAGAGTGATCTGAGGAGAGAAGAAAATTTGAAAAATTCAGGTCTACCCACAATTGGATTAATACACACCTCAAGGCAGACACACAGCCATACCAGCATGTGTCTGAGTTACTGGACAGGGAATGCAAGGTGAAGTGTGCCTTGGAGAATGGGCAATGCAAAAGCTTTTACGACATTTAAGTCTGGTAATTCCTTAAACCCATTGGCTTCTCCCAGTCTGATGCACAAAGATGTGTTTCACATGCTCTGGATGTGCAGTTGTCTATGATTAGCCCATGCAAGCTTCACACACACGTCTCACCTTGGGCCTGGGACACATCTCTCAGTAGTGAGAAACCTGTTTAAGTAGTGCTGCTGCTCTCAGCACATTTTTGTTAATCACATCTGAATGAGGGTTACTACTTCTGGGTAAGCAATCAGAAGTTTGAACTGCATCTGGGTAAATATTCACCATTGCATGAGGGTTTAAGCTGCTCTCAGCAGAGTCAGGAGTCATCAAGCAAATGCCCGTGGCTTGTCTGGGTGTATCACCATCTGTCTGCAAGGTTTTGTCCTTTTTCAGTGGCAAATGTGGGCTTAGTGCTGGTGCACGTGAAGGACTGGTGGCTTCACAGAAAAGCAGGTGCTCTGAAAGCTTTAAATAGCTCTGCCACATACTTCAAACATGACTGGCAGCACTCCTAGTATTCTGCCCTGCATTATTTGGCCAAGAAGCCTCAGCCTTTAATTTCCAGACTTGGTCATTTCAACCTTAAGCCTGCATACGTCTCAGTCCTTCAGAGCATCCCACCACTGAACCTTGCTTAACACAGGTATGGCTCCCCGGGGTGCTGTTCAAACATGCCAAGGGAGGGGAACATAATGAGAACCCATGGCAGTGTATCTGTAATTTAAGCCAGGATTTGAACCCAGGCTTTGGCAGATGTCTAGGAGAATTTTGCCCAAGTGTGCTTGTTTTCCTTCTTTCTTTTTTCAAGTGTTTGTTTCCCAGTTTGCACTAAATTTTATTGAAAACATCAGGCTAATAGCAATGGAGAGAGTAGTTGAGTAGATTTTGCCTATTTTTCCCTTTTCTTTCTGGAATGCAGCCATCAAAATAAACATTAAATGCAAAATGCTGGGGCTTGAGTTATTACTTGTGAGGGTGCTGGGAGGGAAATTTATAGCAACATTACTGTGTTTTGCTAGAAATCTCTTAATGCACCAAAGTGGAGAGGTGTGTGTGTTTTTTATTAAAATGTTACACTCTATAAATCTGAGCAGCAGGGAGGACACAGGTGGCCCCAGGGCTCAGCTGACTGGACTGTCATTTTAAACTTGGGGAAGGTCTGACTGTCCTCCCACCCCATCCCAGCATCAGCACAGCCACAGGCTGACTCCATCACAGACTGCAATGGCTGTGGAGGCTCTGTCTTTGCTTCATTTCAGCAGCTTTCCAGTACCTAAAGCAGACCTACAAGAAAGAGGGAGAGGGACTTTTTGCAGGAGCATGTAGTGATAGGAAAAGGAGGAAAGGTTTTAAACTGAAGGAGGGTAGGTTTAGCTTAGATATTAGAAATTCTTCACTGTGAGGATGATGAGGCACTGGAACAGGTTGCCCAGAGATGTTATTTATGCCCCATTCCTGGAAGTGTTCCAGGCCCCAGGGTGGATGGGGCTTTGAGCAACCTGCTCTAGTGGAAGATGTCCCTGCCCATGGCGGGAAGATTGGAACTGTGTGGTCTTTAAGGTCTCTTCCAACAGAAACCGTTCTATGATTCTGTGCTGTTGGTGGTGGTGGTGGTGGTGGTGTTGGGTTTACTCCCTCCTTTTGTCCCCCAAAAATGACCAGTCAGGCTAACTCATTGCTCCTGCTTTGATAGCAAATTTTCTAATGATGTCATGTTTCCTTTTCGGACTTTCTCAATGACCTTCTCTTGTGCCCTGGCAGCAGTGTGTCCTGATGAGAAGGTTTCATGAGTGGATGACCCCTAAAAGCCGAGGATGGCAGCTGGGCAGAGGTCTGTTGCTGTGGCCGGGCAATGTTGTCACTATGCAATTAGGAGACTTGGGTGCACTTCACCAAGGTTGCTAACTCAGTATAGATTTCTGTGCGAGCTGCTGCAGCTTTCTCAAGCTCCACGGAAAGCTGAGGAAGCTCAGGACCTGGAGAAATACCAGTCACTTGTGTCCCTGTGTCTGTCAGGAGATAAGGTACTTTTGTCTGAAATTCGGAGGCTGGCAGAGCCGCTCACCTGGTACTGCTGAGCTGCTCACTGGAGGAAGGGGCAGAGACCCGCAGGACTTCTGGGCTCTTTCCCAGCTTCCAGTGGACAGTAGATGTTTTGACTTACTGTGACTTTGGGCAATCACTCTCTGAGACTCATTTTCTCTGCCTTAAATCAAGGGTGCTTCCCTCAGCGTGAGACTTTACAGTAAGAACATGACATCCCCGTGGGGCGTACATGCAGGCATCTCCTCAGCCTGCTCCACTGCTTGCAAAATATCTTGGATGCTTTCTATAAGATCAATCCTGGACCGTCCTGTGGAGGGAATTTGCGAACCCTGTGAACCGACTCTCCCTTAATTAGACATGGTAAATGCTTTGATGGGATTTTTTGCAAGTTAAAAAAAATAAGGAATAGCAGTGTTCATGGAAGGTTTTTAAAAAATAAACAAGCAAACGAGTAACAGCAAAGAAAGGGACATATCTATGGTCCAGGAGAGTGAGAGAGCAGCACGAAGCCCCTGCTAGGAATCACATCTATTCAGAGATCCCTCCACTGCGGCGGCGAGACCCGGCCGTGGAAAGCTGAGCCCCCGGGGAGCCGCGGCGGGGCCAGGCAGCCCTCGGGCCGGGCGCTGTGTGCCCGCGGCCGCCAAAAGGGCGGGTGCGGAGTGTCCCGAGAAAAGACACCGTGTGAAGAAGCCGAACGATTCATTTGCAAATCCCCTTTCTCCTGTACCTCTCCCTCTTCGGGACAGTTCTGGAAGGGACTTTTCCAGCGCTTGCCTAAGCACCCCAAAATCACACGTTCCCCATCCTGTATTCCTCGAATGAACCTGCTGATAAAAGAGGGGTTTCCTCCGGCGCCAGTGCCTTGGAAACCAGCGCTCTGAGCAACGGGATGCGAGAAAGCCGCTGCCGTGTCCCCGGAGCCAGCGTGGGAGCCCAGCGCGGGCGCTCCTCGCCCAGGCCAGGAGTTCAGGAGCTCCGCGGGGCATTGAGGCAGCGTCCTGAGCACTTACACCGTGCTGGTACAGCAGATTTTGGCGCAAATCACAAGGAAAATAAGTTTGTGCGCGGTGCACTTTCCGCCTAACATTTTGCTGTGATATCTGTAATTGGTACGCAATTGTTATCAGAAAAAAAAAAAGAAAAAAATCGTAACGATTATAATTCCTAGTAGTGGGTCAGGAGTTGCTTTATTTGGGAAGATCTGCTCTTCTTTGGTTTAGGTATGATTTAAGGGAGCTGCTAGAAGATCGCAACGAGAAAGGTTCATTTTTTACAAACAACCCGGGACATATCTATCGGAGAGTAAGGCAAGGAGAGGAACTAACGAAATTCAAGGGCCAGGCAGTACCGGGGACGGGGCTAAGCCGGCCGCCCCATCGCTGCAGCCCGAAGGTTCAGGAGTGCCGAGCAGAGCACTCCGGAATGCGGGAACGGGCGCGGATCTGCCGTCCCTTTCCCAGACCTGGAGTCGCCTTGCCCTGAGTGCCTCATATTTGTAATTAAAAGGATCCACGCTTCTCTGGGAGAGCTTTTCATCCTCCCTTGGCAGCAGGCACCAGCTGCTGTTGGCCGAGGGATGCTGGAGATGGATCTCCGGGCTGGGCCAGGGTCGTCCCCGCGGCCTGGGCGGCGAGGCCGCGTCTCAGCACCAGACGTGTCGGACCGGGGGCGAGCTCCCTTTCGCTCAACCTCACCCCCTGCCCCAGCGTGTCCCCGTCTCTCCTCTCTCGCCCCTGCCGCCGCGGGCTGTCCCAGCTCTGCCCTGCTCATAAAGGTCAGGGAGAGCCGCTCTCGCCGCGCTGACAGGTGCACCAACTGCCACTGGATGCCTTCGGCTCGGAGCTCCCTCCTCCCTGACCTCTTTGTTTCAAGCGCAGGGCAAGGAGGACATTCCCAGGCCGACGCACCCCAAAGGGAAATGCCTATCCCGCGGCGCATCGCGGCCCCGGCCCCAAAAGGTCACCAGTGTCGGGGGCTGTCCTTGTCCTGTTCCTGGGACCAGAGCCGGGACGCTTGGGGCGGTGGGTCCGCCCGGTCCCGTAGCACATTCCCAGGGCAGGCGGGCGGTACCCAGAGCGCGGTGCCGCATCCCTAGGACTCCGCTGCCCCGCCGAGCCGCCCGGCCGGCCGCCTCCCGTGAGTGCTGCCGTGCACCCTCCCGCGGAGCCCTCGGCAGGAGCCGTGGGGCGAGCTCGGCCGCTATCTCGGCGTTACTGTCCGGAAGACCCCCGCCTTCCCTGAAGGCAGAGCCGCCCTGCCTTCCCTGCGCTCGAACTTCTGACTTAAGCAAAAAATAGCCCCTGATTTCAGAGCCAGTGCTGGCAAGGTCACACGTAAAAGGAAGTATCGAGCAAATTAATAGCAAGTGCATATTTCCCCGCGTGAACTAATTTACAGATAGCCACCAAGGATGACATAATAAATATAGAGACCCTCCCACTCCATCCCAGATCTGTCCGGGGTGGTCGGAAGCGGGACTAAGCGAGCAGCATGGCTTTAACTCAGCCCGGCTCTACGGTCTAAGCCTGTCTGTGGCCCTCCCCCGATGGCTCGGCCCGGCCCAGGGCGCGGTGCCGGCTGGGTGCGCTCCGCCGCGCCCGGCGGGACGCGAGGCGGACTGGGGTGCGGAGCGGGGCGCGGGGGCCCCTCCTGCTCCTTCTCCCCATTGGTTCTCACATACTGGCGTCACCCCGCGAGCGCGATGCCAAAAGAGGTGATTTTCCTCGGGAGCTGCGTGCAGGACCGGGTACATAAATGCCTTTCGCTGCCCGCAGCTTGGAGCGAGCTCCACGCTGTCTGGAAAAGAAAACAAAATTTAAAATTAAAAAAAAAAAATTAAAAAAAAAAGAAAAAGAAAAAAAAAGAAACCTAAGGGAACACAACTGTCGTCTGGAAAGCCCTTGCGGCTCGGAACAGTCCCCTGAGGCAGTTTAGGGACCTCGGGACCCTGCGAGTGGAGCAGGCCATGGTTGCTCTGGACCCCTCCTGCCGCCTCCCCTTGTGCCCCACACAGAGGGCTGGGGACCCCAGCCTGGCCCCCTCCTCCCCGAGCGGGCACCGGGGCCCCACCATGAGCCGCTCAGTCCGCGGACTGGCAACGGAGGCAGCCTGGGTCCGGCGGGTGCCTCACCCAGCGTCCCGGCGACCAAGCAGGTGCCCTCTTTGGTGACAACATGCAGATAGACAGGCACAGGTGGCCATGCGCACCTGTGGATCCGCATGGAGCGCTCCGTCCCCGGAGCAGCAGGACGGGCCGCGCTGCGGAGTGGGGCCGAGGAGAGCCGCGGACAGCGCGGCTGCAGGGCCACGGCCGAAAAACAGCGGGGCTGAGGGGTGAGAGCCTGCGGGAAGCGGAGCTCTCTTGCCGAGGTGGCGGTAAGGGGCAGCGGGGCAGGATCGAAGGCAGTGGATGAAAAAGCTTTGCCCGCGCAAGCCCAGAGAGACAGGGGCTAGCCTGGCCAGTATCTGAGCCTGGTTCTTCCTTTTTCCCGGAAAGGAGGGAAGCGGGTCAGCTTCAGTTCTCTGCAAGCGCTTTCTTTATGCGAGGAAGGTGTTTTAATAACATTCGATATTTAACCCCGAGGAAAGGCGCAAAAGGCAGGACAGCAAAGCCCCCGCACCGGGTGCCCGGCAGGAGGCAGGAGCCAGAGAGCAAGGCCGCAGGTACCAGGCGGACAGTCACTAAGCAAGCTCCACTCCCGAAATAAAGATACAACCTTCGTCCCGCTGGGAAAAAAAAAAAAAAAAAAAAAAATTGTTGGGGGAGATTAGCACGAGTACTTTTTCCCCTCACTCCCCCCTTGCAGTGGTGTTATAAATAGGTCGCCTTCAGATCTCGGTCCAGTACAAAAGGAGCCCGGCAGCTCTGAAGTGACCGCACAAACCAATCCGTTGGGGAAACAAACTCGAAACAGTTTCCAAGAGCAGGGCTCTGCCAAAGTGCCAGGACGGAACGGTGTGAAAGATCTCCCCTCTTTCCATCCCCCTCTCCAGTGAAATGACCCCGCTCCCTGAACCGAGGTGTCTACTCTCCCACGGCTCAGAGGGAAGGGCAGGACCTGGGGTGCTGGATCCGGCACCTCGGAGCCCTGCCGTGACTCTTCTCAGCCATCCCGCCGCCGCTTCGGCTGCAGCCATCGGGAATACCAGGAGAACGGTGGCGGCTTGAGGGGACACCACGGGTTTCCCTCAGCGGTGGCTGGGAAAGTGGGGAAGAGGATTCTTGCCTCCTCCCCCCGGCCTCCTGTGAGAGCCGGGCTCGTCCCAGCAGCCATCCCGCCTGCCCGCTCCCCGCAGCCCTGCGCTGCCGCGCCCAGTGTGCAGAAACCAGCGGAAACCTCTGCCTTTTCCCTGGATTAGACACAAGCCTCAGTATTTAAATCATATGGGAATAAAGATTTATTTTTCTTGTAGAAATCGAAATGCAATTGATATGCCCGCCATCGCCTGCGCCTCGCTCCGGGTCCTCACCCGGGAGTGACGCCCGCCCTTGCTTCAGCGGAAAGGGAACGGCTCCTGGGAAAGAAGCCAGTCAGGGCTGCCCTGGGCTGTCCCTTCTCCCTGGGGTGTCGCTGGCAGGCGACACCTGGAACGCCCGGAACTGCAGATTCCTGACGATTCCCCCAACTATCACTCGGTCGGTGAGAGCCGCCGTCCATAAAGGCGGGACCAGTCGGCTCTTACATGGGCTTCCGCAGCTCTGGGGGAGAAGGGACCCTCGGGCTTGGCCCCTTCCAAAACCAACACCTGAAAATGGTCTCGATGTACACATGGAATTGGCAACCGGTTGTTATGGAGCGCAGAACTTTCTGCCACTGTTTCGCCCTTCGGTTTTGGATGAATTTGATGCAGGGACAGGGCAGGTTTGGGGTCACTCGGAGGAAAAATTATGAGATCGCGTTTCCAGTGGTGCGCGTCCCTTTGTACCCTTGCTCTGCGGATCCTCGGTCCCGCAGTCGGGAATGCGGGGAGACCGGGCGGGCAGAGCGGCGCGGCCGGACGGACACAGTCGTCCCGTCTGCGCCGCGACACGCAGCTCCATCGCCTCGTTTAACGGGAGGGCGGCTACAGGCTCCCTGTTTGCTTTTGTAATCGCAAGGCTCCGCTCGCGGCTAAACGAGGCTGAGGGGAATCCCCCGTCACACTTGCTGAGAGAACTGCACGTCAAACCTAGTCCAGCTAAACGAAAACAGTCAAGAAAAGTGATTTTCCGGTTATTCCCCCCCACGCCCGCTAGATCGCCAGGTATCTGCGCACATCCTTTCCTCCGGTAACGATTCCCGAATTAACCTTCCGCTTCTAGGGACGCAAATCGGCTCTTAAGAGAGAGGGTTTCATTGCTGTCCTTTCCGAAGGCTGCGGATTAGCCCTGATGTGAAATTAATGTATTTTTCGTTATAGTTTAATACAAGGAGAGGCTAGCCGAGCGTTCTGACCGAAGGGACCCTGGGCAGACGTCCTTCGGGTCGGCCACGCCGCACTGCCTCTGCGAGCCAGTGCACCGCACCGCTTCTGAATAAAAATTATAATTATATATATATACATATATACACATACACACACACACATATGTGTGTGCGTGGGTATATAATCTCCTGGTCCATCCCCAAATCTCTCCCATTAGTTTTTGCTCTTGCTGTTGTTTAACTTTGCCGAAGAGAAATCCAGAGGCCGAATACAACGGTGTAGCATCGAGGACTGCCCTCACATAATTTCTTTCAGGCTTCTTTTTCATTCCCCCAAAAAATCGCGGGGGAAGGAACTGGAAAACAGGTATTTACAGAGCCCCTCCACCGTGAGCGATGCTGCGAGTCCGCTGTGGAGGAGCTGGAGATGCGGGAGCTGAGGTGCTACCGATACGCAGGGCAGCTGCCCTTCGGCGGAGCCGCTCGCAGGCTGCCAGTACCGGGAGTACCCAGGCTCCCTTGGCCGCGCCGAAGCGGATTTTAGAAAGGCTTTCTTGCATTGAGTTGGTTTGGTTTTTATTATGTCGTGGACGAGGGAAAGAAAGGGGCCTGCAGTGGGGTGGGTGAGTTTGGGAGGGGAGAAAGAAAGGACGAGAAAAGAATTAAGTAAAGGTAATAAAGAGAATAAGGAAGGCAAATCCGCTGAAAGCTTTCTTGGACTAGAAAACTCAGCGAGCCCAGCGCTACTCTGAGGGAAACTCTCAAAATGGTTTAAAATCTCGTAAATGGATCCGTCTCTGTCTGTTTTTAACGACGACGTCGCTAGAAATCCCTTCTGCATCTGGAGGGCGAGGGGTGGGCGCCTATTCTTGTGAGATCCGAGCTAATGAAAACGGCGGTGCCGGTCTTGCTCGTGGAGCAAAAGCCTGGAGGGTGGCGGTGGCCACGGGCCCCTCCCGAGTCATCGTCTCGGGGGTCGCATTCCCATTCTGCCGTCCCGCTCTCCCTTGAGCCGCATCCCACCCCCCCAGCCGCACACACAGATATACACACACCCAGATGAAAGCCACGGGTCCCCCCCGGCTCTGCATGGGGTGGGGGAAGCTACGCGAGAGAAGGGAGGACACATTGTCCTGGCCCTGGGGGGAGCCCACTGGGAGCCCAGAGCAGCGGCCGGTGCCCCCGTTCCCCGCCTGCAGCCGCTCCGCTGCGGCCTGCGCTCCCGAAGGGGCTAAGGTTCTTCTTGTCTTTCCCTTCTGTTACTCTTTTTTCTTTTATTTCGTTAAATTTTTCTTTTCTTTTCTTTTCTTTTCTTTTCTTTTCTTTTCTTTTCTTTTCTTCCGAAGAACTGTGGATTTAGTTTGCGTAATATCTTTATTACTGAAAACTTCAAGGTAAGTGAGCAATAGAAACCAGATGTGGGGATGGGAGGAAGGCAGGGTAAGAGTAAGTAAGGGGTAGCAGGAGTTAACTGGGGGAGGAGGGGAATCAGGTTGAATGGGGGGACGGGAGGGAAGGACGACGAAAGGTGAGTATTGATTTATTTTTAAGCTCTTTCTGGGTTCTGGTATTTGACCCCTCAAACCAAAAAGGGCTCTTGCCAGCCTCTGTCCCTTTGCAAGTCACCTCTGGGAATCCCAGAAGTTTGGTCCAATTCTGTGTGCTTGGTGACCCTTTTAAAATGCGCCCCTGCTGCCTTCCCGTTTAGATCCAGTAGTTTTACACCTGAAGAGAGCACGTTTTTAGAGGTAAATAAATAATGACCATCATAAACTTGCGGAGAGACCCGACGGAGAGCTCGCCCGGCTCTGTGCGGGGAGATCGCGGCACCTCCGTGCCACGGTAGGGAAACTGCTCACAGCAGCGCTGGGAGAGCTGTCGGCCCTGAAGGGGTTAACGAGAGGGGGGACGCTTAAAGGCAGATAGCTGCGGGGAAAATCCGTATTGCGTCTAACAGAGAGGAGGGGGTCGCAGACGCGAGGGTTCCCGCAGCTGGGGCAGTGAGTAGAGGAGAGAGCCGGAGTGAACAGAGCGTGTCACGACCATTAAATCGTCCCCAGCGCTTCCGCCGGCGCGGATCCCGCACTCATCGCTTCGTGGCGTTTATGTCATCTTCTTGATTTTCTAGTTTTTAATCATAAAAATTTTGGGGCTGGTTTGTTTTTCTGGGATTTTTTATTGTTTGTTTGTTTTGTTTTTTTGGTTTGGGGTTTTTTTTGGTGGTGTTTTTTTTTTTTTTACTCAAAAGATATGACCTCCACCCTCTCTCTGCTTCCACATACCCTCATACACACACACACACTCACACACACCCCTTCCTGGGCCCCCTCCCCTCCACTGTCATCATCTACATATTAATTGGGGGAGAGGTCTCCCTCTCTCTGTTGTTTTTTTTTTTTCCTATGTGGTGGGGGGGAAAGCGCAGAGAAGATCCTCTTTAGAGTGTTGTTTTGAGGGAGACACAGAGGGCAAGCGTATGTGAGAGAGAGAGGGAGGGAAAGAAAAAGACCCCTTTTACTGTGCGAGGACTTAAGGGGGTTTGGAGATCTGGTCAGCTTTCACGAACATCTGAATCCTCTTAGAGCTCCCCGGCCCAGCTGTGAGTGTGTGTCTATGCGAGAGGGAGAGAGAAAGAGTGGTTCCTGGTGCCCCTCCAAGCGCATTAAGGACACTCGGGCCTTTTAATTTTAGGAATGAATGCTGATACTTGTGTTTCTTATTGTGATCCGGCTGCCATGGATTCCTACTACAACGCAGCCTCCCAGGACACAGAAGGCTCCTCGCCTTTTAGGGCATTTCAAGCAAGTGACAAGTTCAGCCCTACTTTCCTGGCCAGCAAAGGACAAGGCTTTGGTGACAGCAGCACTAAGTGCCGGAGCCGCTACAGCCAGCAGGAATGTCAGTCCCTGGATGGCAGCGTGCAGGCTCCGGGCTCTGCCGGGGCTCCGGCCTCCTTTAACAAATACCCTCCGCAGCAGCAGCAGCCGCCGCACCTCTACATGCAGCGAGGCCCCTGCAAAACCCCCCCGGACAGCAACATCAAGCTGCAAGAGAGCAGCGGCCACAACGGAGCCCTGCAGGTCTCCTGTTACGGTGAGTCCTTGGCGTGCGGCGGGGAAGCATTAGAGGCGAAAGTGGAGAGAGACTCCCGGGCCTGGGAAGGGCTTCCCGGGAACGTGGGGGGTGGCTGCCTGGCAGGACAAACCCTACCGGGGTCAAGGAGACCTTGCCCGGCTCCGGCGCGCAGCCCCCTCTCGCCGTAGCGGGGGCCGCCGTGCCCCACGAATATTTTTATTCCCAGCCGGGTCCGGAGCCCGTGATGACGGCGGGAAGCTGCCCTTCCCCCGTGTACCGCTTAGCGGTGATCTTAGTCGTAATTTCGGAATGCGGGCGATGCGCTCCCGCGTTAGCTCTTGAGCGGTGCGGAGAACTCCGCGGAGACAGAAACAGAAAGAGCCGGGCGCCAGGCTGTGCAATGCACTCTCCGCGGGGACCGTTTTCCACAGAAAGAATTTCTGGAAAGTTTCGCCGAAATCATCACTTTTCGCGGTAACGGCTTCTCCTGTCTCTCACTTTCTCCCCTAATTGCCACTCCCCTAATTGATTTCTGCCCAGCTGCAGATAACCCCCTCGCATCCCCTCCGTGGGTCATTAGCGGCAATTAAGACACTCCCTCGCGCTGGCGCTCGACAGCACAGCCGGGAATGGGGCGCTTCTCATGTCGTTTCTGAGCGTGGCTTTAAAAGGCTTCTTAGGGAGGTTTCCGCTGTATCGGGGCGGTTAGGGAAAAGCTAAACAAACATACAAACAGCTCCCCCTAAAAACAAACAAACAGAAAAATTTAACAACGAAACAAATAACCCCCCCAAAGTTTTCCGAAGAGGAGATGGTGGAAATGAAAGCTCTTCCTTTCCCCCGCGGTGATGTCTGTGGGCAGAGGGGCTTCCCCGGCCTAGATTCAGAGCGCGTCGCCGCTGACAGGGTCCCGTTCTCGATGCGTCAGTTCCAAAGGCAGAGATTATAGGACCGTGTCTCCAGGGAGACCCTAAGACGGGGCAGTGACTACGGCCTGGGGATACAGAGGAGGTGGAAGAAATCTGGGTCAGGTCATCAACCCCACTTCCAGGCTCTAGCCGTCATTTGAGCACTCTTTACCCTCTTTACCCTTTTCCCCCGTATCTAGACTTAGAAGAGGGTAGAGACGCCTTGCTTCTGCCTGTCTCCCAAACCTCGGCTTGCCGGGTCGCCTTCAGGCGCCGTCCCTCGGCCCCTGCTTGCAGCTGAGGTGTCCGCGGATCCAGGTCCACGGCCCCCATTTCCCCACGCACAGGTGACTCCCCTTCACAGGGAAAGGACGTTAAGTCCTCTCCATACACACGTGCCCGGGACCCACAGGCACAGCCCAGCTACGCTGCGCCCGGACGGGCTCCTGCCCGGGCCCGCACTGATCCTTCCCGTACCCGGTGGCACAACCATCCTCCCGCGGGTATCTCCTCACTGGGCCGCAGAGTGGCATGAGGGTTCTCTTTGAGGGCTGCTTGCGAGTTTTACTGGCCAGAACTGGGGCTTTGACCCTCTCCTACGCTCCCTCTCTTCCCCTGCCCTTTCCCCATGGGCGGACAACCCCCACCACCGTCAGGCCCGCTCCCTATCCGCGGAGGCCTTCTGGGGCCAGCCCGGGCTCCGCGGGAAGGGACCCACGGTGGGACCGGGGAGACCCGCGGTGCTGCGGCCCGTGCGGGAGGTCACCGTCCCCCACTCCCTCCGAGAATGGGATCGCAGGGCAGCCCCCCTTGCCTTCCCTGCCGCCCTGACATCCTCTCTCTGTTAACCAGCTCTCTTGTTTTTGTAGGTTGCAAAGTCCAGGGCGCCGGCATACCCTGTGATGACACATTACAAACCCCCGGTTGAATCACACGAGTTTATTGCCCTCCTAACACCGCTGGGGTTCCCCTGGTTTATTTTCAAACGGGGCTCGGGGTTCTCCTTCAGTGGGAGCCCGGCGGCGGCGGGTGGCCCGGCCCGGCCCGGCCCAGACCGCGCTCGTTGTGAGCCCCTTGTGATGTGGCTGGGGACGGTGGGCTGTAATGAGAGACACATGGTTCGGCAAGGATAATTAATAGCAATAGTGATAATAATAGTGCTTAATGGTTGAAGGGAGAGACTCGCTAATAACAGACAGATCGGTGTTTCACGGAGCAACTGCAACATCCGTAGGCGCCTCTCCGCCTCTTCCCAAACCGCGAGACCATCGCGCGGGGCGCAGGAGTTGTGCCCCAGGAACCCAGCGAGGGCTAAAGGGACGGGGAAACCTCCGGGTCGGGGTAGATCCCCTCGGCGCGGGTGAGCGCCGGGGAAGAGAAAGCCGTCCTCGTTCTCTGCAGCGGGCACAAGCGCGGTAAGCCAGCCAGCACACGGCACTCAAGGCGGGTGAGGAGAGCTGCTACCCGGAGAGGTTTGCTCGGGAAGCCGGGGACAGGCGGTTGTCCCCGCTGCCTCCCGCCGAGAGCCCTCTGCAGCTTCGGTGCTGGCACTGCCGTGCGCGTTGTGCAGAGGTGAAGGAGCGCGGCGGGGACCACTGGCTCCCCGCGTCCCCTGTTGCCCGGGTCTGAGCGGGATGCTGGAGTGGTGGGACGCCGTGACTGTAAACCCCTCAATTTTAAATACAACAAAACCCCAAAAGAAGAGGGAAAAAACCCCAACCAAGGAAAACACAAACCGAGGCCAACCAGCGGGCAGGCTCTCCTGCCAGGTAACACTCAAGCGGCCGCCTTCCCCCGCGCCCGTCGTTGCGGCGGGCCCATCGCCCGGCCCGGTCCCCTCTTGGGGGTGCTGCTCCCCGCACGGCTGCCCCGTAGCCCTCGCCTCCACCTTTTCCCTGGTCGCTGTGGAGGCCCGGGCGAGCCCGGAGCTGAGCGGCCCGGCGCTGAGGCTGGGGGCCGGGCCGACCGGGCACGGCGGGCATGGCACACACTCCGCGTGCGGGAGGGACACGGTGTCCCCTCCTTTTTTTAGTTGTTTAATTCCATTTTATTTCTTTAATAAACAAGTCTTTTTGAGTTATAAAAAGTCCGAGCCTGCCATCTATTGCTCTTGGCTTCTATTTCTAGATCTAAGACCTTCCACTGCATTGTACGGATAAATATAGGCCAGGGAGAGCTGCGGCCGTAAATACACGGAGGACACGGACGGCAATCGTCGGAGTGCTTCCAGCCCAGCTTCTGGCAGGGACGGCGACACCGGGCGGCCCTGGCTCTCGGCCGGGCTCCCCGCGGCCCCCTCGCAGTGGCGGCTGCCGGCCTGGTCCTATAGGTTCCCGGCACGGCTCCTCCTGCTCCTACCCGGAGCCCGCTGCCCCTGCGCCGCGACGGGCCGGCGGCCTGGCACTGCTTCCCCCGCGAATAGGGGTTATTCCGCAAACCGGCACGGGCAGTGAAAGCCGAATTCTAAAATAACAGTCACAGAATCAGAGAATCTTCAAGGTTGGAAGAGACCTTCAAGATCATCTAGTCCTCACAACAGGTTATGTATCTTGCCTGAGAAGGGCAAAAAGCTTTCGAATGATTTATGTGCTGTAGTAATCTGATGGGCTATTTCTACTGCGTGGTGATGAAGTAAGTTATATTTCTTGAAACATATGTATTCACATACCCCTATACACACAGAAATGTATACGTATATTGCTGTCTAGAAATACCGGCTGGAAAAAAATCCTTTTGAGAGTGAAGGCAAATGTGATGGGGATATTTGCTCAAAGGAAACAGGAGAAAGGAAATGGCTTTCTCTAGCAGAGGAAATTCTTTAAGTACCGCGTTGTGCAAATAATGACCATTTCTTTTATTTAGCTAGCAAAGAAAAAGTTCTGCCGTAAGTGCGTTATTATTAGAAGTACAGAAAGCCACTGCTGTAGGAATCGGAGGATCGCTGCGTGCTTTTTAAATTGACACTTTTAATGGATTTCTCCTCCTCCTCCTCCTTCCCTGATGTAATGTAAGCCACAGGCACGGCAGGAACGAGCTCGCTGGCGGTCCCTCTCCACCTCCCGCGAGACCGCTCGCTGCCAGGCGCTCGGGGCTCCCCGCGGCGCCGCGCAGAGCCCCTGCCGACGTTCAAGGGCTCTGCGGAGTTCGCCGTGAACCGGGGAGGGCCAGCGGCGTCTGCCACCTTCCCCCCGCTTCCGCCGCAGCCCCACGGCCGGAGCGGAACGGGGTAACGGGGGCCGTGTGCTCCCCTTGGGACTCCCCCCCGGCTCTCCCACCTCGGGTGATGCCATGTCGCCGCCCCGCTAAGGATCTCCGCAGGAATGGCTCTGCCAGGAGGGGGATGGCGGTCCCTGCCCCTCGCCCGCCGGGAGCCCGGGGTGCAGAGGACTGTGGGAGGGGTGTCCCGAGCTGCGGCGGCCCTTCGGTCCTGCCTCCCCTTCCCTCTCTCCGCGGCTTTGATCCCGGTTCCTGCCCGGGCTCCTTCGCCGCAGCGAAGAGCGCAGGCGGGGAGGCAGGCGGAGTGCGCGGGCTCCCCCCGTACCTCTCCTTCGGGGTGGGGAGATGCTGCTGCCCTGATCCCCGCGGGGGACAACCAGGGACTATAAATGGCAGAACTGCGCGGGAGGCAGGCGCGAGTGGGGAAGCGGGCGAAGGGGACGAGGGGGGACGTGATTCAAGCTGGCCTCAGGGAGCAGGAGCCGGCAACCGAAGCCAGTCGGGCGGGGAGGCGAGGCGAGCTTCGGGGAGCGGGACGGCGGAGCCGGCCCTTCCCTCCCGCTGATGTGGGACCGACTGCCCGGCGAGGCTCGGCCGCCGGCTCCCGGCGTGCTGCTGACGCCGCCCTGGCAATAGCCCTCTCTTTTCCACAATAGGGCCACCAGATCTGCCATTCAAGGGTTCCGGCACCCTCCCAGGGAGGGGAAGGAGCTCTCGCCAGGAGTTTGGCTAATCCTCTGTTTGAACAGACACTCGGAGGTGCGGGATCTCCTCCGCGGAAACCTGCGGGATTTCCTCAGGGAACCAGACGCGAAGGTAGGGCTCACGCTCCTTACCCCTAGGGCCGCTCAGGAAGGTTTATTGGCGGTTCTTCCTGAAAGGTGTTTTGCGCTTCTCTTGAATTGGACGGTAGATCTGGCTGGAGGCTTTTATAGGATTCCTGACCCGAGCTGTTTATAACACTCATGTGTCAAAGGACCGGGAGACTCCCTCCCCCTGTATCGCTGCCGCTCCCTCCTTGCAGGAAGGTTTCTTTTCGCACTAGAGCTGTTTATTTTCGACTTGTCCGCTGCTGATTGGAATTAACTCCGCTTTAGCCCTACACTTCAGCAGCGCATGCTTGTAAACCCAGCAGGACGTTACCAGCAACAAGAAGGTGCGGAAAGAAAGAGTCTTAAAGCTTTTACTAGTCTTAATTATTTTGAAAGCAACACAGAGCGAAGCAGAGGAGAAAAACACTGATGGAGAGAGAGATTTGGAGATGCTCATTTGAGTGCGTTTTTTTCCTAAGGGTTTGGTGTAGGAGTCCTATTAACAATATATGCTGATGCCAGATAGCGCAAATGAGCTGTGTATGTGTTATCTGGAGCTGCAGGCTGTTTATTTTGTGCAGCCTTTTGAGTGTACATTCAGTGTGGTTGCATGACTAACTGGCTGGAGTGATTCACTGGCTGCTTTATGGGTGACTGCTCAAAACAAGTTGTGAATCAAAAGAGATTTCTTTGGCTGTGGTTTCTAACCTCCCAAGTTAAGTGCACCCACGGTTTAAAGGGAGCTAATGTGCAGACTTCAACCCCTCAGATCGTGAAGATTTATTCATTTTCCGAGCCTTGCGTTCAAAGCCATGATGAGTTTCCCTTGTAAGAGGGAGGTGGTGTCTGAGAGACTCGGAGCCAAGGTCTGCTGCTAAAGGACATCTCCAGATCTGTCCATTCGGTCAGAATGTTCCCAGCCCTTTAGCCAGTTTTGCTCCCTGGAGTCCTTAAGGTGCTTTATTATTTGTTCAGGGCATTTTTGTAGCTTAGCAATTCTCAGGTAAAAAGTGTGAATATGTCTCAGGGCAGTAAGAGGCTTTTATTCTCATTTTACAATTGGAAAAACTGACGCTTGGAACAGCCGAGTGGCTTGTGCAAGGTGAAGCTGTGGCCGCTCAGTGGCATCAGTGTGACCTTCGCAGGGCTGTGGCTCTGGCAGAAAGAGGCACTCAGCCGGCTGGAGAAGGAGCCACTGCTGGAGTCAGAAACTCATGGAGTAGAGGTCCCGTGTGTGATTTTGCAGGCACTTTAACTTAGGTTTCTTGACAGTCATGTCTTTATTCTGTGCAAAAAGCTGTAAGCTGTTGGTGTGTTCTCATATCCTCGGGTCTCTCCGTATGTGAAATAAGCTCAAGCTGCAAATCCACGTTAATGGTCTAATCTTTAAAAAGAAACTCATCAGCGTAGGCAACCTATATTGGCCAACACAAGATATGAGTTGTGCTTTTCAGAAAATGCTGAGCAATCCCTGCCCCAAAAGTCATATGTTTCTGAAGTACTTCTCCTACACATCTGAAAAAAAAAATCCCATTTCAATTGTCAATCATGTTGGAAAGCACAGGTCTAATATCTTTATGTAGATACATTTTCAAAAGGGAAAAAGAGATAGTTCTGGATTAGGAGAAGCTTGAGTGGTAATGCAGCTGATATAGGACCCCTGTGACTTGGGGTCATTTACTTAGAGATGGATAGGAATATTTCATATTAATAAAATGTCAGAGCAGTTTATCATAGTTAAATGTGTCTCAGCAGCCTCAACTTGTAAAGGAAAATTCATAAGTAAAGGAGGAAAGCTACTTACATACATTGAATAAATGACCTCCACTTTATTTTCTGTGTAAGTTCAGATGATTCAATGTTATTACACATACTGGTGAATCTTCTTGGCCACATTTTTCATTCATGCTTGCAAATAATCTTCATATTTTGACTGTCACACGAAGTGAAAGAGCAGTTGTGATCACCATGATAATTCTAAGGTCATTTTTTGGTCAAAGAGAGGAATCAGTGAGAAATTGGGGAAATGGATGGAGAAAGGAAGGAGCAGAGATGAATGAGGAGAGGCAGGGGAAGAAGAAGAGGAGATATCTTGGATGGGTAATAAGCAATGACAGACTCAGCCTTATTATGGAAGGTGGTCTGCAACTGATTTTATGAACTAAGTATGAACTCACCAGTATCAAAATCTTTATATTTCCTTTGAGAATAGCTATGATTCAACATTTAGTGGCTGCTGTCTTCAGGTCTCATCAGGACTTAGTCATGATGAGCTAGTATATCATGAGCTATGTTCTCTCATCTGCACTGACTGAAGAACTTTGCATTACCCAACTCAACATCAAATGTCTGTTTAAGTCTATTTGTATCTAATATTTTTTTTTTAAATGAAGAGGCAGTTTAAGTGTTTATCTTTTTACATTTAATCTGCTTACAGGAAACAGATGGTTGAATCATTATTATTTCTAGATATATTCTTTATTAGCAAGAACTGGGTTTATTAGCTGTAAGGCAGTGGGTAAACTGGTGGTAGAGCCTGAAAGGCAAGCTGGTTTACTCACCAACATGCCTGGGTGCAAAGTCTGAGGGGCTGTTATGGAGGTAACAGCTGTCTTTATTCAGTGGAAGTCTGAAAAACCTACAAAACCAAAGGGCATGGAGTCACCAGCATCAAGGCCCATCAGAGAAGTGCTGTCAATGGGGAATGAGGAAGCCAAGGAAGAGAACAAATGCTTGGGGCAGACTGGTGTCGGGGAGAAATAAAATAAACTTTTAAGGTCTCGATATAACTCCTATCTGATTGCTGTTGTTCCCCATCTGGGCTGTCTGCACAAGCACTGCTGCCCGAAAGAAATGTCTCATGTTGCATCAATTCCTCCCTGTAGTGGAAGCAGTCCCCTTAGGACTTTGGGTAGTGACTGACTGCTTCACTTGGGAGATGTAGCATCAGTTTTGGGGTAGGATGCTGTTTCCAAAAAGGGAAATGGGGAACTGTATTCATTCTTTTGATGCAAGAGAGATCAGATAGCAAAAGTGCTTGCAGATATCTTATCTATTCAGAAGCAGTGGGAAGTGAAAGAAATTCACACCAGAATTAAATCAAAACAAACCAAAGTTGTACAGTATGCACAGGGAAAGAGTGCAGTATCGAGAATTTTCCCAGAAAGGGTCAAAAACAATCAGAGAATGACTCTGTTCTGGCACAGTGCTCAGAGACATCTGAAGGCCCATCTGCATGACTGCAAGGTGTTGAGGAATGTGTGTGACACAGGCCAGAAGCTGTTTTACAAAACAAGGGAAACAGGAAAATATTGCTCATCCCAGAACTTAATAAGAAGACCTGTGCCACAGCAAGGTTTCTGAAAGAAAAGAAAAGCATTTCAAAAGTTACACCAAAGGCTCACTGGGGTAGCAGCCCGCTAGTCATGGAGCTCGTCTCAGGCTGTTGAGTCTGCCAGGTGGGGATGGGTCACCCATGAGACTGGCCCTTTCCAGTGTGCGTGCACAAGCCCACAGCACCGGCTTTTTCCAGCCCCAGAGATGCCACTCAAGAAATACTGCGAGGAAGGCTGATGCATGTCCATTCCCACTGTGCAACTGGCTAGAGAGAGGAGCTGAGCAGAGCCTTGTTCTGCAGAGCTTGTTCCCAGAGGAGAGCCTGAGGCCAAACGGTGGGGTAGGGTATGCACTAGGGGCGGGACCACAGTGCTGGTCTACGGTTCAAGAGGCTGCGAGACCTTCTGGAGCACCGCGCGGTTCTCTACCAGCCTTCCCTGGGATGGTGCATGCCCAGACCTCTTCCTGGAGTAGAGTCAGGAGCACAGCTGTGGCAAGGACCCATAGCTGAGAGCTGAGAAGCACTGCACCATAGACATAACCTGGCTTATCAAGATTTGGTCTGAACCTTTGTAAGCAGATTGGAGCCAGATATCACTCTGAGCTAGACAGGACACAGCCAAATGCTAGAGGGCAAGAGGAAGAAGAACTTACCTATGTTGGCAGAGGACCTGCAGACTTTTTGTGTTTCTCACATCTCCAGTGAGGACTTCCAAGATAAATAGCCAATGGACCAATTGCTAGACAGTTAGACAGATTGTGCAGAAGGCCAGAAATGCTTCATGAAGCTGTGGGATTTATGGCAGAGCTTAAATATTGCATTTCAGCTCTTGAACAGAAGTTGGAAAGCTGCTACCGGAAGAGAGGGAAGCTGGTTTCTTTATATAGGTATGAGGTCCTGTGCTAGAGAAATGAGTATTTCCATCCAGTTCATACCGCTTCAAGCTATTAGAAAAAGGAACTTATGAAGGATAGAAAGCAATAGGGTATTGGCTGCAACATCAAACATGAGAGACTCAGTTAGCTGTGGCTCTGTTGGAGAGAGGAAATAGCCACAGACAGGGTTGTTATAAATACATGACTGGTCAGGATAGAGCCTCATAAATATCTACTGAAAGGCCCAAAGTCAGTTCAGGGAACAGGGGGACCTGTAGTTGGGTGATGCTCGTTTTATATTAGAGTTGAAGCTATAATAACGCTTATTTGTGCCCAGGCTTGGATATTTAGTTGGTGTCCAGAGAACCCTGCTGTTCCCTTGTGGCCTTTAATTAGTTTGGGTTTGTGGCTGAATATCCTGGAAATCCCCTTTTCCTTGGCCTTGGTGGTAAAAGTTGGAGTTCTTGGTTGAACAACCTTTTCTCCATTTGTCAGCAGTCCACCTCAGAGGGTGGGCAATGGGAATAGCCAAGTAGCAGGAGAGGGGTTTATGACCTGTGTAATTTACAGGAATCACAGCTGCTCACTCAGGTACTGCAGTTGGTCATGGAAACCAGAGAGGGAGATGATGGGACAGTCCAAAATGCAGCCCTCACCCTTGCATGGGTCTGAGGGAAAGAAGGGACTGAGGAAAGTGTCCTTACTGGCACAAAATGCATGCAGCAGACCGGACTGCTGGGCTCCAGGAAGTTGCTCAGCATAGCCAAGGTGGGAGATGAACTAACACTGAGCATGAACTACTTCACTGTGGCTGGGACCTGGTCAGTCAGCACCAGGGCTTTCAGTCTGTGGTATTTTCCTTCAAAAACATGGCTCATATGAAAGAAAGAGGTTTGGGCAAGCTCTTTGTGGTGCCTGCCTCTGTGGGCAGGCCCTGAGCTGTCTCTTTGAGTTTCTACACAGTTTTTGGACCCCATCGGCTGTCCTGGTTAGAAAAGAAGGCCAGCAAGAGCTTTGCTGTGTGATACATTAACCAGAGGGTGCTTGTGTCTTACAATTACTAGATATTATCTGGGACATGCCTTACTAGGTTCATTTTGGTTTCCACAGTGAATATCTGGAGGAGAAAATGGCTTTCATGTTAGCACAAGTCCATAAAATACTGTAGTGTGGGTCTCCCATCCCCTGTGTACAGCAGCCCTCCCGAGAGAGACCAAGCCCTTATGGCATAGGCAGCCACCCAGTCCCTGTGGTACAGCTGGGAATGTCCTGGTGTGGGGTGAGCCCTTCAATAGGAACCAAGGATGTTTTATAAACAGGCTGTCATGAGGTCCTGGCTGCCAATCTAAATTGAACCCAGAGCAAGGTGACCTGCTGAAGAGAGGCATAACATGCACCCTGGGCAAACTCAGCCAGGAGCAAAGGGGCAGTGCTTCCCCAGTGTCAGGGGAGGGAGCACGGAACTGTCTGGCCTTGCAGGGCACTGATCCTGCTCTTGGAGGCTCAGCTGCAGACTTGCCAAGATTACAAAAGCTCCACATGCCCCTTGTGAGAAGAGAAAGCTACCTCAATGAGGAAAGGAGAGCAGCCAGGCATTTTCAGGGCTGAAGCAGTTTCCATTGAACACAGCTGGAGGTGCCTGTGGTGTCGGAACAGCACTGACACAAGAGCACAATCACCAAAGACTAGTTCTGCCAGTGCCTTGTTCAAAGGCTTTCTTTTTTTTTTTCTTTTGGTGCAGATACCTCCCCCAGCAGGGCAGCATGAAAAAACTGTGACTGCATCCTTTTTTACCTCCTTCTTCCACAGTGTGCAGGAATGAAAACTCTCCTATTTCATCCATAGATGTAAGTTTGCAAGAGCAGAGTTCATGGAACTAAGAGGGAGTGTTCCTCAAAAAGACTCCTGCTGTCAAAGAAGGTGTGATGAACAAAACCAAACCCTTACTTGGCAACCTTGTCTGCTTTTTGACTCTTTTCAGACTAGGAAGGCAAAGGCCCTCTGGTCATGCTGGGAAAGCTTGGAATTTAAAGATGAAATGTTGTATAGGAGATGGGAAAATAAAACAATGTGTGGCAAGCATTCATGACAGCTTGTTATCACCAAAACACTCAAAAAAGAGGTTCTGATGTTTTGCTATGATGTCTTGAAGTTGTAAAGTATTTAGTCAAGCCACGAGAGAACCAGTTTTGAGGAAAATGCAGACAGATGATGGAAAATTACTACAAGGAAGTGTGATGCTTTTCTTGTATGTGTTGTATTTCTAAAGTGGGTGTCCAAAGATGGGGAGAAACCCTCCTGAGCAGTGTCGCCTGGGGACCTTACTGCGATTCATTGCTGTTGATGTTGTTGGGCCTTTGCCTGAGACAGAATCTGCCAGACAATATTTATTGGTAGCTATGGATTTCTTTAGAAAATGACCTGAGGTTTACCCAAAAAGGAACCAAGAGGTTGTGATAGCAACCAAGCTTCTAAGGGATGAATTTTTCACCATATTTGGGGACCAAGACACAAAGAACATGCAAAAGGCAGAGGCTTTGATGCCGAAGTATTTCCACAGGTTTGTCAGATGCAATAAGAGGTATTCAGCATCCTAAAGATGGTAGGGAGGAGAAGCTTGGCTGGTGCAGAGAGGAGGCATTGAGCCGACTGCATGCCACCTGGCCTGAGATGCCTCCATTTAGACTCCCTAGTCTCCCTGTGCTGCTCCTCAAGGCCTGGGTACCTGCCCCGTATCAGCATCTGGGAGACCTTGGTGTGGTCTGCACAGCACCAAAACCCCAGGAGTGTGCAACTGAATCATACCCAGAGCCTTCACAAGAGAGTGACAAAAGGACCAGGACTGATCCAGCCCTTCGTCTATTCTGTTGGGTTTCAATGACTTCCAGTGTAAAGGGAAAGTGCTGTCTGACCCCAGCTCGCCTTTTCAGACATTAGCCAGGAAACACAGCACTGTCCTTGTGAGAAATTAATAAATCTGGACTATGCAAGTCCAGCCTATCTGGACTCTGCAAAATTCAAGTGGAACAGCCTAGGTTTTTCTAGAGAAAATCTGATGTGAATATTGCCTCAGGCAGCCTGAATATTCTCTGATGTAGGAATGTTCTCTCTCTTGTGTGGAAACCTGGCTGATTGCACATCCCGCAGAGATGGAGTTACTGGTAGCCTGCAGCAGATAAACCATGGTCTGTACCACTGACCACATACATGCATTAACGCGCAAGAGGCCAGTGGGTCCTGGCCAAGGAGAAGTTATGAGGGTAACTGAGTGGGTCCTGGAAGTCAAGAATACAGCTAAGGGTGTTGAGTCTGGTAGAAATAAGTTCCCCCACTGGGGAAAAACAGGGAATGTCCTCATTTAGCCCACAGATTTCATTAAAACCAAGAACTTTGCTGAGACCTCTTCCTCAGGATTTCAAAAGAAAAGGGAGGAGCAGCTGAAAGCCTGCAGTGGCATCCCAGTGGGAGTAAAGTCAATCCAAGCTCTATGAAAATGTCCCAACAGGAAAATGTGATATGAGTGTGTAAATAGAGACTGCCCAAAGCCCATTCCAGAGCATGCCTGGCCCAGGTGGCAAGAGAAAGCAGGGGACCTGGCAGCAATGGGAGAGTGACAGCAGTGTAGCACCATGGTTGCGGTGACCTGCACCTCACCCTGTTGTGTATTGCCCAAAGGGACGTTAAACCAGACTACCCCTTTTCCAGGCAGGCAGTTCTGCTCCACAGCCTTCAGCTCTTCTGGCCCAGCTTTCTCCTGGGAAAAGAACCATTAAACAAAAAGATGGCACACTGGCTTCCAGACTGTCGCTGCTTGGTAATAATCTATGAAGCTTCTTAGTGTATCATCCAAACATCACAGTCCATCAGCTGACAGGAGACAAAGTAACCTTTTATTTTCTTTTTATGTCAGATCATGTTCTTGACAAAGTTACAAACACATGTTGTGTAGTCCACTGTGTACTACAGTTTGAAGCAAATTGAACTGTACAGCAGTTGTGCTATCCCTGTTTAGCAGCCTCAACTTCATCAGTTGTAGGAGGTGTCAGTGGGAAGAACAGTGTGGTTTAAGCCAATTCAGGAAGCTGCATCTTTGCTTTGGAAAACAGAGGACATAAGCAGCAAATACTCAGGGGGTCCCTGATTCCAGGCTAGTCTCTCGTTACCAGCAGGCACAACCCAGGGCTGTGCTTCCTTCTTTGGGATGGAGGGTTTCCTCTAGCACTAAAACCTTGGCTCTAAAACCCTGGCTTCTTGGAAGCTGCATACTCATAACTGTGTTTACTGAAGGAGTTTTGGAGTTTGGAGTCCCACCATTTACAGCCGACTGTATATTTTCTCCTGAGAACCCTATAAACCAAATGAATTGCAGAAGAAATCGCACATTCCCGCACACGCATGTTAGCCTCTCATGAAGTCTGAAAAACTATGACCCACATGTACTGCGAGACAGTAAATCTGAGAAGGCACTGTGTGGGAAGCCTAGTCTGAGATGAGAAGGAAGGAGAAGGCAACTCACTGCAGCCCCCAGTATCTTTCCCTGCAAGCACTCTGAGCCTGTGAGCTGGAAATGCTTCGGGGAAACAGAGGCCAGCCAGTGCCTAGTGGCCCTACTAATTCCAGGAGCCCTCAGACACGGGAAATTGAAGTGTTTATCTGTTCTTCCTAAATTTCAACCTTTCCAGACCCTTGCAGACAGACTTGTTTCTGAAGAGAACAGGAAGACAGCTGGTGAAAAGGGGTCTTGCTTGCTCTCATCTAGGAAACTCGGAAAAAGCACGTACCTTTCCAACTGATGCTTTCCATGTGTATTGATTCCAGCCTATGTTTTCTGATTGTGTATTTTATTCTCCTCTCTAGGCCGTCCTGCCTGCAGTCACTCTTTCCACCTGCTTTTAAGGCCTCCTGTTGCTTCCCACCCTGCTAGAAAAGGCAGCTTTTAAGCACTGAAGCTCTGCTTCTGGCACTGGCATGATGTCTCTAGGCAGAGGCTTTTTGAGTTATGGTCCATGTCAGCACACAGCCACCCTTATGGAGATCAGGTGTCCCTGAAAATAAAGGCTCCCCTAAGGAAGTATTTTGGGAGGCAGGGAGCAGGAGGTATGAACGCCTTGTGTGTTTTATTTGCAAATTGTGAGCAAGGTATGAGTTTTTGAGGTCATCTGGGACACAGGATTGTTGTTGGGATGATGTTTGTGAGGAATCTTTGGTCAGCAGATTTTGTGTGTGTGTGTGTGTGTGTGTGTGAACTGGCGCAAGGATCAGGCAGCTGAAAGGGCATCTGTGGTGGTGGCTGGAAGGTAGGTACATGGTGGACACAAATGATGAACCTTTGTTCCCTGATTGGATGAACACCTCTAGCAGAAGCAAGTTTCTGGGACAAATATTCCCTTTCACAAGTTCCTAAAGATGATTTCTGTAAATGTTTGCTAATGTTTACTTCACATTTGTAGTCACTCATGTCAATATGATCCCATCCTGGAATGTTAACTGGAAGCAAACACAGAAGTAGGCATGAACTCAGCTGATGTGGATATAGTTTTTAATTTAGGCTGATTTTCATGGTCATTATCTTTCACATAATCATCCAGTTTGGTTGAGAACTAGTGGTGCTCCAGGAGTTCCTCTCATTCCAAGAGTCATGATTTTTTTTGTTTTCTGTTAGGAAAATGTGTTACCAGAGTCACTGTTGTTTGTGTCTACTGCCTGACACTTCATACCACAATCCTGCATCCAGTTTCTTCTAACTTAATCAAAAGTTAACAATCTTGCCTAAAAGCTCCCACAGCAGTTGTTTGCCTCTGGCTGTTTTTATAATACTTTTTTTTTTTAAAGTTCTTCTGAATCAATTAAGTTTTTTCCAAGAATGTAACTAAAACTAAGCATATTTTTGTTTTCTCCATGTCAGGAAAAAATCCGATGATGACTTTTTTCTTAAGTTATGCTGCACTGTGTTGTGGAGCAAGATCATCAGATTTACAGTGGAGCTGGGCTTTGGGTAGGAAATGTGCTTTGTGCCTTTCCTTTGAAACGTTATCCAACAACTAGCTATAAGGAGTTGTGATTTGAATTGTCTCAGTAGTGACACCTCTGATTTTCACACCTAAAGACACTGCAGATTTCTCACGTTCTGGGAGTGTTTTCAGCCAGGTCTGAACTTAGTCTTATTGCAGTGGCCATTTACCCTGGTAGTTGGTCCAGCCTTGCTTGGACCCAGGCAAAGAAAGGGAGCAAAGGCTGGGATAAGGATAAGGAATTTTGATGTGGCAGAAACCTGTTCTGAAGAGTGAGGAGTGTGTTGGACTGAATGGGGGCTTAGATCTACATGTCCAAGATACAAAGGTATTACATGATTCAGGGCATCTGAGAGGCACAGGACCTTCACCTCCAGGTTGCAAAAATATTAGACAGTGCTAAGTACTTTTTAAAACTCAGGCTTAGATAGAGTGTCTGTTGTGTGCTTGGTGGCTCTGTCTCTCTTTGCCACTCATCCAACACGAGAAATAGCAGTGCCTCACCTCACCAGGCTCATTGTGACTCGGGCATCTCTGTGTGACCCTCTGGCACAGCTTGGTGGGTGCTGTGGGGAGCCCAGAGGACACTGCTGAATAGGGTGTGGATGCCATGCAGCAAATAATGATCACCTTCAAACACTGGATGATGATGAGAAAATGGAGAAGTGTTCACCACAGAGCGGGGTCCAGTGTATGTGATCTGAAAGAAGAAGAAAGAAGAAAGTATTTAGGAAAAAAAAGTAAGAGGAATGGCACAAAAGCCCTTCAGACAGCGCTCTCGCTGCTCATCCTCTTGGGTCCAGTAGACACATTTGGTCCTGGCATTGTGTTTAACTGTGGTGCCATGCAGCCAGGGACCGTTCCAGCTGGCAGAGGCTCCACACAATGTAACCATCTGCAGCCACAACAGCACCAGGGGCAACAATTCTCCTTAGAAAAATTTGGTCCCAGAGTGGCTTTATAAATGAATTTAACGGTGCAGGTGATGGTCAGAGATCCCCATCTTGGCCTGGTTTGGTCATCACCAAGTAGAGTGAGTGGCCAGACTCCAGTAACTTTGTCCATCAGGGTCAGGCAGCTGGAGAGCATGCGCAGGATGGGCAGACACTGTGGGAATGTGGCTCAGCAGGCACAGTCTGGGAAAAGAACTGAAACACAGAGACGGAGTAGAAAGTAAAGGTCAAATGCTCTTGGCTCATGCAAAACTACTTCTGGGGTTTTTTTGTTGTTTTGGTTTTTTGGTTTTTTATTTAATTTTTCCCCCCTGGTGACAATTATATGTGTAGCAAGGTGAAGTAGTTCTCAAGTGAAATGAAATCCCTTTCTCTGACCTCGGAGTGCATAGCACTCTGAATTACTTGACAAGTACAGTGTACCCTTTGAGCAATTCATGACTCCCTTCTCACAAGTACGAGCACAATTTTGTGGATGTTTTCCTTGCTCAGTACTACCTAATGGATTTTTTTCCTTAATAACTGTCATTTGACCTGCATCTTGGGTTCAATCCCCATATGGGCCATTCACTTCAGACTTGGACTCAATGATCCTTGTAGGTCCCTTCTAACTGAGAATAATTTGTGAGTCAGTGAATCTTGCTATTCTCAGCTCAAAATTAAAAATATAAGTTGCTGATTGTGAATACTATTTGTTATTCATTTACTGGAGGAATCTTAGGCACATTCATCCCATTTCCTCTTAGTGCCTCATTATCAATAAACCTTTGCCTCACTGCTTCTGTAAATTATTTTCATCCCTTTCCTTTGGGAGCCATATGTTTAGGCTCTTGCACAAGTGTCTCATGAGAGTAATTGGCCAAGTCATGCAGTGTCATTTTTACTCCTTGATGAATTGGCAAAACTTCATTAAAGGGGGATTAGTGAAAAACACTTCAGTATTTTTTTTTGGATGAGGAAAGCATTGTACTTAAACCATGATGCAAGCAGGGTTTCCCAGTATTTTACCAAGCACAGTGGCTTGCATCAGCTATTGGTATCATTCAAAAGACTTAGATTATCCTGGCTCCCATAGTCAACATACACCTTCTCTCTTCTGGGATATGAACGATGTGGAGCTAAAGTTCCAGAGGTGTCCTAAGCTGGTATATATGTTTCAGACTCGGCGACAAATGAGGGAGAGTTTCAAACACTCTTTTCCTACTCCTCACAGCCCCAGCAGAAAAAAATGTGAGGTGCAAGAGCGTAGCACTCATGACCCATAGTGGTCTCCCATCAGAGGCTGCAGCACTGTTGGCTGCTCGTGGCAAACACCAGAGGTGAACACAGACCCAGAGCCAGGCTGAGGCAGGGGAGAACTGTGCTGCAAAGGCTGGAAGCAACCTACAGAGGCCAAGGGTTTATTAAACTTCAGTTTGACTTGGAGCTGAAATACGTGCCTCTAGAGCAGGGCAGCAGAGGTTCACAGAGTCCTTTCTGCAGACATTTTATGACAGTCTTTGGGGATACATATAAGAAGACTGGGGCATTCCGAGTAATTTAAAAAAATATTTGTTTAGGCTGTGTCAGGGTCAACTGGAGTTTCCAAGCAAGCCAGTCTTAGATGGATTTTTCTGTCTTTGTCCTTTCTCCTCAGCTTTAGTATAGACACACTGTGGTTCATGGCCAGGCCAAGCAGTGCACCCATGTCTCCTCAATACCTCAAAACAACTCTCAAGATCAGAGAGACCTTGAGGTCACTGTGTACCCCCTGCACTTCTTGTGGGCTCATGGAGGCAAGGGATGAGAGTCCCTGGTACCAGGCATTGCTGCTGCCACCCTCAGACCCTGTCAGGAGTCTGGGCTTTCCCACCCCCACTGGTGCCAGCATCTCCTCTGCAGGAAACCCCTGTGGGGCTGCAGCACTGCCTCCACCTCATGACAAGGGTGTACAGGTCAGGGGAAACAACCTGCTGCTCTCAGGTTTGCTGTTAGTTATTTTGTCTTCCTTCTTGGCTGGCAAGTTCCCAGTTTGATTGTGCTGCTTCTTGCTTCAGTTTGGGATTTTGCTGCCCTGTTACTCTCTGCCAGTAAAAGCTGATGCCAGTCTGTTGCTCAGCCCCACTGACTGTGAATTAGTAGGCTTGGTAGCCACAAATGTAATTTCTTTCTGGAATGCTTCTAAAAGCAGAGTGCTTGTAGGAATTTTCCCAGACCTGGCTGGACTTGAGTTTTGCAATGTGCAACTGGAACGGAAATAAATTATAGATGTTCTTCCAAGAACAGGCAGGTTTGTGGAAGGCTGAAGGTTTTTCTTCCCTCATCTGGGCCTTTCTTTACTAATCAGCTGTATAAAACTGAGAAACAACAGAACAACTTTGCTAAGAAATCTTGCCCAAACTTTGTCTCAATGTTTAAACTCAACCCTTTCTGTGGTTCAGTGAAGTTCAACCAACCTTGGCTGTCTTCTGCTTTTACTCCAGCTTTCCATCACTCCTGCTTTCCAATTTCCAAATGTAACTGGTAGCACCCAAATCTCCCTGAGATGTGCCACACTTGGGTTTCAATGGGGTTGCCATAGCATCTTACCCAGACTCAAGTCCCCAGGTCTTCTCCGTGGGGGCACCTGGGGGCCCAAACTGAGACACACAAGGAGCAGCATGGGAGCAGTGTTGGGAGAATTTGTTTGGGCTTGCCTGGCTGCCCATCTGAAGTACAGAACTCTGCACTTTAGTGCAAGGGTAGTCCAGGGACACACATGTGCTGCAGTGCCGGGCTGCAGCTGGGCAGAGCCTGCTCGGACACCGCCCTGGCCGGGGCTTATGAGCCATTGAAGTTTGCCTGCTGTTAATTTGAACCAGGACTCCATAGTGCAGATGCAGCTGAGCTCTTGCCCAGCTCTTTACAAAGTGGCTCTAATCTCCCTCCTCCTGCCCCTCTTCTCAGCCGGCAACTTCAGGTTGCAGGTCCAGCACTAGTTGCAGTACAAAACAGGCAACTAGAAGTCACCTCTGGGAGGCAGCTAAACTTCAGCAATGCCTGGCTGTCTCTGCTGCAGAGAGGTTGCTTTTGCAAAGCAGACAGACAGAAGAATGCAGAGAGAGGCAAACAGACCAAACAACCCAATGACACGAACAGCGTCCAGGCAGGCACCGACCCACAGGATGGGGTGAGTCACTCTGCAAGCTGGCAGCAGGGAATTAAACTGTGCCATAGCCAGACATCAGAGCAAGGATCAACTCCCTTCAGGCAGCTTTGTCTCACCAGCCTTCCTCATCAGCAGGAAGTAGAGTCCCCCACTCCCTTCCTAACTAGATGGCTGATTTATACCTTCTGTCACAGGTGATGGCTGGCAGTGCCTTGCTTGGCACCATGGTTAGCATGGAAGGCAACACCCACATCGAGACATGGAAGGCTGCACCACTGCCTCATGCCTCCCTTTTGCCCTGACAGAGCAGAGGTCCTGCTCACCCAGCACCGAGCCTGGGGTGAAAATTGCAGGGGAAATGTCCAGGGCATGTTGTGGGGAAGAGAGAGGCACTGACAGGTTGCAGGGGAATCCTTTGGAGGCGATAGCTTGCAGAGAAGAGCCCCCTTTTCTCTTGCACTGCTCAGGGGAGGGATCTTTTCAGATCCTTGCAGTGGCCAAATGGCACAGGTGAGGTTAAGATGAATACTTAAATCTGCATCTGATGGGAACGCTTATGCTCTTCCTTGCAGAGTGAGAGCTTAGCCCTAAGCCCTGCACCACCCTCATCTGAACAGCCCTCAGTGCTACTGCAGGCACTGAGTGGCAGTGCCTGCTGTCAGCCCCAGAGCTCTGCAGCACTTACCTTTCCCTGCTCCAGGTGCAGGGCCTGACCTCACAAGGCCCCAGTGCAGGGAGAGGGGTTGAATCCTGGCTGCATTAGATGCTACTGTCACTAACTTGGCTGGAGATAGCAGACAAGTGGAGGAGGAGCAACCTTGCTGGAGCAAGATTTTTCTAATAAAAACAGAACAGTGGGATAACTGAGTGATCCCAAGGTAAGGCAGACCAGGTGGATTGGGCAGATGTTGCTCCAGATGCTGACAGCCAGTAGGGATGTCCCAGTAGGAAAACTCAACTCAGACAGGAGCGGAGCAGAGTTCCCATATTGGGACAGAGCATCAAGGTGTGCAAAAACCTACAGTGCTTGTCTGTGGAGAACATAAGTTTTCAGCAAACAGCACTGGGGACCTGTCTGTTCTGCCTTTCACTTTCCCCAAGATCTGTGGACTCTTTTGGACTGAAATCCCAATAAACAGTTACTAGCCTTTGGGTAGGTATGAGTCTATGACTGAGATGACATCATTCAATCCTTTGTCCAATATTAGTGATGCTGATTTTTTTTCTTAATGATATCATGTATTTTGTCTATTCAGCATTGAGCCAAATCTTCAGAGCAGTTAGGTGCTTACAGCTGGTTCTGAGGAGCTTGGGAAAAACCAAGACCCTCAGGCAACCACTGCCATGGCAAGGCAATGCAGGACTGCTTGGGAAGGAGGAGACTACTTATCCAAAGGGTATCAAAACCAGAGCCAAGAGGAAACTGAAAGCCCTTTCAAGATCCCTTTCCATCCTTGCCTGCTTTGTCCATCTTCCTTGGCTGGTACACATGGGGATATACCAGTTCAGAAGTTCTAGATGGTTTTTGGTTCACATGCACTGCTTTAGCAGACACACAGGAGGGATGGAGCAGAAAGACACATTTTTTTCTTAGCTGTTTGTGACATGCCTACGGTGGGAAATGAGACATTTGAAATGCAGTAGCTAGCCCATCTTGTCTGTCATGCTTTCAGACTTTGGAAACAGCCTGGCATGCTGCAAACCTGCAGCTGATCACCCTCAGCCCTGTGCTGGGGACGCCTGTGTGGCATCTAATGAAGCTCTGATGCTGCTGAGGTGGCTGTCACTTCCATCTGCTGTCACTTAAAGTCATCTTGTGGCTGGCCCCGGTACATCCCCAAAGCACTGTGTCACCTCCTGCAAAAATGAAGACCCTCAGGTGTCAGAGAGGAGAAAACCATGTCACTGAGAAATTAATGGGCTCATCAGAGAGAACTGAGACGCCCAATTCTAGAATATTGGCATAAGCAATAATTTCACATTCAGTAGTGAGGAAGCCATGGTATGCAATGGAGCAGTTTCATTTTCTCTCCATGGAGGCAGTGGCAGTACATTTCCTTGCTCTTTCCTTATATCATGTTCTGGGAGCCAGAAAGCCAACTGCAACTGCAGCAGGTTGCTAGAAGCATTTTTGTGCCTTCAAAATTTGCAAGTCAGCACTTTTCTGCTTTTCAGATGAATGTGCCACATGAAAAAGGACTTGGGGAATGAGCTGTGCCTTTTTCTCTAGCCACAGCTTCTATTCAGAGTTTTCAGAATAGATTTGTTTATGTAAAAGCCAGTTTTGTTTGCGTCCTTTAAAAAACATGAAAGAGGAATAAGCAGCACATGTTGCATTTGTGCAGACAATGCTGAGCTCTCCCCAAGTAGCCACAGGGAGTGTGAATCCAGTTAATCAGGCACTAAAGCAACACATGCCCTCGAAAACAGATGTTTGTATTGGGGGGGGGAAAAAAAGCTAGTTCAGAATAAAAGTGAGAGGAACAGCAATTTTCCCAAGTAAATAGTGCCTATTCCCCAGGCTTGCTGTGATGTAAACTTCTCAGCAGCACTAGAGTTAATATTTATCAAGCTGTCTGTCCCCAAGCTCATACAGTGATTCACTCCAGGAGAACTAGCCAGCCAGGAACATGAGGGCTTAAGCACAGCCAGATCTGAGGTGAATTTGACCCCCACAGAAACATCTCTGAGGCACACAGTGGAGGTAGAGCCAGAAACTCAAGTTTGGTGGCTTCAGGGCCACCAAAAAACCACCCATGGACCCACTGTGTGGGACCTCTGCCACTGTTTCCAGACTCCTTTTCTGGAAGAGAAGAAGGTTTTCTAGACCTTTCTGCTCCAGGTCTTAGTATTGTTCCTGCTGTACGTTCTGATCAGAAAAATAAATCTGTTCTCAAAGAGGGGAGCCCTAGACATGGTCAAGAGGAGCACAGTAGAGAGAAACACTCCCTTCCCCCTTTCATTCTTCTACAAGTAGACTTTTCTGTAGGACTTTGCTCTGCCTGTAATTAGCTCCACAAGGTGATCAGGTATTTCACAGCTATTTTTAGCCTGTGAGTTCTACCGTGAGCAACCACTGAGTGTGTCCTCCCTTTGCTGTAGAGCCTCAGGAGGCTGCAGGCAGCAGAGCAGCAGTGCGAGCAGCTTTGACAAGTTCAGCAGAGATGGATGGTGTCCATGCAGATGAGAACATTCATGCAGGGGTCTCCTGAGCACAATGGGAAGTCAGTGATTGCTGTATCAGGAGCAGAGGAGCAGCATAGAACATATTTAGTCTTCCTTCAGGTTCTGCATAATCAACTAAATGATGTCCCTGTCTGGGAGGGATGGAGGGGCCATGTATTCATCCTTATCCAGAGTTCAAATGGAGCTGCTCCAAAGAGTTTCTGCTTAGCAGCAAAGGGTGACTGCAGCTTCCAGAATGAAGCCAATGGTTTGTGTCCTATGTAGAATTATACCACCTGCATTTAAGAGATGAATGCTGCCCAGTTTTACACTTCAGTTGGACACAAGAGTGAAAGTATGATTAAGCATCCAATCACTGCTAATAAAATCAGTGATGCCACATACAACTAAAGAAGCATTAAAATCTTCTCTACAAGTACAGATTGCAAGAGCACTGACTCCCTGAACAGAAATAAACCTAAATATTTGGGTCTCTATATGTCTAAAATCCAGCCACTTTGGTTTTTCCTATATAACCCAAAATGTGGATGTTTTTTAAAGAATAGTCTTATGCTGACTTCTAGACTTTAATGACAGATAGTAGACAGAAGACTGCAACAGACAGCTTAGAAACAAGTGTAATGGTTTCAGCATGTGTTAAGGCAAGATCACAGGAGACGGATAAGGTTCCTTTGGCTGGCCAAGTCCTTGAGGAGTGCTGGCTGGGCTGTGGTGCAAATCTGCCTTGGTAAGAAGTGTAAAATACACTGCCTGAACCCTATCTAGGCAAAATTTTAGCACTGATATGTAAGCAAGAGTTGAGAGAATGACATTAAGAGCTTTTTATTTTAAAGCGTCATTGTTATGAAGAGTCAGACAACGCCTGTGCAAGCAGGGAGAGGCACCCTGAAGTGGCCAGCATTGGAGGCCATAGAATTTGGGTATGGGCAGGGGGGAATACTCCTGTGCCCACACTTGGACAGAAAGGCAGAAGGCCCCTATGTCATTTAGTGTGGGAGCAGAGGGGCAGGCTGGTGCAGCCACCCATGCCCCCCATGCCAGGCTCTTTGGACAGGGGTTGTCCACAGACAGACAGCCTCTGTGAGCTGCCACATGCCAGTAGGTGTTCCAGGCTATTCTTGAAGCCTCCCAGGACTGGGATAGCATCAGCCCTTCACTGAGACTGTAATATCTTGGACAAGATGTTGCCAGAGCAGTACGTTAGCAGTGCTAAGATCCAGCAGGGTTTTTTGCCTGGAGCCCAGGGGAAACTGCCCTGTGCTGGCTGTGACCCTGGGTTGTGTTGGCCATGCAGCTCTCTTGCAGCCTTATGGGCTGCAGGGCTGCTAGCACAGGATCTGTGTGAAGGAGCCTCTTGTGCAGGAGCTCTGGCTTGTCATGCAAGTGCTGTGCAAAGCAGACCTACCAATTCAAGTTGGGCCCAAAGCTGTGTGTTGGAAATGTCCCACTCTCCATTGCCCTGTGGATGCACCAAGCTGACTTTGCTCTAAATTAAATTCCAGGGATAAGATCGTACATAGTGAAGATTCTTCTTCATCACCCTCCCAAAATAGCACACCTGAGGTAAAAAACAGATACAAGTTGTGAATCCAAACATTCTGACAGCATGATAAAGATGACTGTTCCCTTCAGGAGCGTGCCAGCAGAGCAGCGCAATGTCTGGCTGTCTGAGAGCCCTACCTCACAGTCACAGGTGAACATGGTCTTGTGTCTCCTGCATCTCCTTTCTCCTCCAAAGGGTTCCCAAGACAGATGTGGTGAGATTTGAAAGCCATATCCCCTGCAAAGAAGTGGAAATACAGGCATCCCTTCTGGTCAAAAGGAGCTGTAAGATGCTCTGGGCCCACATGCCCAGTTATCCTGGACTGTTCCTGCCCCTTGGCAGCTGACACAGGGTGACTCAGGGAAGGTCTTGGGACAGCTGATGGTCTAGCAGGCAGCCAAGGCACTGGGAGAGCAAGGCATAATTGTCAGAAAATATCCTCCTTGTACTGGTACGAGGGCAAGGATGGATAGGCAAGCAGTGAAGGAGGCACCAAATGATCCTGTCGGGCTTGTAAGGGTGCAGTGGTGCTCACATTAACTCCGTGTCATGGAGACCTTCACAATATGTAACTCAAGGTCTCTCTAGGTTTGATAAGAAACAGACACCCCAAACTTTGCACTGGAACTTTGAGGCCATCTCCAGTTACAGGAAGTCTGGGCATATCCTTATGCAGATGTATGCAATTTGTTTCACTTCAGCAGTTAGCATGACTGCCTTGAGGTCAGAGAGCCTGTTTCTAGGGAATCAGAGTTACTTCTTGGGATGCTCAGCTAAGGATGGTTGCACTCCCTACGTTGCCACCCTGCCCTCCACCCCAGAGCTTCTGCCACTCCCATGGAAACAGTTCATCCCTACCAGGGCCCTCAGGGGCTAGAGGTGAAGAAGCCCATGTCTGCTGCAGTGCAGGAGCACGGGAGCAGCATGGCTGAGCTGCAAGGAGGGCTCTGGACTGGCAGAGCATGCATGGGAACACCCACTGTGTGTGCAGCAGGGACAGTCCTTGCTCCTTGGGGCTGATGGTTTCTGATGGAGATAACTTATCACTGCTGAAAGTCTGGGGGCCAGCTCCCAGCTGCAGTTTGAGCTAAGCTGTCAGTGAAATTAGAACAGACACAGAGCTTTTCTCCCTGTCTCTCTCTCTCTCTCTCTCTCTCTCTCTCTCTCTCTCTCTCAGTGTGTGTGTGTTTGTGCAGGCCCTTCCCCAGCTAGCTGAGCTCCTCAAGGAGATAAAAACCAGCAGAGGAGCTCCCAAGGAAAGACTTCAGGTCTTGTGTTTGCTGCTGCTGGAGCTGCAGGGGGCTTAGGAGTTAGGGAGGCAGCCAGCACAAAGCTGTGGGGGAAAATATACTGAGCTTCCTGACATCATAACTAATAAAAGAAAGCGAGAAAGGGGAAAAAAACCCCAACCTGTTGGAATGCTTTATTTATTACTCTGTCTCTACTGAGTCTTATAGGTGGTAGTCCATTCCTGCAGACTTTCTGGAACTGTTTTGTTTTCAGTTGTAAAAATTATAACTGTCATGTCTGTAGCATATGATTTACCACGGCTGTGGGGCAGGGCACTGTCCCAGCCCATTTTGGACAGGTCTGTCCACCTGCATCCCCCAGGAGCAGTGGGAGAAGTCAGCCAGTTGGAGAAGGCAGGTTCAAAGTGAAGGCAGTGTGTCAGTCACTGACTTAGACATTCGTCCTAGAACCCAGGGAGCATAAATTTTGGCAAAATGTTCCCAAGGATCAAAGCAAAGAGAGCTGAGATAGACAACATCACACTTTGGTAAGCTTTATAGGGAGCTCCTCAAAAGTCTGAAGGAACAATATTAGAGAAAGAAATAAATCTGAAATCACAGTATGGTGAAAGTGGCAGGTAACTGCATTGCCTTCATGCTAGGTCTGCCTACAAGCCCTCTGTACCACCTGGGCATTTTTCTTCTCAAATCCCGTTCACAGCTCATTTTCTCAGGCTTAAACCTGGGCCCCCCTTGCCCTGATGCCTGAGGGTGACAGCTACATTTCATGCTCCTGATTTCATCCCAGTCACCTCAGTGCAGCCTTTCAGCTGCGAGAGGGAGAGATGGGCAAGGACTTGCACACTGTACACCTTCTCACTACCCTTTTCATGGGCTTTTGGCTGTGAAGAAGTGACAGAGCTGTTCACAGAAGGGCTAAACTGTAAATATGCAGTGAATTAGCAGAAGGATTTTGTAACAAGAGAGGAGTATTGCCAAAGACACAGACTAAGATGCCTAATCTGACCCTAGCTATCACACTGCCAGGGAAAAGCTCCCAGTGGGGACACCACTAAATAGTGGAGCTGTTTACCAGAAAGACTGATCCTGGCCTGGTAACATTTAAAAATAGACTAAAGTGAAATTTCAAAAAAAAAAAAAAAAAGATGAGACACTTGATGTGCTCTTGGTTTGGTAAGGAGAGCATGGATAGAAAATACCACAGTACCACTTTCCACACATTTAGGAACTAAGCATAGTGGCTTAAGGTTAAAACTTGCAGTAGGGCTACTATGTTTTTTGCCCAAAGATCCCAGCCAGAAATGTGTCCAGGTGTGACACTTGGCTGTGCACTATATGTCAGATAGCCAGTCGCTCACACAGATCTCTCTTTTTCTGTCCTGGGGACAGCCCACCATGCAGAGCAGTGGCATCAGATAAGGCAGAGCCATGGGTCCCCACCAGGGTCCTGCTGGCGTAGCATCACTCTTGCTAATGAAGGGGACACCACTGTCCCTGGAGGCAGGAGGTGTGCAGGAGAGGACACAAACAGCGCCTGTGCCTGAGGACGCATATGCCCCATTGCAAAGCTCAAAGGTGGTTTTACTGTAGCTGCTAAGCCTTAGAAAGGAACCAGTTCCCTGGTTCAGTGGTTGAAACCTCTTCCTCCTGTGCTGCCATACTGCTCTCATATGTCCAATCTCATTAATTATTAACTATGGAGGGCAGTCAGGCAGGAGCAGCCCCCCAGACTGCTGTCACACTCCTCCCATTTCCCTCTGCCCTGCACTCAGGGGGTGCTGTTTCCACAGGTGTCTCACACTGTCCTTTTCCATGGCACTAAGCCCCGTTCACAACCTCTCTGCCAAAAGCAGGGCAGATCCTGGCAAAAGGCTGTGGGGGTGACCGGGGCTGTCAGCCAGGAGCACCTCTGCTGATGCACCACCACTGCCTGAGGATGCAGGAGCAGAAAACAGACCCCACCGAGGGCCACATGCAGCTGATGTGTACTCCTGGTTTTCTACTCTGTGTTACTCAGCAGGGGAGCACTGATGGGCTGGTGACAGGGGACTTGCATGGTGCAGGGAGCACCTCTCAGAGGCCTTTCCTGTGGCCAGAACAAAGGAATGTAGTGCTCCATGATGTTCAGCCCTGATGTGGGTGTTGAGAGGTTGAAAGAGGGTCTTGCTGGGGTGTGTGCACCTGGGTGTGCAGGGCTCATCCTCCCTGGGTCTCTGAGAGGGAGCAGGAGCTAAGAGAGCTTGCCCCAACCTCCTCTCGCCCACCTGTGCTGGGCAAAATTGGTCAAAATATTTATATCTATTTCCTTTTCTCTCTCTCCCTGACCCCCACCCCTGGTCAAACCTGCCCTCCTCTTCCCTCCCTTACCTCCCACCCAAATAGGTAAGGAAAGCGGTTTGGGAGAGCCTGACTTGCAGCCAAGCTCGGACCCTTCAGCAATGGACAGCAGCTACCTCAGCGTGAAGGAAGCCGGGGTGAAAGTGCCCCAGGACAGGGCCAGCACAGAGCTCCCCAGCCCCATGGACAAGGCTGACTCGGAGAGCAACAAGGGCAAGAAGCGGAGGAACCGCACCACCTTCACAAGTTACCAGCTAGAGGAGCTGGAGAAGGTCTTCCAGAAGACCCACTACCCCGATGTCTATGCCAGGGAGCAGCTAGCCATGAGGACAGACCTCACCGAGGCTCGTGTACAGGTATGGGGGAAGCTCTGGGGCTGGGTAAGGGGTGGATGAGCTGCAAAAAACCTCGGAGGTTCCCTTGCAGCCCCACCATCAGCTGCAGGCAGCCAAGCCCTAACTAGAGCCTGTGACACAGGGAAAGGACAAGGAGGTACATCCACATCTGACACTGGTGTCAGCTCCTCTATTTGGTTTGGTGTTCTGCAATCCAGGGTTCACAGAGACACCTCTTGCCCTTGAGCTAATGGGACAGCAGGTGGGGAAGCCTCACCACCACCCTGAACAAAGCTTGCACAAAACCTGCTCTCTTTGGGAGACTTGCAGGGCACACAGGTTCATTAGTCTGAGTGGGAGCAAGGTTTTCCACAGGATGGGCTCTTTCTGGCAGATGAGGATGCAGAGGTGACTGGGACTTGGGTACCAGAGAACATGAGGTGATACAACAGAGGCAGTCTTGTTGCCTGCTTGGCAGGTGCTGAGACTGCATGAAAGCTGGAGATCTGGAGGCAAAAGGTGCACTCACCACCTTGGGAGGAGCAGGAGAGTCAAACCGCCACACTCTGTTGACAGTGTCTCAATCACCTCCACCCACAGAGGTGCCAGCTCTCATGAACTAGCTCCCTTGAACTACCCTGGGGGGCCAGCAGACCCAAAATCCACATCAGAGGAGGGAATGTTTCTCTGACTACTGCTCTTTCCTCTGAGTCAAGGTTAAACAGGAGGCCTGCCAGGGCTCAGAAGCATGTGCAAAAAGGAGCACCACTGCATGGAGCAGACATCTGCAGCTCACGCTTCGGTGGCCAGCTCCTTCTCCAGCACAGCTAATCCTGTAACTTCCATCTGCAGGCATTTGTCAGCTCACCACCCCCAGAACCTGCATTAGCATAAAGAATAATTGGCCCATGGAGACACCTGATCCTGTCTTTTAGGACAGGAATACTCCCAGCTCCCAGGCAGCCTCTGCCTTAACCTTTACAAGCAGTTGTTGCAAATAAGGCCTAGATCCATGCTTAAGTGCATTTTAGTTTGTACATTCACTTCTGGATTCAACCAGAAGCACGATTTTTCTTGTCTGCTTGCCTAAATTGGTTTGCAGGGCTGGTGTGCTCTTCTTCCGCACAGCTGTTTCCCTCCAGGCTGGACGTGGCTGCATTTCAGTAGGCAGCAGTGTGGTTCCCATTGGTCCCGAGTGTGGCATGCTGAGCACTGCAGGCTGGGCAGAGCAAGGCAGTGCTACAAACATCAGCTCTTTACTTGTGCCACTGGATGCAGCTCTCGATTTCCCAAGAACACACCACAAGTACTAATGGGGTCTCCTGGGAGGCCAGGCATAGCATCGGGTTACTGGCTGCACAGTGCATGAAATTCCTTTTCCTCAGGAATGAGAATGAGGTGCTGGAGGGTGGCGAGCTCCTCCTGCTCGCTTCTGAGCCAGGGTTTGTAGCTACTGTGTCGTCCCAGGCAGCGTGCAGGGCTGGCCATCAGAGCCAGGGTAGGCTAGATGCAATCTACACGTTCCTTACATATGACCCTTTGTTTTGGGGTTTTTCCCCACTTTACCACTGGATAACACTTCAGCTGAGGGCAGAAGAACTCCCTAGGTAGCCAGGACTATCTTTGGCAAAGAGGGCTTTCAGCTTACTCTGAGATGAGCGTGCCAGTAGCCTGTTGCCACAGGCAGCCAAGAACAGCCTCCCTGCTCCTGCAACTGCCAGTGCACACCTCCCACTTGGGATAGCGATGACAGGGCTCGTGTGACAGAGCTGCTGAAGGGCTTGTCTAAGTGGCCTGGCTGCTCGAGCACTTACCCCATGGTGAAAGGGGTAAGCGCTTGCATTTCAGTCATTCCCCAGCTCTGCCGGGAAGGACCCGGTGACTTGGGCTGTTGGCTGGCACCAGGCCACCACCTCGTGATGAAGGACTGCCGTGCTGTCAGTAGCAGTGCAGCCTCCTGTCACTGGAGAGCCAGAACCAGCAGGCTTGTGGCCAGTGCAGCAGGTGCTGGCTGGGCAGGCTCAGGGGCAGCACAGGTGCTGGGTATCTCACATGTGTGAGCTGGGGCTGCTGGCTAGTGAGTCGTTTAGCCTTGGCATGGCAGTGGCAGCCCCCAGGAGACAGGGAGGTGCAGTCTAGGGGGGCACAGGGCTCTTCTGCTGATAGCACAGGGCTGTGTCTCCTGTGAGGGAGGCTTTTGGAGACAAAGCCTTAGTGAATCACCCTAGTGCCCATCTCCACCTCTGGGCTGTGTATAGCTTGTTTAGCCTTGAGTTTGGTCTCCCACCCCCTAGGCAGTTCTGCTCTGTGGGGGCCTTCCAACACCAGCAGTGTGGCATCAAGGGCCATTAGCTCACAGCCCAAGAGTGGGTACAGGCGTGGGGCTGCAGCTCAGGAGGCTGATGGCGAAGAAAACACCTACTGCAAGGACCACGAACCAAGGGCTAGAGGGTGGAAATCACAAACTAGCCATGAGCCCACTACTTTTCCCCTGCAAGCCAAAGAGCTGCTAGGTACTCAGGCACTCTCCACCACGCTGGGAGAGGCTCTGGCTGCTGTGGGGTGTTTGGGCACACACCTACTGCAGCCCCACGGGCTCTGAGGGAAGCACAGTAGTCCCTCTCCCAAGGAAGACATGGTCATCTAAGGGATAATCCCGCCCTGGAATGATTTTTTGGAGGTCAGCTTCAGCTGCCTGCAAAGCTGAACTAAGCAAAACAAGGTGGCAGAAGGGTGAGGCACAGATTTAAGGTATGATGCTCCCTCCCACAGCTTTTGGCTGGAGGTCATCCCCTCTGGCCAGGCTTGGCTTCCTGGGGAGCACAACCAGCTGCACTGCAGGCAGGAGCAGACGCAGAGCCCAGACAGGCTCTGCAGCTCTGATTTTTCCATCCCTTTCCCAAGCTCACGCTTCATTAGTGAAGTAGTTGCTGGAGTTCTCAGTGCCTGGAGAAGAGCCCATGCCAGCCACATACATGGGGTGGGCCATACTGTCTGTGTAACAGTGGCATTCCACGGCCTGGCCCCTCTCCTGCTCCATTTCCCTGCCTGCCTCAGTTTCCAGCCATCTGTACTGGTGTCTGACAATGTCAGAGCTAATTACCCACGTGGTGCAGTGCAACATTTTCCTGTCTACTCCTAACAGCCTTGCCCCTTGTTTCCATGTACTATTAAGATACCGCACATCCCTGTTTTCCAGAGAGGGAGCCATGCATAAGCCCTATGCAGAGGCACAGCCAGGAAAAGGTTACTATGGCTCAGCCACAAACCTGCAAGGGTGCACAGGGGGTGCTGTGTTCATCTAGGTCCTACACAATATGAATATCTCATTCCTTTCTTCTCCTCTTCCATGTCTGGAGCTGCACAGCCCCAGAAAGAGGTTCTGCTTGGCATCAGCAACTTGAGGTTCTTCCAGATCATCCAGGTCTACAGCAGATGTCTGAGGCAGTGGCACTAGAAAAACATAAGTATTCATACATGATTCCTTCCTCTTGCATAGAAACACACAGAGGCGCATCCCAAGCCCATGCCAGCCTGGCAATAGCTGCTTATCTCTCTTGGGTTATCAGTATCTGCCTCCTGGACTGCTCTCTGGGAGAGAAGAAGGGGATGGGGCTGGAAGGAGGCTCCGCAGCCAGGGAATATAACCCCTCAGCCAGCCCCCCTCAGAGCCAGCCTTATGATTGCTGGGACTATTAATGAAATGTTTTTGGTGGTGACCCTGTGATGCGGCAGGGGCTTGAAAGTGAGAGGGAAATGTCAAACTCCGCTGTAGCAAAATCACTGCCTTGGAAAAAAAGTAAAGAAAAAAAGCAAAGCAAAGCAAAGCAAGAAGTAATATATCTTGATCCCTTTTCCCCCATAAAACCCTGGGAGGCTGGTGGAAGGAGCGGAAAGACTGAGCTAAGCCTGCAGGAAATTAAACATGAAATGAAAACAAGCTCGAGTTATTCAATTCTCTCATCCCAGGCTCCAATTTCCCATTCCAGGCCACTGATAAAATGGTGTCCAGTTTCAGCACTCAAGGATGAATTCTGGCTCTGTTCTTGCAGTCTGAAAAGCAAAGGGCTGGTGGCCATCTCTGGCAAGAGGGGAGATGGCCTGGCCTTCCACAGAGGGATGGGATCCTGAACACAGACAGACGGAGGCTGAGCAGAGGGAGGAGGGTAGCAGGGTAAGAGGACAGGAATGGGGAGAATGGAGGCTGCCAGAAGAGAGCAAAAGCACAAGAGACTTGGACGTGGTGGACAGTTCTTATCTGCACCAGAGCAATGATGCAGTGAGAGGTGTTGAGCACAAGACATGAGCACAACCCCACAGCTGCCACCAGCCCACCACCACCACAGTGCAGAGGTCAGCCGCACCCACCACTGCCGTGTTGGGGGTAGGAGAGAGGGGAAAACACCTTTAACTTGAAGGAAGGACAAATCAGTGATGCAGCCACCAACTCTCCAGACACGGTCAGTGGCCCGGGTGAGGTCCCAACTGAGCCCATCCACCTGTGCCCTGTGCAGGGCACATGGGGCTCGGTGGCAGGGGCAGACTGGCAGTGCCCAATGGGTGCAAGGGTAGAGGCAGCAAGAGAGTGAGTAGGAGCCTCCTTGCTTTGTCTCAGGGCACTTCTGGCCTCTCCACCCCCAACAGCATATGAGCTGTGTATGCATATGGATTTAGGTACCAGCATATGGCTGGATGTTTATGGAGACATGAAACATTCTCTGTCCTGTAGATTTTTACAGGGCTGATTTGGTACATCAGGGCTTATCAAAGCATTGTCTGCAGGAGTCAGGTACGTGACATTACCATACATGCCTACTGTAATTGTTAACACTGAGAATCGGCCCACAGCGAATGCTGGCCCCTGCACAAAGTAGCCCATCCTGACCCCAGAGGACATGCTGCACCAGTCATTGCAACCTCTGCTGTCACATTCCCATCCCACAACAGCCGCTCTTGACAAGGAGTGACAGGCAATGAAAGGAAAATGGACTTCTGTTTGGGTTTAGATTTGCTTTTTAAAAGCAGGTGTCTTCTAAGACAGTGGAATACTGAGGATTAGTTGGGGGTTTTTGCTGACATTTTCACATTATACATTGCCATGCCTGTCTTGTTTTCCCCGGAGCGCTGGGGAGGCCTGGAGAAACCCAACTGCAAGATACCAAGAAGCCTATAAGGATTTGGACCAGAGGAGAAAAGAGAGGTTTAAAAAGCAGTCCAAACCTTGCCACAAGTGCTTCAGAGCCCACTGTCAGCTCTCAGAGTGTCTCTGGTGCTTGTAACACCAACACTTGGACTGAAGACACTCTTCTTCTTCAGCCTAATGCAATGACTTGCCACATCCTCCCAGCCCACCAGCCATGTGCCAATTTGGGAACTGCCAGTTTAAACCACTTTGCTCTGTTCAATCCAGTGCATAAATGAGTTAGAGCAGAGGCTGAGACCTCACTCTGCTCTGTCAAGGCAGCTGTTGCACTGTGCTGGGAAGACAAGAGCACAGACCCTGCACTGATGGCTTTGAAGGTCACACAGCAGAGCCACACACTGCTGTGGGGGCCTGAGCTTGGCTGCCCTGCTCCCAGGTGGGATGCTCAGGAGGGCAGGGCAGCCGGTGCCTTCACCACACGGGGAAGGGCCGCGTATGCCTGGCATATGTTCATGCTGGCCTCATGCAGAGCCAGCACTCTGCTCCCTACCTGTTCTGCACCCCTCTGTGCACAGCGGGGCCTCCTCTGCCTGAGGAGGAACCGGGTCACCACCGCTAACTTTGAATCTGCAGATCAAAGCAGCGTGATCCAGGCCAGCCCTGGGACTGGCTTGCAGCTGGGCTGGACTGGCTGTGCCAAGAAGAGGTAGAAGAAAAACAGACAGATGCCTGAGGCATCAAACTTGCTCCAGTGGGATGCTCTGCATGTGCAACATGTGCTCAGCTGGGATAACGTTAGGACGTTTCTGCTGATGCTTTTTGCACCTACTGAAAACACTCATAGGGTTTTTGATTTGGGGTAAGGGATTGAGAGCATGTCGCTGCTTCGGCCAGCTTGTGGATGGCCCATGCCAGTGGCATTGCCATGGCCATGGGGCTGGGCACTAAACCCTTTGCTATCCACAGCCCACATGAGGAGCACATGCCTGGCAGCTGCGTTATCGGCTCCCTGCCCCAAGCAATGCATGGCCAGATTCCCAGCTGCCTACTCACACCACAGGCCTGGCTGTGAGAGACCAGCACGAGGCTGCCTACATGGTGGAAGGCAGAAAATGAAGGAGGAGAGCCCAAAACAACTCTTCCAGCACAAGCAGGAAGGTCAACTCAGATCAGAAACCCAAGCCCCTTATCCCTCTCCGTGGCAGCTTCTAGCTTCACTGATTCAGGCTGCAGGTGCCATGGCCCTCCTGCCCCTGCAAAAATTGTCCTGCCATCCCACCTTGTGCCAAGCACCTGGCTTGTCCTGCTATCCTCCAAAGACATGAGCTTCCTACCTGGCATCTGCTTTCCCCAGGTGCCTGGCAAGCAGCGAAGCTGCCCCACGGCCAGGCCTGGGAAGGGCCAAACTGCTTGTCAGCAATGCCCCCTCTGCCCCTCCCCAGCGAGTCACCGTGTAAAACTCGAAGCAGAGCTCAGAGGCTCTAGGACTGCTCCTCTCATGCACTGGTGTGACCTGCACAACCCAGCCCCTGGTGATCGCCCTCGTCTCTCAGTGCCTTCAAAGCAGCTCTTGATTGATGTGTTTCCCTGACTCACGAGCTTCAAGAGGCTTTGAAGACTGTGGGCCAGGCTCTGATCTCCCTTAGGCTGATGCAAATCAGGAGCAATGGTGCTGACAGCAGTGCAATAATCCACACTGATGTCAAGCCAGTAAAAATAAGAGCAGAAACAGAGTTTTGGTCTTTGCCTTGAAGGGATCTGAGCAGCACTGTGAGGCAAAGAGTTGCAAACCCTGCAAAGAAAACTCAGTGTAAGCAAAGGATGCTGTAGAAGGGCACCTGTCCCTTCTTGCAGCTAAGAAGGGAAGGGATATTTGGCTTTGTATTTGTTGTTGCGGTTAAGAAAAATGAGAGAGTTTGGTGAGAAATGCAAGCTTCAGTCAATGGCATCATCATAGCCAGGATTAGGCTTGGGGAAAGCCCTGTCACTGCTGTTTTCAGCCTGGCACACTCAGATTTATTCACACTTTTAGTCTGAGACTGGCTGACAGCAGGAGAGCAGCAGGCAGAGCCTGGGTAACACAGATTTAGGGGTGAGAGGAAGATGGGCTATCCCAGGGCAAATCAGGCTGTGGGAGGCAAGAGCTGGGAATGCCCCGTGCGCCAGAAGATGGGCATCCCCTCCCGCTTGGAGTGCACCCTTTCTAAGGAGCACAGGCTGGCCCCAGACCCTCAAGAGGAGCAGGGAAGGACTGTCTTTCCCCTGCAGAGCATGTGCGCGGAGCAGTGCCCATCTCTCTGACGTACAAAACCACTCGCCTGGTGAGGCCCTGCCCTCTGGTGGGCTCTTCAGGGCGGCCAGGCTACCAGCCACTGCCGGGCTCCCCTGGTTCACAGCCCTGCTGTCGCCTCTCCCCAGGTGTGGTTTCAGAACCGGCGAGCAAAATGGCGCAAGCGGGAGCGGTTCGGTCAGATGCAGCAGGTCCGGACCCACTTCTCCACTGCCTATGAGCTGCCTCTGCTCACCCGTGCTGAGAACTACGCTCAGGTGAGTGCATTCCCCTGCCTGGGCACAGCACTTGCTGGACACGCTGCCTCTGGTCCCGGTCGTCCCCAAGCCATGCTTCACTTCTCAGGTACATCCACCTGCCCTTAGGCGAGGCTGCAAGGACACCGGGGCTATACTGTCGGCTCTGAAGCGCCGGCAGTATTTTAGTCAGGTGTCCTGCTTGGCTCCCTCATGCCCTGGCCCAGAGCAGCCATCTTTAAAGCAGGTACCAAGCCCAGCACCGTGTGACACAGAGCAGCACCCTTGGGCACAGGTCACCCTGCTCAGCACATCATATCACATGTGCTGCTGCCCACTAACTTCCCACCAGTTTGAAAAAGATCCAAAAGGATAATTCATGCCTAAAGAATAGCAGATCCCGGGGAGGCTTCCTGTTACCATGTCTGGTTTCCATGTCCCTTGGACATGGTGGTCGGATAAAAGCATTTTTACCATGGCAAATTCCCACAGCCGTCTCCCAGTGAGGGGCTGTGGTACACACAGCACACTTGGTGACATCTGGGGGTGCTTCCCAAGGGACTTGTAGATTTATGCTCCAAAGGAAGGGAGGGAGCAGCCTTGTTGGGTACCTGTGGCTGCTTCTGAGTCCTACTGAAACCGTTCCTGCCCTGACCCTGGAAGCAAGTCATAGGGCTGCCTCAACTCCTTAGCTTCCTGTCTTGGAAAACCTGTCAGCACAATAGCCTCCTAAGCATTGGACCAGCCCCAGTTTCACAACACTTCAGATGATGCCAGGCAGACTGGGGTTTGCTAGCTCCAGGGCTAGGCTGTACCCCAGAAAGCACTCTTTCCATCCTCCACTCCTCTTCCCACCACCCAGAATTTGCTCAAGGGCGCAATTCTGCAGGCGTGATGCTCTGAACCTGGCTGTCCTCACAGATCTGCTGGAAGTCGTCCCTCCCTGACACCCTGTCAGCTGCCTCTCCAGTCAGTGCTGTACCAAGGCAACCCCGCAGCCAAGCCGGGAGTGTTTGACCTCTCTCCTGCTTGGCGTCTCCCATAAACTGAACAAGAAGCCCTTTTGAAACAGCTGAGATGCCAAAGCAGCTTCTCAAGCAGAGAACACTCTCAGCAGCCTTTTCAGCATGTCCTTCTCTTGCCTTTGTAACTTACACTGCTCTCTCCCTCCATACTGCTCTCTTCTCCCAGCACAAGAGACCAAAAATTTGAAAAGCAATTTGCAGGAGGTAAGAGATCAGAGAGGGCCCAAGGATGAACAGTGGAAAGGGGCAGTGGGATAAAGGGCCCTTCGCTTTCTTGCTTCACCTCCTCCCCACTTTGATCCGGCATGCCCATGTGCCCCCTGCTGCAGCACACCTACTCCCACTGGCAAATACTGAGCCCTCCTCTCTTCTACTGCAATGTCATTTTACGAGTGACACTGCAGGATCCCCGATGGCGTCTCGACGTGGCCCTGCAGGGCTCTGCTCTGCAGAGAGGTGGGTGATGCTGCCTCTATGGGCACTGCCCCCTCACTGAAGGAGAGGGGCAATGAAGCTGCCTGTGCTGGGGGCTGTGGGCAGCTCAGCTCTGACAGGCATGTCTGTGCCGTGCAAAATAGCCCTTGCCTAGGCAAAGCTGCCCTGAGCCAGAGAAGGAAGGTGGGTGTATCGGCAGCCTCACAGCACCACTTTCTGCCTGATCCCTCTGTAACGAGTAGAACCACAGGAAAACCATGGATGACACAAAGTTTACCGTGCTGAGAAAAGTGCTCATGGTACAAAAAAAAAAAAAAAA